>ML682034.1:12910130-12934193 GCA_007922195.1 Podocnemis expansa | reverse complement strand
TATATATATATATATATATATATATATATATATATATATATATATATTTATTAGTTTATATATTATATTAATACTAAGAAGCCATAATAACAATGTTCAATCACTGCCTACATTGATTCACATTCAATTAGTGACTTAAAAGTGAAAAGCTTCTTTGCAAAGCGCTTTATCATTTTAGATGGCAAGTGCTAAAGTGCTAAAGTAACATTAATTATTAAAAAGCCAGATTGTTCCAGTGACGTTATCTTGAGAGCCCCTGACTCATAAGTGTAGTCTTAATATGAGTCATTACCAGTTCCCTGAGTATTCTGATTTCCCTAATTGTTTGATTTTAAGCATTTCAATAAATATTCGATAGATAATAAAAAAGAATGTTAGCTTCACAATAGAGCCTGTGTTATAATAGCAATTGCATCTTTGAATAAAATCTTACAGGAATCTGTCTGTCTGAGTAAGAAATTCTCTTGCTCTTATTCATATAGTGTGCCTGCTTGTTTTTCTTAGATCATTGGCACATTGGTTTAGGCAGGCTTTTGGTACAGATAGAGTGAAAATCTCCCATTCTCAGATCTGAAATGAATACATTTCAAACACAAATAGTGACCAATGCACTATTTCTCTTTTACCTCCTGAATCTACCAATGCCATGTCTTTTTATCTTAACCCCGGTTTTTTGTACAGAGCTTCACTTTACACTGTGACAAAGTCTAAGAGAATTTTAAACCTATTAATGAAATTTACTTATCAGATGCAGAGTCCAACGGGATCATTCTGTTAGGAGATTCAGCTGGAGCTCACTTTCACATCCCTCCTGAATGGATAACAGCAGCACAGATGTCTCTAGTAAGGAATTCTGTTACGATTGTTGAAGCAGTGCCAGTCTTGGATTGATATTTTCTTTCTCTCCTATTGCACAGAGTGCCAAATGAGAACAGGTGCAAAATGCCCTTTGTTTTGGAAATCCATCACATTTTTAAAGGAAATCTCCATTGGAATGAATTCTGGAGAGTCTAAGGAAGGGGAAACATCCCAAGCCAGGCCAAAATACTGCCAAGGGGGTTCTTTTTTTTCTTTTTTCTTTTTTTTTTTAGTGCCTAATTTACAGAATAAAGATAAAGAGGTAAATTCTTTGCTGCCCTGATGCTTTTGACATGAATGTAATTAGGTCAGCAGAGAATTTGGCCCCAAAGCTCTGCTATTGCACTTGAGATGGAACCCAGGATATTTGACTTCATGAACGCAGGCCTTGAACAAAACGAGAATGTTGTTTTACTATCAGTGTGGGCCCAGTTCTGTCACACTTTCCTACGTTAAGCGCTATTTACATAAGCAGACTCCACAAAGTCAGTAAAACTTGTATTAATATTGCTCACTATGAACAAAGGCTGCAGAATTTGATGTACTGTGAACTAGAGAACAGTCTTCTTTGGTTCAAGGCCTATGGTTTTGAAGATGTGTGTGTGAGAGAGAGAGAGAGAGAGGACACTGTGCTGGTACTCTATCAATACTATGATGACTCTCTATTTGGATCATATCTCAGCAAGATGTTTTTCAAACAGAAGAAAAGCCAGAATGTAAATTATACTAATGATGATTGCAATGCAATTCACAAAGGTGGAATAAAAAGGCCAGGGGAGTGAGTCATTTAAAAACATGTCTGCTTGTTAGAGAACAGGAATCCTCCAAGATGCTCCATTCCTCCTCTTTATTCCTCCGTGAGCAGACCTTTTGTATTGCGAAGATTTGACCATCTAGTTTAGAAGAGCTGTGTGTTATTCCTGGTGGAGTCTATCAGCACTGCACGTGGGTCAGTAGCAAAGTGATGGCTCAGAAGTGACTCAAGTTAGCCAAAAAGAGTGAATTTCTCTGTTGCATACTAAACTCACATTTTGGTTCCAAAAGGAGGAGGAATATGGAAAATGTTCAGTACCAATAATTACAGTGTTACTGGAGGCATGCAGATTTCAATCAGAATTGTATACATTTTCATCCTTAATTTGCAAAGCCGAACTGATTTAAATATTCTAAATTATCAGTTGTTTTTCTTCATTAATAGTTTGGGAGATGATTATAGGCATGACATTGATGACAGAACTGATGATGGAACATAATGAATTAGTGGTGATGATAATTGAGATGCTCTTAATAATACTGATCATGACTATAACAATGCAATAAGAAAGGGATGTATTAGAGCTACAGTTTTAGACTGTCAGCATTTCTATTATAAATCACTAAAGTTCCCATGTTATAACTTTTCTATAATTTTATAAATAGTTTCACTAGACTGAAACTTGGCACTTAATCTTTCGGATTCAGAGAGTATTTCCTCTATGAAATGAAACAAAAATTGGTTTACGGCATCTATTTTAAGATGTGTTGGGATTAAACAGTTTCTTGTCAGCACAGGTTTAAACCTACTGTAGTTAAAATTAGGCCTCTTCTGATTTAAAATTCTGCTTCCTGGAAAATTGGCTATAGGGATAGAGTAAAAGTTGCTGAGCCCTGGAGTGACTATTTGTGGGGCTTCCTCAAAAATTCAGTCTCTTCTAGAGAGACATTCCAGTCACTTCACTTCTGAAGCAGATAATTCCTCTCTATCTCTTTCCCCAGCCTAGAAGAACCAGTCTCTTTCAGGATCTTCCTTTTTTGTCTCTGCAAGCTCTGAAAGACTCTTTATCTTTCTTCCTACTTGACTATTGCATTCCTACCCAGTCCAGCCCACCATGGACCAACTGGTCCTTGCTTTGTCCCCAGGCAAAACAGGCCTGCTCTCATCAGAATCAAACCAGTTAGCCTCTTGTAACGTTCATTTTGTCCTTGTGATTTCCCCACATTCTGGTGTCATTGGTGTACCCTTCCCTCTGTTGCTCACTCAGTTGCCAGCTAGTCTACACTCCCCCAAGAAGCATGGCACCCTAGTTCAATAATGTGACTCAGTTGCCCCATGTGGAACAGGGTGTCCCTACAATTTCTTGTCTCTCGGCTCATTCTCAGGACTTGAGGGACCAAAGGGAGAGCCTCCTGCAGCCGTGGTGCCATCATGTTACCTGCTGATATGGCTTTGTGTCCTATTTTAGTTAGGAGGCGCTCTGTCTGCTGTTTTCCCTTCCTCCCATTCTCTTGGGTCACAGTGAGTGACTCCTTGGGCACATCTACACGTCTCTTTTATTTCAAAATAACACCCGCTATTTTGAAATAAAAAAATTTGGTCTACATGACGTTTCCTTATTTCGAAAGGACGGACCTTGTCCTTTCGAAATAAGGATCATCCTTCTGAAAAAGTAAAACCTGCCCCCCCTTGAAACAGCCATTATTTTGAAATGGATATTTCGAAATAACGCCTTTAGACCTGTTGTTTCGAAACAACACCGTTGTTTCGAAACAACTGTTCGAAACAGCGGTCCAATTGGCGTTATTTCGAAATATCCGTTTTGAAATAACGGCCGTTGCGATTGCGCGGCTTTCCCTATTTCGAAAGGAGCCCTTTCGAAATAAAACTGTGCGTGTAGACGTGCCCCTTGAGTGATTTACCTGCGGGAGTTGAATGCCATTAGTTCGAACTAGGCCATTAGTTCAAACTAGCAGTGCATTCTAGTTCAAACTAAAAAGTTAGTTCAAACTAAAATGAGCAGCTAGTTTGAACTAAAAATCCATGGTTAGTCCGAACTAGCCTGAGGCTAGTTCAGACTACCCTCAGACTTACTTAGTTTGAACTTACAAGTCCAAACTAAATTTTTAGATGGAGACATAGCCCTAGAAGCAAGCAGGCAGCAACCAACTGTAAAGCACATTTACTGTTGTGCTCATACTCTATTCCGACTCATTACTACTTTCTGATATTGGGTTGGTATCTCTGGCTATTGGACCTCCTTGAGTACCTGGCTTAAAATTCAAGGATCCACCCTTAAATCTTCCCTTGACTGGAGGGGTCGTGGGATTGATAATGAGATGTAAAAGAGTTCACATCTAAATTTTTAATGGTTTGAATGCAGACCAGTTGGGCTGGGATTGCGTGTTGTTTCTATCTGATAGCTGTCAAGTGGCCAGGATATTAAAAGAATCCTCATCAGCAAAACCCCAAACTGGCATACTCATTAGGGAGCTCAAGGACTGAAAGTATATGGAAACCAAGCTATCCTTTTATTCTTAGAAGTGATTGCTCCAGGTCAGAGTTAAAGCACATTGACAAAAGAGTACTGACAAATAGAAGACTTGGTAATTGTCCAGTTTCACAAATGCTGTATTCATTTGCCATATTATCTTTTTAAAAGGATGACATTGGATAGTGGAATTTGAAAAATTGTTTGTGTAAAAATATAAAACCTCAGATGCATGTTCTATCCCTACACATAGCCCATGGTACCTAAGGCCTTCAGCATACAAAATGTGGGAGCAAGTCCATTAGCTGCAAGTGTGAGCCAGTCACTAGATGGTGACATATTCACATGCTGTCCCTTGTTCTCTGGCTTGTGTGTTCTTCTGATAATTCCAGTGTTGAAACTCTCCTATCAAACTTTTAAAAGTTTGGGCCTGCTGATTTCTGCAATAGAACTGGATTCTCTGTTGCCCTGCACCTCATGTAGTTATTTACACAAGTCCAAAGAAAATTTTATCATTCTGCTATGGTATGACTGCTCTTGTTGCAAAGGTATAATAGTTTAATGAGACTCAGGCTAACAGAATCAAATTATCTTTGACAGTGCACTATGCAAACTCTCCTACCAACCTGGAAAAATAGGACAGTTAAATATTAATGCAACATTAAACAGATCATGGCACACAAAAAGTAGTTAAACATCTTTGCTCAAATGGTAACAATAATTACATTTTATTTGGTTTGTAGCTCATCGTGAGTGTAAACATTATAATCTAGTGGCATCAGCACAGGACTGGGAGCAGTGAATTCCTGAGGGCTAATCTCATTTCTGACACTGACTGTCTTACTCATACCTGACTTGTGTGGCTCAGTGTTTCCATGTGTAAAATGTGGTTAACTACAGTTTTCCTACCTTGCAAAGGGGTTGTGACTAATAATTGTTTCTCAAGCACTTTGAAGATGTAGGTGCTAAATATTACTGTTAAACGTACTTCATGTACATGTTTAAATGAGATTTAAGTTGAATATGAGTGCACACAGGAAATTGTTAATTTTTCTTTCATTTAATGACAGTAGTCAGTTAGGGAGAGAGTGTAGATTAAAGGCAAAGACAGCAACATGTCACTTGATCATTTTGTTTGTGAAAAGATTTACTATATTACACATGAGGGGTTTTTTTGAACAGCATAAATGAGTGCTTAAAATTGGGATGAATTTTGGTGCATGTGGAAAAAGGGGATGGCTAATAGCATTGTCTTGAGCCAATGCCAGTGAGTACAAGTATTGCACATCTTTGCCTAGAGGGTTTTGTTGGCTTGCCTAAAACAACCTAAGGCTTCTATGCTCCCATAATTCTAGGTCCTTTTCGAGCAGGAATTGCTAATCACGAATGTGGTTTTGTGCTGTGAACACAGAGAGAGTAGGATAGTCATGTTCCAGTCCCAATAAAATCACCCTGAATTGGGACCACAGCAAGACCATGAATTTCAGCCTCCAGTGGGAAAAGATTAGTGCATTAACCTATTGTACCACTTGGCTCCTCCAGTTACATAGCTACTGTTAATTTATTAAAATACAATTTGCTTTGCCCCCTTCAAACTCTTCTTTGAATAGATACTTGAAAAAGTGAGGTATTAAATAGTTTTCCCTGGTATTCATTGCCCCCACCCAAAATGACTCAAACATGGATATTCAAAACGGAAAAATTTTTCTGGGGTATTTAAATCTTGGGGGGACTGGGAAATGAATGCCACCTTTTCAGATTTATATAAAAGGTGACATTTGCAATCTACAGCAATCCCAGACACCCTTCCGTTGATCAGCACCAGAGACTATTACTGCTGTTTTAGAGCTAATTAGAAAATTTTCCAGGAGAGTCGCTGGAAGTTTAGTAACAAGATTGTGAGGAATGTCTGTTGTGCATTCTTGTGCTGATTATCCCTACTCTTCCATGCAGTAAAAGTCTGGATGAAGCAGGGGAGGATTATAAAATAAATGGTCAAATCTCAGATGATCATGTTGGGTAATTTAATGATCATCAGCATAGATGAGACCCATAGTGTCAAACCAGAGTGATTAAATTTACAAATATACATGTATGTATATTTAGGCACTTACAGAAGGCATCTGATTTCTTTTCAGAGACATTGAGCATCCACAGCCACACTGAGTTCAATGCTAAACACACTCTGAAAAATCAGCCTATTTATTTAGATGTCTAAATATGGATTTTAGATACCTACCATTAAGTATCCAAGTTTCAAAATGTTGACCCAGTAACATGAAAGTTGGGCCAGACACTTAAATTCCCTGGCCCCCATCATGCTCTTCCACAGGAAAGCTCCCAGGAGAGCTGAGTGCAGGTAGGAAAAAAGCCCCAAAGATTCCACTGTATCACGCAGTAGGAAGGGGCAGTGTTCTGAAAACTGCAAGGAGATGGCAGTGTTACCTCTTCTCATCCAATTTTTACATGACCAAATGTCCACAGGTAAACCTGTGTACTCTGAGACATTCCTGGAGGATTAAAACAAGCAAGGAGTCCTGTAGCACTTAAAAAACTAAAATTTATTTATTGCATGAGCTTTCAAAGTGGGATTTTTTCTCAGAAAAGCTTGTGCGATAAATAAATGTGTTAGTCTTTAAGCATCACAGGACTCCTTGCTTGTTTTGCTGAACTAGACTAGCATGGCTGCCCCCTTTGGAACATGGAGGATTAAGCCTTCCTCCTTCCACTGTTCGCCCTTGGTCTATTGAGGGAAAACCCCCTCACCAGCTACTGACTCCTAATGCCTGTCCTGAGGCGGTTTGACTATTAGGAGCAACAACATATAACACTTCATGGTGAGTGTGTGAGTAAGTCTTCATGTGTTTTGCAGCATATGAGTGGCTCTGTCCATTGTCTGTCCAGGCACACTGCTCTTAAATCACTAGAGCCTCCAACATAAACAGAAGGTCTTTGACATGGCCAGGGAAGTTGGTACAATTTAGTTTCAGCTTCACTCCTATCAGTGGTTCTTGGTTCTAGCACATTTTTTTGTGTGTTAATTCCCCTGCCTCCATGAAAACATTCAGCATGGGTGAGTAGTCTCTTTGACCTTAAAATAGAAAGTTTAGAGCACAGAGACATAAGTCTTTATAGGACTTTACCAAAGAAGTACTGTGGATTTTTTTATGTGGAGGGTTTTTCTGAAAATTTCATGTCTGAAAAACACTGTTGTGTCTTGCAGACTGTTGCCTTCCTGTCTCTCCAACCATCTGCTTAGAATTGACTTCCAAAATGCAGCACTTTCTTATTATAATATGTGTAGGATAGGAGATTAACTCTAAATTTCATTTGAAAGGTTATACTTTTGAAGGTAAAGGCCCTATGCCATTCCATTCTGAAATTCTGGTGACACTTCTCTTAGGAAGTTGAATTTAAGATAAGAGTTTCTGAGCTCAAAAAGTTTTGATTTCATGCTCAAGCAAGAGAAAAATAAATCCTTATTCTAGCTGTGATGCAATAA
This sequence comes from Podocnemis expansa, assembly GCA_007922195.1. Taxonomy (NCBI): domain Eukaryota; kingdom Metazoa; phylum Chordata; order Testudines; family Podocnemididae; genus Podocnemis; species Podocnemis expansa. The sequence continues at coordinate 12,926,588 of ML682034.1, read as the reverse complement.
ATATGAATTTATTTATCCAAGAGCAGGGTGGTTCTGGTCTTTAAATTAAATGATTGGTTCACATTCATGTCTCGTATTCCTCCATGTAAAAATATTTTCCTTTTGCTTTTTAGACATAAAGTTAATGAAGAAAGTTTAGTCTGAACACAGTGCACTGGGTGTCCAGGTCCTCATGGCATCTTTGCAGATCTCAGACTGTTTCATTTCTAACAGCATAAATAGGTAGCCATTAAAATTTTAGACCCTGTTTCTTTACCTGTTTAACATTTCTAATGTGCAAAACTGTAGACTTAAAATTAGCAAAGTAAAAATCCAATTTCTCAAGAAAAAGAAGTATCCTGAAGACTGAAATGTTTGCTTACAGAAAATAGCATGAACTTCCCTGGAGAGGAGACTGAAGCTAAAACATGATGGTTCTGTACAGAAAATATTCAGTTTCAGCCAGCATAGGGACTGATACAGCTCCTACTTGAAGTCAAAGGCCAGAATCCCATTAACTTCAGTGGTGCAGGAGCAAGCCTATAATCAAACAAGCAGCTCCCAATAAATTGAATGGGAGCTATATATCCCAGATCAAATCCCTTAGTTGGCTTTGGAAATCACAACCTTCGTGTTTTGTGTGGTAAGTGCCTGTGCAGATGGGAAATTTCCATTGTTTCAGATGAGCGTTAGGTGCACAACTTACCTTTGTGTCTTTGCAAAATATTCCCTTACACTGAGTAATGGTGAGGTATTTGGTTCAGGCTCATGTGATTTCAGCATACCGTGGTAACTGTTCTGTATTGCCAGCTCCTAAAGAGAGAAGTTGTATTTTAAAATACAATTTAAAAATTCATCACCTTTTTGAAACCCTACATGCATATTCTGTAATTGACAAGGGATCTTAAATATTATTTTATATTTACAGATTTTATTTTAAGTATTTCACTTTATCTCTAAGAGTAAACATACTTTGGGACAAATCTTCAAAAGCGACCAGCCAAATTGTGCTTATTAGAGTTCCCAAGTACTTGTTTATCTTCAGAAAGTGCCTGTTTGCACACATGAATATAGAATTTGAAGCAGATGGATTTGAATATTGTCCACAGTGTTTGTTTTGTGAGAGATGAAGGGTTTTTGAACCAGAATCATTTTCACGTTGGTAGCTGAAGCAGATCTACTGTAAGTCGGTTAAATACTATGTGACTTGTTGTAAACTGATATCTGCTCTGTATTACGATGCTTATAGCTTGACTTCAGGATTTACCTTTCCTCTTCCCAGTCTCTTCATACCCCCACCCCTCCCTTCTGCCCACACCTTTTAGAGCCAAACCCTGCAGTCCATATTCAGACAAGACCGCCATCCAGTTAAATGTTAATTTTGCTGGAATAAAGAATTAGCAAAGACTGCAGGATTTAGCTCATCTGTTGTTCATTGTTCGCCCTTGGAAAGAATTATCCACATTCTGGCTGTGTATAGTTGAGAGGGTTTAAAAAAACACAATTGTTTTAAAAGAAAATGAAGTTAATAAATTAAATAGATTATGCCAGCCTGTGGGTTTCCTTATTTTATGCTTTGACCTTCCTTTGTTTATTACTGTTTTTCATCAACCATTTTTCAGCATGAGCACAAAGGATTTATGTGTTTGTCTTGGAAAGTGTACCTCCAATTGGTAAAAGCCGAAAATATACTCTGTTTTCCCATCCCTGTGAGACAGGGTGATTTCTCAAGGCCATTTCTCTTCCTTTTGTGCTTTTTTCAACACCTTCACAAATCAAGATGGAATAGAATAGAGTGCAGTATATTGAATGTACAATAGAGCTTTCATTGGCATAGTGATTTTCATAGAAATTGTCTCCTAAAATGTCTTACAGAGATAAATAAGAGCAGAGGTTAGGGAAATATAAAGACTGTATCTGTTTTCATGGAAGTTCTGTGCTAGTATTTCTTAGGATATATGCACTGCTCCTCACTCTCCTTCTGTGCATGTGCCCGTCCCTGACTCCTTTCTCCATCACTGAATTCTCCCCTGTAGCAGCGAGATCCACAATCATATCTGTCTTGCCATGGGAATGACTCCATCTAAATTCTGTGAATAAAAAATAAAATGAAAAATATTGTCTTTGGTAAAACTTAGAGGAGATTGCCTGAGGTCCAGGAAACCCAGATCACCTTGTATAGTTTCTGAATCTTCCTGCATCCTGTCCTTTCCACAGACCCTAGGGATCAGTGAGAAAAGAGGGCTTCAGCCGTGAGGTCCATTATCTCCTCTGTAGTGGTGCTTGGACTCCCATCACCTCCAAAGCATGGGCCTTAAAGACCCATGCTGGCAATGGCTCCTTTGTCCACAGATAGGCTGCTTTGAAAGGGCCCATGAGATGAATGCAGAAGTCTACTGGTGCTGTGAGTATTGCACTGTAGTTTGTGAAGCACTGTGGTGTCCTTCAGAATCAGAGGTGGTTCTCTACAGTGTATGATCATAAAATGTTTCCATTACTCTGAAAGAGTTTATTGGTTGTATTGTTATTCCCTATGTTAGAGATAGGAAATATCTCACTGATAAGTAGCAATTTTTTAAGTGTAACCACTGACTAATTGTAAGGTATTAATACTAATTAGCTAGTGCTCCAAGTTGAATGGGGTTTTATTTATAAAAGGAAAATCACCTTTACATGCTTTCAAATTTCTTTTCAGAAAACATTTTCTCATCTCCCAGTGGCTCTTACCAATGAGCTTGACTGGCCCCATTTCTCAGGGACCACTGGATTTCTGAACTCCACAATTGGGTAAGTTAATGGCAGGGCTAAGCCAAGTTTTAGCAAGCCTTGATGACCAAAAAAAAAAAGGGTGGGGTGGCATGAGGAGAAAAGAAATCAAGCAAAGATAATTGGAGAAAAATCCAATGGAAATTTAATGGAAAAATAAAAATACTGGTATGTCCTCCCCCTGCCTTCCTAAAATCATGGTTTTCTCCAAGATTTTTCGTTACACTCATCTGAAACATGTGCACGAATGTTTTAGCTTACTGCTCAGCCTCATCTACTCCTTCAACTTTATTTGCACTCAGCACAATCTCCTTGGTCAAAAATTTTTTGAAGGAAAAAAAGAAAGATGAAATCTACTTTAACATAAAACCCTTAGTCCCCTCACCCTGGTTTGGATTTTCTTTCTTTCTTTCTTTCTACACAGAATGAATGATATCTGCTTTTTTGGAGTATTTTTTCACTTTTTAATTTTTTTTTCCGCTCTTTTACTTTTGCAAGTCCTCATCTTTGAAAAACTTACAATGAAAAATGTAAATGAAACTGTGCCACTCTAACTTTTACAATGTTGAAGGCATTTGGAAAAATTAGAGTACTAAAAGGAAAAGTGGGTGTGGGGAGGAGGGAAGCCCATGATATCATTAACTTTATTGCACTGAATGCCAAAAAATTGAAGAATGGAGGCAAGAAGAGGAAGAAAGGAGGGAAAATTCAAATGTTTTAGAAAAAGCATTTCACAAAAAATAATGAACCAAATGAAAAACTGTTCAATTTTGAATTCTGTGAAATGAAAACAACTTAAAATCTTCACTTGAAGAATTTTTCTAAAATTGTTTTTCCATATTTTTCCCAAAATTGTTTTTCCATTTTTTTGACTAGCTCTAAGAGGCTCCCACATGCGGTATGGAGTCCACTGAGGGTAGAATAATGGACACAGAGCAAATACATTACTGCTTCATGCACTAGACTACAGATTGGCTCCGCATGTGTGAAGCAAAGGGTTAGGGTTAATTGCATTGTTGAAATTATTATAGGATAGACGCCTGCTCCATTCATACACCCTTTAATTTCCCATTTAGTCAGTGTGATTTTATTATCACCATTTTATTGTGGTATAGTTAAATAAACAGTAAATTCCCAGCCTTCAGTTTTGTAAGCAGGCTTGTAGAGTATTTATTGCACCGAGTGGTCATTTCAGAAACCTATGGACTTGGAAGAAAGATGTAGGTGTAAGGGAGAGTTGATATACATTTGCATTCTGAATGTCATGGCTTATCCCACATTTTTATTTTACATGTCTACTTTAGAATAATTGGGCTAATATATGCAAAATCAGGACTGAAGCAAAGCTAGCTAAAATCTTATGTAAACTGAATTAAAAATTGGGACAGTACGCTATTTCCTAGGATGAAGCACTTATAATTCTTGCCCAGTGGATTCTTTTTGCTTTGCTTTCCATCTCATACCCATAACCATGCTGAGGGCTTTAGAGATTTAATGCATTACTTTGATAGCCTCTTTTTATGGTTAATTGTCAGCACCAGCACACTTTAATGTAAGTGATATTTTGTTTTTCATTCTTGGTTTGAAGATTAATTATTGCTTTACATTTATTTGCATTGTGTTTGCCATTCTTTAGGCCAGGCACTTAAGTTATATAAATTCTTCCACATCTGAGTTCAAACACAACATCAACAGCCTCAGTAGAAATCAGCAAGGATTAACAAGGGATCTAAAGAGTGGCCATGTTATACACTTCTCTTAAGGCTGCTCTTTACAGGGATTTTTACATTTTTCTCTGATGTTCAAAGTAAAGGGAAAAATTAATCAAACACAATTTGTCTTTCAAATCAGTCAGTTCAAGATTTAAAACATTGGGAAATGAACAACCTGCCAATTCTTCTTCACTTTTATTTACTGTTCCACATTTACAACAAGAAGCCAAAATCCCTGAACGTCAGTAATATTGCTTTGGTAAATAACTTCAAGCATAAAAATTGGTGAAGTAATTATCTGAAGAATCAGCATAAACATATGGGCTATGTCTACACTAGGGGCTTAAGTTGACTTGAGAAACTCCCTGGCTACATTTGGAGTACTTTAAGTTAACTTAAGCACTGGCTTAAGTCAACTTAATAACTCCAGCCCTTAAAGTTGACTTCAAGGGTTAAGTCGACTTTATTAAGTAGACTTAATGTAATGTGCCCATTAAAGTTGACTTAGTAAAGTTGACAGTGCAGTAAAGACTTTTAAGTCAAATCATTGACATAAGCCAGAGGACCCATTTAAAGGCAACTTTATTAAGGCAACTTTAAATGGGTCCCCTGGCTTATGTCAACTTTATAAAGTCAACTTAAACAAATGAGGCCTCACTAAGTCAACTTAATAAAAGTTGAATTTAAGTAGACCTTATTAAGTTGACTTAACTGAGCCCTGTAGTGTAGACATAGCCAATTAGAAATATGGACAATTTGAAAGACAATGTCAGCTTACAAGAGCTTTGGGGGTGGAGCGCTGGATCTAGATTTCCACTTAAATCATCATATTTAAAGGAAAAATATTTAAAAGAGACAGAAAAGCATAGGAATATCAGATTTGGATCTAAAATTGATTTCTGTTTTATTTTTAAACCACTAAGTCTCCCTGTTCTTCATAGAATGAAATCTAAAGGATGTTTGTTCAACAGTTTCAAGCTTAAGACCCTACTTTGCCACACAGGAAGGCTATGTCTACACACAAAGTTTTATTTTGAAATAAGTCATTTCATAATGACTTATTTCAAAACAAAACCCTTATTTCGAAATCACTTATTTCGAAATAAGGGAAACCCCGCCATCGAAACGGCCGTTATTTCAAAATAACACCAATTGGACCTGTTGTTTCGAACAGTTGTTTCAAAACAACGGTGTTGTTTCGAAACAACAGGTCTAATTGGCATTAATTCGAAATAACCATTTCAAAATAACGGCTGGTTCGAAAACATCGGGGTTTAACTTTTTCGAAACAATGATTCTTATTTCGAAAGGACGGGATCCGTCCTTTCGAAATAAGAAAGCGTCAAGTAGACTAAATTTCTTTTATTTTGAAATAAAGAGTATTATTTCAAAATAAAAGTGCCATATAGACATAGCCGAAAACTTTTCCTGATCATTTATATCTAGTAGAATTTAAATGAAAGCCCTCATAAATAGCTAATGCAAATTAAACCTGGAAAAGTCAGTTTTATCATTTGCTCACCTGTGGGCTGCTTTCTCTGGCTATTTCGTCTTACCTCAACCTCGTTAACATGCAGATTGCCTTATCCTGCCTTTCTAAATTGTTGTATGCTTCCAGACTGGGGACAATTTGTCAGAAAATAATTTGAATCTCTTCCTAAATCTTTAATAACCAAATTGTCAAAATTACCATACTCCATTGACTTGAAGTATGCCATAATTGCAAAATTAAACTATGAGGGATGTAATAGATGGCATAGCAAGCAAACATGCACATAATACAAAATAATGGTTCAATCCTGCAACCGCTTACTACCATAAGTAGTTTCATTTCCTTCATCATGACTCCTTGTGTTAAAAAGTATTATATTTGACAGTAAATACTAACCCCAATAGTTACTGTAGGCAGAATTGGGGTCTAAAACTTCACACAGAGAATATATTTTATATTTGAATGCACTTTTAATATGTAATTTGCCAGCCCTTTTTTTTTAAAGCTAGCCATAGTTTCATTTGAGTTGAATACCTTTTTGTTATTGTGTTTCAGGGGCTGGACAGACTCTCTGTATCTACATTTACGCAGAAGAAACCGCTGCAATCATAGAGACTTCCAGAATATTTCTAAAAATGGTACTATAACCTCATTTTTCCCACTAGATGGAAGTTTAATACTTTATGTTACATTAATAAGTACTGCTCAGGAACACCATTCAGAGAAATGCTACATAATTGTATGTATGAATTGTGGAGAAGTAGGGAAGAGAGTCTTTTTAAATACAATGTCTTTTCTGTTTGGTTCAGTCTCTCTATTGACTCTGAATAAGAACTTGCTCTTGATCTCTTCATCTGCTCTATAACTAATAACTTCTGCCTGACTAATAATGATGTGTTTCATTATGACTCTATCCTTGAATTCATTTTTCATTGTCTAAATATTTTTTCTTAATTAAAAAATAAGTTTAGCCCTGAACACCAAAGTTTACATTGATGCTCTGTGCATCTAGAATATTAATTTTAGAAACTATTTGCTGGATTGGAGGTTAAAATATTCCTTCTCCCACCTCCTATAGATCCTCTATATCAAAGACCGAATTTAAAAACATACAAAATCTTAATGACTTGCATGATATAGAAAGCCACTGTGTTATGAGTCCTGGATACAGAACAGATAGTGCCTCATATAGTTGGAATAACATTTGGCCTTGCTGAGGATTTAGGAATAAATCATTCCTGAATTGTGCTGATCGTTAGGTCCATAATCATTCTGCCTTCTCAAGGCAGGTTGGCTTATGTATCTTATGCCTCCTTCAAAAAGAAGCAACGTGCCTCCTCCCCATCCCTTAACATATGCTGCACTCCCATCCCATCCAGAAGTGTGCTTGGAGGTACTGCTATCCAGTTGTACATGGATGTTCTGGAGAGGAGATGTTCTATATGGAATTTTTTATTCCCTTAAGGCTGTTACAGATTACATAGGGGATGTCTACACTGGAGGCTCTGTTAAGTGGCCTTAACAAGATCTGCTTTAATTCGACTTAAAGTCAACCTTATTAAGTCAGCTTAGAGCATCCACGCTGATGTAGACTGCCCATGTCCACATTGGCAGCTTCTAGGTCAACTTAATGCTTATTAAGTCAACTAAAGGGCTATGCCCTGTCTACACTGGTTTAAGTTGACTTAATAAGGAAATGCTTAAGTCAATTTAATACATTCCCAGCGTGGGCAGAGCTGAAAGCTTAGGTCAACATAAGGAAGGTTAAGTTGACCTAAGGCTCTGGTGTAGAGATACCCATAATGTCTATATGGTGTATACATAATATAACTATTTAAAGTTGACTGGTGAGTGAGGGGATTGGCTCTTACAGAAGCAGAGGACCAAGGTTCAAATCTCATTGGAGCTCTGGGAAAATGAAAATGGTCAGACTAGATGATTCACAGTAATCCCTTCTAGTTTTATAGCCTGTGCATATCACTGGCTCTAACATCACCTTTATATAATGTCTTTATGATCCATTCTCCCCCCCCCATCTCTGACTTCTTTTCTTTTTTAAAAGTCTTGATGAGCTCACTCATCTCTTTTTCTTTTCATTTCACATAGTTATTTTACACTTATATTGCAGAAGCCTGCAGAGGTATAAAATGAGATGAGATTGTGTCAGCGAAATTCTCTCAAAAAAATTGAGAGAAAAATTTTAAAAGACAAACATTGCAAGTGATTTTAAAAAGTCCTATGATGACTTCCCTAGAATCTTCTCTTAGTCATCCCTCAGGCATAGTGTTATAGAGTACATTCTCGTATGGGGTAACGTTTTCCCAAAACAGGAAAATTTAAATGGACACTGTCAATATTGGTAAGACTAAAAACTAATCTTTGAGTTGACACTCATCCCATCTTAGAGAACTTAACCTCCCTGCCTAAAATAATGCTTTCTACTATTAGAAAAATGAAAAGATAAAAGGCACAAAGAAATTCACAATACCGAAATCAATTTCTTCTATCATTGGGCCAGTGAGTCCTACAATGTGCTAAGTGTCTTTAGCTCCCAGTGAAGTCACTGGGAATTGAAAGTGCCTAGCATCTCCAGAAATCATGCAGCACTTTGCAGAATTAAGCCCATAATACGTAGACGAAGGGTTTGTTTGTCATATACCTAGTAGTAAGCTGTGTGTCATCTTTTTCTTCATTTTTCTAGTATCAGTATGAAAACAAACAAAAGGAAGGCCAGCTCAGGATAAGACCTTTCAGATAGACACAGAGTCAGTCAATGGGAGATCACTTTTTTGACTCACTGACTTTTGGTGGTTTTTACTTTAAAATTCAGACTTTGGAGGTTAAAAGTGAGGCAAGGAGACATCCATTTAAAAACATAGTTATCAAAATTCGGCTAAGGAATTGTTGCCTATGTAACATTTTAGGTTCTTACGGGAGAGTTTCTTTTCTTGATGTAGATAGGATAAGTGGAAAATTTTCATGGTGTGTGTTTACTATACTTGTTCAGTTTCAAAATATGCAGTAATGCAGATCACTGCTGTTTGGCAAAATCTAGTACCCTGTCTGTATGAGTGGGGTCTTAAAGGCATTGTGAATGCAGTGGCTTTACTGTATGGGGGTGGAAAACTGAAAGGAGCCTGCAGCGAGAAATTCCACATCTGTGTGCACAGTAGAGAAGCATTCTTCCACAGCATCCTTGGCCACAATGCAAAGGGAGCCAGAAAAGACTGCGGGCATGGCCTGTCTTTAGGTTTCCTAAACATAAGTGTCACAGCTTTAAAGTCCAGTGTCCTATAAAGCCAGGAATGGGAGTTCTGTGCCATTACAAACTGGAGGTTCCCAGTTTTCTAAGGCAACCTAGTAATCATTTATATCCAAGTAGATGTCTGAGATAATAGCATGTACATTTGTGACACTCTTAGGGAGAGAAAAGCCCTTGAAAGTTATTTGTAAAGATTTTTATGGCTCCATCTGAGCCCTGCACAGTTAGACCCATGGTCACAAAGGCACTTGGCTTTACAGATAGAGAGATACAAAAATAATGACTCTAAACCTATAAAACCTCTCTAGAATACACCTAAAATAGTATATCTGTATCATATGTGTTATATATAAAATACATGATGGGATGATTTAAATACTTTCTCAGCACTTATTTGGGATGACCTACATAGCTCACCAGTGGCTTTGCAATGTGTTTAATAGATGAGCTAGGTTAATAATTCATAACTAATCTTTTTTCTCTAGCAATTTCAATTCTTTTTTCTGCTTGTAAGTGATCTGTAAATAGTTTTAAAATCTAATTTATTTACTCTTCAAATATATTTCCTGAATAATGTTTGGAAATAATTATTGGAGCATAGCTTATTCATGAGCAGTTCATTGTACTTATTCAATATCTGAAGTCCACATTCAAGTTGTTTTAAGTGGACCTGTAAGTTGCATGACATATTTCTGTTTCTTGGTTGGATTAGTACAATTCTTAGAATCAAGTGTCCTGTGCAGGTATTCGCAATTAAGAATTGAACATTTGCTTTTTGTGAATGTTCTGCAGTATTTGCTTAAAATCTGGTTTGGTGAACACTTTTGCTAGTAAATATATTTTACTCGAATGTTCACAGAGATGAACAAGCAAGAGGCAGGAGCACAGTCGACATGGATTCTGTTAAAAATCACCTAATAGTTAAAGAACTTTGTTTTCCAGGATTCACCCATCTCTCTCACATACACACATACAACTATGTGTGTAGTGTATATACATATATTTAATAATCTATTGAGTGTAATTATGCTATAGTTGCACTATTTATGTCAGTAATTACTAATGAAGTCACATAACTGGAATATTAACTGCATAACTGAATAATTGTAGTGTAAATATAATAAAGTGAATGTATCTAAGTCCTAAAACTATATTGTCAATCAAGTATGAAATCAAAGGGGTGGTAATAAGATTTAGTAATATAATTAAACTTCCAGGATGGGCCTGATCCAAAGCCCTCTGAAATCAGTAGAAACACCCACTGACATCAATGGACTTTGAGTTAGGGCAGTATATGAACAAGTACAAGTTAACAGTTAAAAATCATTATATTGCAGTGTCATTACAGTGTAATGCTCACTGTATTATAAAGCATGTTATATGTGTGTATAGGTACAGATGTATAGATATTCTCTGTAGTTTGATAATTTCAGTATCTGCATACAGAAAAGACTATTTGTGTCTGAAGAAATTTCCTCTGCAGCCCTAATTATTGTTAAGGGTTCTGAACCTACCATTATTTATTAATGCTGGAATTGTTTCAGGTTTCAAATCACCATGTATCATATATTCCCTCATCATTCTGTATTGTGATCTAGTGTGTTGATATTTTTTCCCATTCATCAGCAGTGCTCAAGTATTATATCTGTTAGCATATCATTGGTCCACTGAACATTAAAGCATTAGATATTTCACAAGAGCCTGTAATATAGATAGGAGTTTAAAATGTTACCTTAATCTCAGCTGTCTGAGGGATAATAGTTCACCTAGATGGATTTGAAGAAATCTGGAGCATTTTTCTTGGTGCTATTACGCTTTAAATTGCTTTTTTGTCTTGGGGGAGCCAAAGGTTAATTAAGCAATAAGACATTTTTCAGTAAAGAAAGGAAAGAAAATGTCTTTTAATATTAGAGTTGTGTTTGTAAATTGCTTATATGGGGTTAATAAATAATTAATGGTGTTTTTTAATAAATAGTCAATCAGCTGCTATACAGTCCAGCATGTTATAGCGAACACAAAACTGAGGATATCTCTCAGGAATGCTGGCTTTTAGACATTAGATTAAAGAACGATTTGACTAGTATCTTGCTGCCATTATTATTCTTAATCTCCAAAATAACAACAGGTGAAACAAAGATACCTTTATTTTGGCTACCATCTTGTCATCATTACTTGTACTTTCTCCTACATACCACAGAGAGACAGAACTGAATTTGTCAGTGGGATTGTAGACATCAGTAAAGCCTTGCTTCAGGAAAGTATTTAAGCACAAGCTTAGTTTCTAAGCACTTTCTTAAAGTTATGCATGCACTTTTCAGAATGGGGATATTTTCCAGATTTGGTATCTAAGTGAAGTCTCCATTGCAGAACACCACAGTGTGTGTCTGCTTTCCCACCCTCGGGCAGAAGATCTACATCTAATCATTTGGATGAAATGCTACTGAAATTCACAGGTGCACTGTATGTTGTGAAAGATGCTGTTGGCAAAGTCCCATTTTTCATATGTTTGCCACTCATAAATTTATTAAACTGTGGGCCATTAATTTTTATTAAATTGTGAGAATGATTCACTTCACAATTTATAAAGTTAGAAGCAGTTTAACTATTCACAAAACAAGGGTGAGTTATTTACTAGAGATGACTGTGTCCTAGAAATAGACACAAGCATCCAAATCTAAATTCAAATCCAGATTCAAATGTACCCTGAAGTTCACAAGTCTTTTAATGTAGGGGGTTTGAATTAGTTCCTTCACTATTTTTTATAGTACCATCAGAAGCATCTCTATAGAATCGATCAGTTGCTGGAACTGTCTTGAGCAGGTGGAGGAAAGGAGATCCATGGAAACCTTTCCAGTCCATAAAGAGTAGAACCCAACAGAAAGTGGATGGAGATTATGTGTGCTTTTAATATTCCTACATCCCTAGAAAAACAAATTTGCTCTAGAGATCTGTCATTTTAATGGTGTTACACTATTTCTCTTTCTTCCATTGTGTTTGATCACGTAGGTGGTTCTTCAAAAAGTCTTCTGGATTTAATGAAAAGGTAAGCATTTAATGGGATTTGTAGCCTAAGTGCAGGTACAGTAGTTAATTAGAATTTTACCTTCCAAAAATAAATTAAAACAAAACAGTGCAGTGAATATACTGGCTGCCAGTGCTGTAAGTCTTAAACCATAGATTTAATTACCTGTCATACTTTGGAGAGCTGCCTATTTCTTCTGCATCATGCAGAATAAGTAATTGAAATAATAATTTTTGATTGGATTGCCTCATACGTAAGGCCTGGACCAAAGCCCACTGAAGTCAATGGGAGTCTTTCAACAGGCTGCAAAGAAGTCTGACTCAGGTGCTCACACCAGGTTTACATTGATGTAACTATTGACTTCAGTGGAGTTACTCTTGATTTACACCAGTATAAACTGATTATTAAACAGGCTCTTTGCTTTATTCTATGCATGTGAATTCTTAAATTTAGACTGATAAAAGTTGAGCGGTGAGGATGAACAGACAACCAGCCCCCATCTGAGCTGAATTTTTACAAGCAGTAGTTTGGTTTGAGTTCCCACACCCAAAGTTAATAGATGGTTCCCACACCCCAGGTCAATCAAAACTGATCCATACAATTTTCTTAGTATGTGAGTTGTAATAGAGCCTGACACTTTGCTCTTGTGCCTATAATGGGAGCTAAGCCATTAGAGAAACAAGTGTTTCTGAGCTATTGGGCCACTTCTCCAGCAGAAGGGACGGGTTTGTTTCCTTGAACAGTCCAACTACCAGTGACTACCACTCAATTCCTTTCCTTCCGTGAATGCAGTTGGCAATTCTTCTTGGCTAAAGCTTCTCGTCAGCACGCTCGTGTGCTTGGCAGCCTCTTTCAAATATTGCTTTCTCTCCTTGTTCCTAATTGTAAACATTTTCCCAACCTTTTTTCTTTTCTTTCACAACTTGTTTTTAAGGAGAAAAAGGTTTTGTCGGATTAAGCTGGGCCTAACCCATGCTGTGAAGTTTAGATGCATCACTTAGTTCTCTGACAGTCTTTCAATAGATACAATAGGTGCTTCACTGCACCCTGCCTGCTCTGCCATGAACTGACCCATTGTCACCCCTTTTGGGAAGGCAGAACCCTAGCACAGAGCAGTGGCTTCAATTTCTAGCAACATATGGCTGCTCCCTATGCAATGGGCACAAAGTAGGGAAAGCCTTTGCACCTTGTCCCCCATAATTTTGCATCTACACAAGGCCAGCCTAGTTTAGTTTCTCATAAATAGAAAGGCCTTACACTGTACCTTGAATGTTAATGAACTCAGACCCCGTTTGATCAACAGAAAGAAAAGATCTCAGAGCTGAGAGCCTGAACCAGCCACAGTCTGCTTTCAGCTCCCAGCCTCTTCAAATATAGGTGTGGTGAACATTCTGGCTGACCTCAGCTATCAGTGTAAAAGCTGTGTCTTCATGAACTAGGATCCAAACCATATAGTTTATAGATCAGTGAAAACAGTTTAAGAATCTTTTGAATGACTCTGCTAGTATAATGACATGTTCATGGGAAAATGTGAATTCATGAAATACCAAGGTGTCAGGTTCTGGGCATTTGGCTTCATGCCCTAGCTGGACATGTGTGTTTGGTCTGAGGTGACCCCCTACTAACCAGTCAATGGAATCTGATCCTCTTCAAATTCTGGAAGGGGTGTTTCCAATTCAAGTGTCTGGATTTGAACTTACTCTTATGTATTATGGTCTCCAGCTCAGTTCCAAGGCCAGAAGGGGCCTCTTTCTCAGTCCCGCTTAAATTTGTGTAATATTTTCTTTCACCCTGAAAGTTGGAAAAAATTTTGTAATCATGAAATTAACTTATTTAATGGGATTTCCTGCATTTTGGGCAATTGACTTGCGAGTTTCAATCTCAAGATCAGCAACACTGAAAGCTGAAACCATTGCCTGTTTCTATCTTGAACACAAAACCTAATGTAAACTATATCCAGAGTGAAGCATGCCATCCTTAACCAATCTCTAATTAAAATACTTTGGTTGTGATTTTATCTGAAAGGGCAGTGTTTGATTTAGCTTCTGACTGATGCAAAAAGATGGAATGGCAGATAGTTAAGAAGTGGAAAGAAATATATCAGAGAAAAAGGGAATTATGAGATAGAAAAAATAATCAAAATATAGGACTGTAATAAAAACAGATTTAGAATGATTCAAACATAGTCTAAATTAAAATGTGCAGTATGCTCTCTGAAGCACAGTGTTTAACTCATATGTGAATAGTCTTTCCCATTAATATTGCTACTTGTTTATTTTTATATATTTTTCAGCCTGGCTAGGAATCAACTGTTGGACAACCCAGCCATTGTTATCTATGCCGCAATTGGGAATGATGTCTGCAATGGGTAAGGTGACAGGAAACTAAAATACTGTTTATATTGCCATATATATGGCTTGGAGGACTTTTCATTTCACTTGTATTATTTTATGCTTTCATTCCATTCAAATTAGCTTTTGTTGTTAGCAATGCTCTTTTTTATCTGGGCTGAAAAACATTAGTCACAGTTACAGCTGCTGCTGTGCTACCTTTTCCATCTCTCATCTTTCCCTTACACGTCTCAAGATGAAATCACACCATTCTTCCACTCTTAATCATGACCTGGGGACATTACCCTGCGTATTGCAATCATGATCATTCTCCAGAGTCACCTGGACACTTGTATTTCTTCCTTCAAGAGCCTGTGAACAGTGTTCATAAAACAAATTACTATTTAGTGGTAGGAATAAAGAACTAATGGAAAACAGATCTGAAAAACAGCAAGCAGGCTACATGCATCTTAAATCAGTGTATGCTGTACTTTGAAGTGTTAAGTACTGTGAAGAATCGGATCCCACTTATCTCAAATTCAGCACCAAAATTACGTGATACTTTTGACCTTAATCTGTCTGTGCCTCAGTTCTCCATAATTAAAATGGGGCCAAGAATACTTACCGGTACTCATTTCACAGGAGTGTTGTGCACATAAATATATTAAAGTCTGAGAAGCACACAGATAGTGCAGTGATAAGCATCGTAGGAAAGCCATGAGGAAATAAATGTATCTCAGCAGAGCAGGGTTTGAATAGTGTGCAATAAATAAGGCCACAGACCACACATTGACTACTGAGAAAAAACAAAATATTGAAAGCTGCTTATTAAGTCAAAATTGTGCAACCTGTGCATTGAATGAGGCAGGAATCTTATGAAAAAAATAGCATGTGCTCATGTAGTTAAAGTTTGCATCATCATGTGCATGTGCAACAGTGCAGGGTTAGGTTGCATGGGCAATCTTAAATCTGGAATTTCAAAGCGTTTGAGTCCTTGGCTTTTCAACCATAATAATATTATTTTAATGTAGCTTAGTGTTTAAATATATATACAGAGACAGAGGTTTTGTAGATGGTTTACTATGAATACAGTTCTGTTTATAACAAAATTTTATAATCTGTGCATTGAGTTATTAGTTAGAAAATAAAGCCATTGTATTACTCGGGGACTCAGTAAAGTATGTCTAAAGCCTTGGAACAGAAACAGGTTATAAAGATGACTTGCCGAATACCAATACATGCTACCTTTACACATTAACAAGTCATCATAATATCATTAAACAAGTAAAATATCAGGGGTATGCATCCTCATGCAGAGTTTAGAGATGGATGTGATCCTGGAATCCATACACATACTAGTATCTGTCATTCGGAATATGATGCCATTGGTCCCTTCAGGCCTTAGGATCTATGAATTTACTCTTCTCTAGTTTATTTTACACAATGTTTCTTTTTGTTATTCAAGTAACTCCTCTGCTTTTCTCTGTCTCTAACATTATTTTAAAAAGTTATTTCTCCTCTTCCATTGTAAAATTATTCTCAGCCACCTCCCATTTGTGTAGATTTTTCAGAATGATATTTGTTATTCATATTTATTCAAAATAAACATTTTTTATTTTTTATGTCAGACTTCTTCACAGGACAGTGGTACTTTTGTCTGTTCAAATATTCTGTGCTGTTTCCCATCAAAAAGAGTTACTAGATCAAAAAGCACTGGGTTATAAGAATTTTTGTTACTCTTTCTGTAAAGGGAAGATGCTGCTGCCATATACAGAAATTCACTGCTCTCACAGATATGACTGAGCAGAAGTGAAACCATGGATTGTTTTTTCAAGAAAATGTCTTTATAGATAATTACATTTGTTTTGAGGGAACCTCAGAGCATCCCACTGAAT
>ML682034.1:12783865-12910120 GCA_007922195.1 Podocnemis expansa | reverse complement strand
TGCAACCTCTTTCCATGACTCTGCATTTATGGTCTAAAAGTATTAAAACTGAAATGATAGCAAACTAGTGCAGAATGGAAGTAATCCAGAGCTAAAAATGAGGGACAGCTGTGAAATATGATGGGAATAGTTACCATTCCATTTTGCCATTATGGTTTCATTGCTTACTGTCTCCAGTTCTGAAAATGCTTAATGCCCATGAATGTAAATGGGACTAGTCATATGTAGATTTATTCACTTATGTAAAGATCTGCAGGATGGGGCATCTCAGGATTAAGGGTGAAATTCACCCCGATCACAGAACCAGCCCAGGCTTCTGAACTGTTAAAGTCCCACCGAAATCCCATTTCAAGTATTTAAGTGGTCCATGGGCCTTGATCTGGCTTTCTGAAGAAAGCCCAGTCTGCTAGCACTCTTATGACAAAGGGCCATGCCTCTAGCAAGACTTCATCTTGTCACTTATCAGATACAAACATGTTAGTGTGCAAACTTTTAAGGGTTTATGTGTTTATGTTTGTGTGGGTGTGTGATAACAATGGCTATGTCCACACGTACATGGTTAAATCGATCTAACTTAAATTGATCTAATAAAATAAAAATAAAAATCATTAAATCTGTTTAAGTTAAATTGATTTAACGGGTCCACACCAAAAAAACCCCAAATCCAAATAGCAAGTCCAGACACAGGACTTGCTATTTCGATTCAGGAGAGGGGCACCATGGGAGGTGTGGCAAGATGGCCCCCTGGAAGGGCCATGCCCCCACCCAATATATAGAAAAAGGACAGCACCCTGGGAAGGAGAAGAACAAACCATGTTAAATCGAAATAATGGTTATTTCGAAATAACATGTCCAAATGGCATTATTTTGAAATAACCATTTTGATTTAACAGACGTTTCGCTTTAAAGTAGATTTAACCTATTTCAATTCAACAGTTCTTGAATTGAAATGATGGCGCTCATCATTTTGATTCAAAAGAATGTTGTGTGGACCTAATATTTTTTAAATCAAAATAAGCACCATTATTTTGATTTAAAAGGTATGTGTGGACATACCCAATTAGAAATCAGTGTGGAGCTGTAATGGGTAATATACGGCCCTAATATTGTAAAACCCTCTAGAGCAGATTGACATGAAATAGCATGCTGTCAGACATCCACACGTTAACATTTGCATGGTATGAATAGACACAATGTACTGTGACAGCACTCAGTTTCTGAATATCTTAGTGTTGTGTGTTGACATGAAATGAAGTTATTGCAGAATACTCTGTCCAAGAACTGTGCTGATGTCCTTTGATGAGGTGTTGACAGTGCATCGACACTTAGTGTGCTCTGACAAGCCTCGAAGCAACTGTTGCAAAGACTGAAATAGACATGTCTGTAAGACTTTTTTTTTTTTTTTTGGTACAAACACGGTCCTGGAAAAGAAATTAAAAGAAGGTACATAAAAATAGCAACCGCCTGATATAAATGAACAAAGGTAGGAAACTTGGAGTTAAGAATGTCACTTTATCTTCAGCTCAATCCATTGTGTTGAAGTATTGTGCAGACTTGAGATCAAAGTGGTGGTTTTGAACTGTATGTGCGCCAATATCTATAGGCTAAACAAGGTGAATTAAGGGCAGACCAACAGCCTTATCGCTAAGGCTGTGTTCACACAGCATTTTTGTTTCGAAACAACGAGGTTGTTTCGAAACAAAAAAAACCATGTTCCCCCAACGCACAGAAAAACAACAACAGTGTTGTTTCAAAACAAGTTAAACCCTATTTGGGGGCGAAACAACCTTGTTTCGAAACCGTTGTTTTGAAACAATGCATGTGAACATGTTGTTTCAGAACAAGGTGTTCCGAAACAACATTTGAAGGGCTGCCCCCTCAGTACCCTGGCCAGGGAACCCTCAGCACCCTGGCTAGGGTGCTGAGGGGTTTCCCCTGGCCAGCAGAGCGGGGCTGCAGGCACCCGTGGGGTTCAGCGCTGAGCTGCGATGAATGCTGCCGGTGCCTGCAGCCCCCTCCCCAAGCGAAATAGCATGTTCACACTGTGAACTTGCTATTTCGTTTCCCGCCTTTTTTCTTATTTCAAAGTAACTTTTTGTTAATTCGGCATAAGTTATTTTGAAATAA
Organism: Podocnemis expansa; assembly: GCA_007922195.1. Taxonomy (NCBI): domain Eukaryota; kingdom Metazoa; phylum Chordata; order Testudines; family Podocnemididae; genus Podocnemis; species Podocnemis expansa. The sequence goes on along the minus strand of ML682034.1, from coordinate 12,907,993 downwards.
GGTGTTATTTCGATATAAGTTGTTTCGAAATGACTTATATTGAAATAACCCCCTGTGTGTGAACACAGCCTAAATTTCATTGCTTCTGTCGCTTTAGTAGGTTCAAGTTTGAATATTAATATTGGTTTTGATTTTTAGGTAACTAAAACTTTAAATGCTTTAGAAACATGAAGATAAAGGGCTGACCAAGAAATGTTAGTTAATATTTAATTTGTATGCAAAATACAGCACACAATAGCATCCTCAATTCTTGGTAAAGCACACTGTTCTGTCCCCGAGGATTCCCTCCCTCCCCACAACAAGCAAATATTTCTAATACTTCAAAACTAAAACCAGAGCCTTTTCAAAGGACATGTCTACACTGCTGAGCAGCAGGCATCAATGCAGCAGCATTGATTGAGCCAGTCAATGCAGACCCACTTAGTTGATGGGAGAGCGTTCCCCCTGTTGCCTGAATTTATCCACCTCCCTGAGAGCATGTCTCTGCTAAGATTGTGCTTATGCAATCTTCAGCTATAGAATAAACTGAAGCTGCTTTCCACAGAACTCATTATTCATTACAAGCATTAAGGTTCACTTTGCACTGTTTTCAAATGATAGCTAAGTAACAGGTGAGGAAACTGAGGCATAGAGACCTAGGGTATGTCAACAGTGCAAGGAAAAACCACAGCTGGCCTTCCCAACTGAGTCAAGCTCATGGGGTTCAGAATTCAGCGCTGTTTTGTTGCTCTGTAGACTTCTGAGCTTGGATTGAAGTCCAAGCACTGGGATCTCCTCACTCTGCAGGGTCCTAGACCCCAGACTCCAGTCCAACCTCATGGTAATAAAACAGCTTGGCAGCCTGAGTCTGTGTCAGCTGTTAGAGTCAGCCACAGGTTTTTTTTCTTTGCTATGTGGACATACCCATAATGGCTTGCACAATGACTTGAAGTCTGGATAGAATCCAGGTCTTGTGATAGTTAATACTGTAAGCAGCCCATATGGGGGGAAAAAAAGACTACCATCCCTGGATAATATTTTTTTATTCACTGCTGGAGAGCTGGAAAGCACTTAACTTTTTTATAGTGAATAGATCAAATCCTCAATTGGTGTAAATCTGCATGGCTCCATTGACTTTAGTGAAACTACACTAGTTTACATCAGCTAAGGATCTGACACACTATATTTAGCACTATGGCTAAATTACAAGGAGTGCTCTGCAAGTATTCAATATGCAAGCTGTGTTTTGTTGTGCTTTGTCAGACAGGTCTCCTGGGATTGTGTCTGCTCCAAGACTTGAGCACTTTCAGTATGAGTACTCGGATGTACAACCCTCAAGTTTGCTTTCCGTGAATTCTCATGCATCTGACTTTAAAATTAGCCCCTGCAGATGTTGAGTGTGTGGACATTTACAATACCAAAAATGAAAAAGTGCATGGCTGAAGTGAGTTAATTTTAAATTGAGAATAAATATTAGTGGGCCTAGATTTATAGTATTCAGCCAGCACTAATAGAAAGCAATAGCATTAGACTCTCATGAGTGACTTTAAGACACTTTAATTCCAAGTTCAGGGCAGCAGTGTTAACTTAAGCTCACTCACCGCAGGGTATGGTCCAGTTAGTACTATTTCACCATAATTTATATTGAATAAGATTTTGTTAGTCCCGTCTCATGCATGGCAGCACACATTCTGAATTTTAACCACAGTTTCTTATCTTCCATTTCTAAATGACTTTTTAGAACCAAATTGCAAAGGCAGTGCTTTGTTTTTGACATTAAAAATAGGTTTACATGGTTCTGTCCCCTGCCCAGCCTCCAGCCCACATAGCCAGCATGGGCATTGGGAAGCTTTGGATAGCTAAAGAGGAGGGACTCAATGGCTATGTCTACAGTGGGGGGGCCCTGGGAAGCCGACTTAACAAGGTCAATTTTAAGGCAACCTTGTTAAGTCAACTTCAGGGTATGTCTGCACAGGACACAGTGCAGACATACCCGGGGGTGCCCCACCCCTGGTCCCTGATCCAGCCCAAGCACCAGGAGCAGAGTCAATTTCACAGGCTTAGGGCCTGTGAAATTGACCAGGTGGCTCAGAGCTGGTCAATTTCACAGGCTCCTAACCTCTGAAATTGACTAGGCTCTGAGCATCCTGCCACCCCTGGCAAAGGGCACAGAGCCACATGGGGGCTCCACACCCCTTGCTGCAGGGGGTGGGGGGAAGGTGTAGGAGCCAGCTCCTAGCCCCCACAGCCCACAGGAACAGGCTGGGCACCTGATCGGGCTCCCAGCCCCTCGCTGCAATCAGTGGGCCTTGCAGCTCACTCATGCCCTGGCTCCTTGGAAGTGGCCAAGGGCATGGGGAGCTGGCATCTCCCCTGGTCACTTCCAGCCGGCCAGGGCACAAGTGAGCTGCCAGCCCCCACCGACCGCAGAGCGGGGCTGGGAGCCCGATGGGGCTGTCAGCCCCTCTCTCCAGGCTACAGGGGCTAGGAGCTGGCTTGAAGTCCGATCTGGCAGGCCCCTGTCTGCAGGCTGCAGGAGCTAGCTGCCAGTCCTCACCACCCATGGAGAGGGGCTGGGAGCTGGATCCGGCCCCTCGCTCCTCACCACAGGACAGGAAACTGATTGGGACCCCCAGTGCGGATTGGGGCACCAGAGCCCGATCATGCCCTGGGGCAGGGAAGGTGGCGGGCCCTGCCCTGTAAAGTCAGCTTGGAAACAAGCCAGCTTACAGGGCAGGCGTTATTAAGTCTAATCATTTCTAAATATAGACAGGGCTTTGCTTAAGTCAACCTAAAGGACTTTAAGTTGACTTAAGCCCCTAGTGTAGACATACCCAATGACGCCACTCCATGGCATCTATTTCAGTCCTGTGGATCATCAGCAGACCATGGGATGAGGAAATAGAGCTGAAGCATCTGGCCAGCAGGCTCCTTCCTTAGTTTATCTATGACCTGTCCCCCTGTGCATCTCCATGCAGGGAGCCCCATGGATCTGGGCTCCAAGTAATGCAGCAGACGGGTGAGTTGTACCTAGACTCTGCTCCTCCTATCACCTAATTTTCTATATTTGCTGGCACCTCTCACCAGTCTTTCACTCTCCCTTAGAGCAAAGGACATATAAGATTTGAAAGCCTTGGTTGTACATGATGTCTGCCTGTTATAACCAAGCAACAAGGTATTGAATGTGAAATGCACTAAGTAGTTTAGAAAATATCTGCTGTTATCCAAGGCATCTGTCATAATAGTATCTTAAATGTACTGAGGGTGACCAGAGGTTTCCATTTTATAGAGACAGTCCTGATATTCAGGGCTTTTTGTTATATACGTGTCTATTATCCCCTGCCTCCTGTTCTGATTTTTCTTTACACCATATCTTTCATCCCCAAACTGTTTATATACTAAAGAATCCCTTCATCCACTTCTGGGGTCAAACACAGCAACTGTTTAACAACACACAGCAACATTCCCCAACAATTTAGAACAGAAAGTGAAGACTAGCTTCTCCAAATGAAACTGCAGGAGGGACCTTTTTGCACAGTAGTATGTAGACACTGAAACTGGAATTTGACAAGTAAAGCCTAGTATTACTGTTTTCTTGGAAAGTGACAGGGATGTGACCTGTAATCTTTAACATCTTCAGTAGACAAGATCTTGATTTTGCATCTCACCAAAAAATGTGTACTTTTTAGCAGAATGGCAGTGCCCCTCTCTCCATGTCTTGGCACAGGTTCAGAATCTATTCAGAGGATAAAATGCAGGCTGAATCATAAACACCATTTCCTATAGCCTTTGATGTTCCTTAGTGTTCTCCAGTCAAAATTATAATCCCACCCTCTCCTATTTAAATGATCTACTATAATGAAGATAGTGGATGATCTGCTATAGGTTCATGGATTTAAAGGCTAGAGAGCCCATTTATGATAATCCAGTTTGCCCCATAGTCTTGATTCCCCTAGGCTATGTCTACACGGCACTTTATTTCGAAATAACACTCATTATTTCGAAATAAAAGAAATTAGGTCTACACGACATTTTCTTATTTCAAAAGGACAGATCCCGTCCTTTCAAAATAAGAATCGTCATTTCAAAAAAGTAAAACCGGCCCCCCCCCCCCCCGAAACGGCCGTTATTTCGGAAGGGATATTTCGAAATAAAGCCGTTTAGACCTGTTCTTTTGAAACAACACCATGTAGACCTGTTGTTTTGAAAGAACTGTTCGAAACAACAGGTCCAAATGACTTTATTTCAAAATATCCCTTCCAAAATAACAGCCGTTTGGATTGCAGGCTTTCCCTTAATTTGAATTAACATTTTGTTAATTCGAATTAACTTATTTTGAAATAAGGATTTTATTTTGAAATAACTCATTTCAAAATCCTTATTTTGAAATAACCATGTGTGTGTAGACATAACCTAAGATAAATAAAAATTAACTCAATAGAAATCAGTAGTTACCCCCACAATAAAACCAGTGTGGGAGAGAAAAGAATCAAGCCTTTCATCCACTCTGTATGCTCATTGGAAAACATGCCCTTGCTTGTTGTTTGTTTTGATGAGGTTTTTTACATGACTTTTGACTGTGAAAATAAATAAAATTATGCCAGACCAAAGAACATTGTTTTCATTCCATTGTAATTCTGTTATAAAAAAGAGAGGCATCAACTAATGGTACTGCTGTTCCGTGCTGAACACTGTCTTTTTGTGTATTCACGTTAATCAATAAATTACCTGACTTTTTTTCTTTTCCTATTCTTTCATATACAGGAAAACTGACACAGTGGCTCACATGACTACACTCAAGCAAATGCACTCCAATGTCATGCAGACTCTGCAGTATCTAAACTCTCAACTTCCTAACGGCAGCCATGTGATTTTAACAGGCTTGGTAGATGGCCGCTTTCTGTGGGATCAATTACATAAAAGATACCATCCTCTTGGTAAATATCTGACCTGGCTTTTCATTTCCTAGAGATTAATCTTAAACTTGATGTACATTATGAAACGGTTTTAGAAATGGTTAGCCCCTGAACTCAGTTGGTGTTACACCAGGATTGGATTTGTTCACATTAATCCAAAACTGCTGTCTGAGTGACTGATCATTGTTTTGGAGTTATTGTACCTGGAGCTTAGCAGAGTCATTTACATAAACAGCTCTTCTCACCCAAATTTTAGATGTTTAGATAAAATTGGACCCAGATTTGTAAAAGATAAATAAATAAACAAATAAATAAACAATATGTCTAGCTTTTGCAAAACAAACCTCCAACTGATGAAATTTTGCAAACAAAAATCATGCCCAGTTTTTCCCAGTGCCTCTCAGTGAAAGTGGAGGTCTTAAACCCCAAACTCAGTCTTAACAAGAATGTGCTCAGGCTTTCTTTAAACATGAAATTGTAATAAGGGCTGCTCACATATGGGCTGATGGAAAGCTCTCTGGGATTTGCAGTTCTTTGTATATACAATTGAATTTTGTTGCGCTGTTTGTGTTTTTTGCGGGTTCACCCAAGAATACCTGCAGATACACACCTACCCACAGCTGACGTTTGATAAGGAATATAAAGGTCCTGTACAAATAGAAAGCAACTGCAAACAAAACTGTTTAGCATGCTCTCCTCCAGTGCCTGTATAAGGCAGTGATTTTCAACCACTGTGTTGGGACACATTACTGTGTCACTATGCAATGGTAAATGTGTCACGCAGAGTCAGGGAGATGGCTGGATTTGGCCAAGGGTGGGAGGGGTAGACTAGTGTGTCCTGTAGGGTCAGGATATGCCACCAAATATGTCACAACCTGCAAAAGGTTGCGACTCACTGGTATAAGGAACTGTATTTGTAAACAGTCATGCAGGGGTCAAATCTGGGACTATTTTCACTTAAGGCACGTGTGCTACTATTAGATCTAAAAAAGTAATTGCCTTACCTATGTGTGTAAGTGGAAGGCTGTTGAATTTGCTGGGTCCAATGAATAGAGGAAAAGTTGATCATACTATTAAATACCTGCAACTGATTTTAACAATCTCCAGGTGTTAGCAGTGCCAGATTTCCCATTAGGCACTGTAGGCATAGTGCTCATCTACTAATGTGATCTATGCCATCATGTGCCAGAAATGCCCCAACACCTTATACATTGGACAAACAAGACGATCACTACGCAAAAGAATAAATGAACATAGAACTGATATCAGAAATCACAAAACAAAAAAACCAGTTGCTGAACATTTCCATCTTTCTAATCACTCAGTAAATGATTTGTTAATGACTGTCATCAGAGATGTGACTGGGACATCAAGACTTCAAAGAGAAACAGCTGAACTTGAATTAATATGCAAATTAATTTCTGTGAAAACAGGATTGAATCGAGACTATGGGTTCTTTTCCCATTACAAAAGGTAATTTGACTTCAGGCTTCCCAGGGTTTGAACCTAACAACTGTTTTGCTGTTACTGTATGACCCAATCCTATGCTTTACACCCCCTTGCATTTATTTTCATTCCATTCTGTAAGTTCACCCATCTTTGAAGCATCTGACGAAGTGGGATTTTCTCCCACGAAAGCTCATGCAAAAAATAAATCTGTTAGTCTATAAGTGCCACACATCTTGTTTTTTTACAGTGCCTAGGGCTTACGAAATTTTTAGGGCCTATCAAGTAGGGGAAAAAAATTAAAAAAGCAGAAAAAATAAGGAAAAATAAGGACAATCACGTGGTTTAGCATTAGAATAGTTTAAAGTGCATCATGTCAATCAACGTAATTCAATTGGCATTTTCCCCTCTTTTTGCTCATTTCAAAGTGAAAGTGCTTAGGGCCTATGAACACCAAAATCTGGCCCGGGTTGTTAGAGTCTTCAGAGGTTTCTCTCTATTCTAGGTTCACCCTGTTAACTATTGGCAGAGTCATTGCAGCCTAAGATTGGCCTTATATATCACATGTCTACACACACCATTAAAAGAACACATTTTTCTACCCCAGCACAGCATGAATAATCTCCAGTTGTATTCCACTTAAGTAGTATGCTAATATATTTCTTAAAGGGGGTACTATTTACATTTCTTAGTATTCCCCCTTTAAGACATAGGTGCCTGTCACACAATTATCTTTTTATTAACATGAATGCACTGCTTTGTCAAGTGCATGTGGATTCAAAAGGTGTTCCTGGTAACAGAGAGCTGATCATCAGATGTCACGTTTGACATTTCCCTATCAGTTTTAATTTGTGAGTAACTACCAGAGAAGTAAGGCAGCCAAAAACCCCTAAGTTCATAGAGCAAGCAGTACCATTATGTGACATGATGAACTTCAGAGGAAGTCTGTCTGGTGTGTGTGTTAGTGTTTGAATTCGCTCACCCATGCAGGTGTATACATTTCCTTCTCTGAGAGGCAACATGATTCTACCTTTTAAAGCTAACCTTTTTACGGTAAATGAGAAAACTGAGAGTGTACACAATCACCTTCAATCTTCCTTTTGGATTTGAAATGGCTCAATTTGTTTGGAGAGCAAAAGATGCATTAATGGATAAAGCATCAGTCATTCACCCTTGAGATTTGAACAGGCTATTATATGACTAAGCTTGCATGGAGGCTGAAATGCCTGTGGAAGGAGGAGGAGGTGCATATGTGTGGGAGAAAGAAAATGTTTCCTGAACAATGAGATAGAGATAACTGGCACTGCAGAAAGTTCATGCTGCTGTTGCTGTACCTGGGGCAAATGCAGGGTCTTGAAGGATATGAGTAACTCTCCTTGACTTTAGTGGGAATTACTTGAGTCCTGAAGGTAGAAAATAAGCTTCTGCTCCTCTTAGCAATATGAATAGTACTACTGAGTGGGATTATTCATGCAAGCAAAGTGAACGGGATTTGGAGCCTGATCTGTGCACTTTCAGTTCCTCTTAGGATATAAAGACGTAGTAACCATGTACAGTGGTATGTCTCCAACAAGAAACAACATTGAACTTAAACTATGAAAAGTTAAATTCTGTGTTTTACAGGTCAGCTCAATAAAGATGTCACATATGAACAAATGTATTCATTCCTAAATTGTCTTCAGGTAAGTTTTCTCTTCCGTTGGTTAAATATCTTTTTTCCCCCCGTCTTGTCTGTCACTGAGAGGATTTTGTTTGCTCACACAGGTCAGTCCTTGCAGAGGCTGGATGTCTTCAAACGAAACCCTCAGGAATCTCACTTCCGAGGTATGTCCAAAGATGGCAAATTTATAATAGCTTTGGCCATCCTATTCTTAAAGGCAGTGTTTTTTAATGATGCTCTTAGTTTTCTGCAAGGATGTAACCTCAATAGAGTCCTAAATGAAAGATAGCAGTATTTTTATTTTCATAGAGATGGACGCAAGCCCAGAAAATGCAGATGTGGATTTCAAACACCTCTAATGTTCAGGTCTGAGGTTAAGTTATAGAACTCAAATTTGCATTGTAGCTCTAATTATTCCCCAGACTTATTCATATGGGACACGACTTTCCATTATGTTATAACACAAGTGTGCATATTGTAATGTCTTGTTCTTTAAGAAGAAAATTCATTTACTAAAAAAGAAATTATGCCTGCTCTGCACCCACATGAGTGAACAGAGCAAAGGGGACAAGTAATAATGACGATTAAATCCAGTTGCATTTATTTCAGTGGAATGGGCTCAGACCTGAAGGGCCAAATTGTAACTGAAGCAAACTCCTGCTGAATTAAGTGCCAGTTTACCTGAGCAAGGAGTGTCTGAAAGCTGGTTGTGGCCCAAAGAGTCTTAATGGACATTGGACAAGGCTACACAGCGTTGCCAGTGCAGGTCTCTCTATAAGCTGTCCTAGAAACCTGACCCTACAACTGACAAAAGAATCATTTGAGAGCCACAAAATGTTAGCTACTTTGTCTCTATATATGTACAAATATATTTGAGATTTGCTTCCCTGCAGTCACACAAAAGCAAAAACAGCTTGTCAGTCATCCTATTGTCCAAAGGGCAAATGTGGATGCCTTTGTGATAATGTTTCTATTCACTAGATAATAATTTTGCAAAGACTTACACATTTGCTGAACTTTACATAGTGTGAGCAGTACCACTGGCCATCAGTGTGTATAATTAAGAACATGCACAAGTCTTTGCAGGATTGGAGCCCATACATGTTTATAAGACTGTGAAAATACTCAGTTCTTATCCATTGTCCATGAACTATTTATATGTCAGCAGAATAAGAGCTAGACGCATTCTGAGCACTTGCTGTATGTTCTTATCTAAACTGAGCATGTTAAATGATAAGGAGATTCTGGTCTCCATTATGGCGGTAGAAATCACACTGGAAATATATGAATTAGTTGGAGTCCATTGAAGTTGATGGAGTTACTCAGGATTCAGTCTGCTGTAAATGAAATCAGAATCTGGCCTGGGATATGATATGTAAGTATTTCATGTGTAGCATGAGAATGGACAATGTACAGGGAAGAAAAACGTTTGCTTATACAAGGAATTTCAATTCTTTGCCACCTATAGGAGGAATGAAAAGAGCCACCAAAATGAAGAGTTTAAGTAATAAAAGAATGACAGTTGTACTAAACGATCTGACTTTGACCAAAGAACAAAATACATAACATTGAACCATGAAAAGCAATTAAATCAGATTAGTCTACAGTTAAGTGTTACGACATATGCAGGAGCAGCATCCTGAAAGCACAATGGCTGCTGTTCTATAAACTTGCACCAGTACAAATTTATCATACAATGGAGGACTTGAATCATCCCAGCTTTGTACTGTAGATTTATTTGGTTAAATGGCAGGATTCATTTTGTAATGTCTTTTCCCACATTGATTACAAAAAGCTCAACCCATGTGAAGTGGTGTTAGTGGCAGTGACAATCTCATTAGCTCCTTGCTTTTTCAGAGAGCTTCACAGCTTTCCAATGTCCTGAAAGAAATTGCAAGATCTGAGAAGTTTGCCAATTTTGATATTTTCTACATGGATTACCCACTGGAAAAAAGTAAGTTGCGTTTTGTGTCACTCAATGAGCATTTAGGCAAGAGCACAATGAACTACTTTAACATGCTTCTTATTTTCAGTGCTGTACAGTGAAAACAACAGCATAACCATTCAGCCAGCTTGGACCTAGTGATAAGATTAATGGTTGTGTGAAGAGACTCAGGCTATGTCTACACTGGCAAATTAGTCCGGACTTAGCCCTAGTATACCCTTGGGGAAAATTCAGCAGCAGTCAACCACCAGTTATTGCATAACTAGCGGCAACTTTGAAAGCCACCACTACACGTTAGGGAAAAGCCAACTGCAAGACCCTTGCAGTCAGCCTTTTCCTATGCCCCCTGGCACCCAGGACTTCCAGGGCCAACTTCCAAGATCAGGGTGATGAGTTCCTGCTCCCAGCAGGGTGAACTGACCGTGGAGAAATTGTTGCCATCAGTGTAGACATATTCTAAGGAGGCTTAGTCCAGACTAATTTGGTCCGTGGCTACATGAGGCTTTCCCTAGTCTGAACTACCAGTAAGAAATTTCTTAGTTCGGACCAAGCAAAGTTTAGTTTGAACTTATAAGTATCAGGGGTTAGTCTGGACTTATGCACTTAGTTCAAACTTTAGTTTGAACTAGACATGGGCAAGTCTCGGACTAACACTTAGTTCAAAATTCGAACTAAGCAGTTAGTTCAAACTAATCATGTGTTCTAGTTCAAACTAAGCATTAGTTCAAACTAGAACACGTCGTTAGTTTGAACTAACCAGCTTGCGGTTAGTTCAAACTAACCCACAGTAATTTTGAACTAAGCTCAAACTTCTTAGGTCAGAGTAGCAAGTCCAAACTAAGTTTGCCAGATGTAGACATAGCCTTAGTTTCTCACCCCAGCTCCTCTGCCTCAGGGACAGACAGCAGACATAGATCCTGAGACAGAGTGCCCCATGTTGCTCAACAGCAGCTCCTCTGGCTGATGAAGAAGTGGTAGTCATAGGTTTCCAAGGACTGCAGGATCTTGGATGAATGGGTTGGGGAGTGGGGGTGTTGTAAAATATGGAGGCAATGTGGAAGACTCAGGGGAGCCCAGGAAGTCCCACCCAGGGGGACAAGCATTCAGTCGGCAGCATTCTGGACCTCTGAGAACATCTAGAATTGCACTTAGAATAAACAGTGCTTTTCATTCAGACCTCTCAAGGTGATTTACATGCATAAATAAATTCAGCCTTACATTTCTATGAGGTACAGTGGGCTAACAGAGGATACTGTCCATTAACTGGGTGGGAAAAGAGTATTTTTTGAAGGTCTCTCAGCCCTGGAGCCAACTTTTACCTGAAGTATTCCAAGTATATTGATCTTCAGGGTATGCTGCAGGACACAGCTGCTGGAGAGATGAGCTCTGGAGAGCAACCAAATATGGTGGTGGAGGTGAGGGTTAATGCTCTGCAAGTGACTGGGTTTTGTTTTTGTAAGTTATGGCATTTGCATCTTGGCCCTTGGAGAGAGACCCATTTTTAATTTTTTACATATCTAATAACAACCACTGAGGTTCTTCAAGAGATCTCTGCACATTTGTCTTAATAATGAAGAAACTATGACTCAGAAAAAGTGTTTAGCCAAGCACACAAATGCCGTTGGAGGTATAAATACAGGATGAAGGGAAGGGGAAGAGAATATGCCTCTTCTTTGGGGATCAGCAACAACTCGAGGGGAGCAACAAAAGAACAAGAAAGGCAGCAACCAGAGGCAATGTAGAATTAGCTTTTTGTCCCCCTCATGTCTCATGTGAAAATTCCTCTAGTGAGTAGAGGTATTGTCAGTTCAGTGAGAAAACTGAAATTTTCTGGCTTTCCAATCCTCCACCCTCCCCACTAGACAATACTGACTTTCTCTTTCTGTTTCTCTGTATTGTGGTTACATATTATAGAAATAGCATTTTTGTTTTTAAAATAGCCTCATGTGATGTTTTATTAAAAACCTACACAATCATTTTTAGCAAAAAAACAAAACAATCCCCCTCCCTCCCCCAAAAAAACCCAACCTCCATGGTGTTTGCTGCCAGGCCAGATGATTCTAATAAAAAAAGTATTGCTGTTTATATGTGGTACACCAGATTTTCTGGGCTGGAATTTATCACTGTCTCAGTGTGCCTGAGATTGCACAGATGGCCATCATGAATTATAAAATATTGTACTCCTTGACAGGCTTTACACTGCATTTTCTGAGATGAACAGCTCCTCAACAAAACTGTGTTTTTCCACTGCTTTTCTCCACTTAAATAACTGCAACTATCTCTTCCAAAGGAACATGTTTTAACAAACTAATCTGACCCCGCTCCCCACCCCAGCCAGATTTTCATTTTAAGCATAGGGCCAAATGTTGAAAGAGCTCAGCGTCCAATTTATTTTAGTGTCTAGATAGGAGCTGAGCACTTCAGAAAGTCTCTCCCTGATTCTAAGTGCTGAGCTCCTTTGAAAATATGGGAGGGATTTTCAAAAGTATCTAAGGCTCAGAGCATCAAAGGTGTTTAGGCACCTAACTCCCATTGATTTCAAATTCAACTGGGATTCTGGGTATGAACTTGAGTGGCTAGTGTGTGTTGTCATGGTTTAGCTAGCTGAGGAAAGCTCCACATGTTGCTGTCACACCTTTGATGCAGTGTGGACATATTAGGTATGTCTACATTGGAGCCTTAGGTCTACTTAACCTTGCTTAAGTTGACCTAAGGAACACTCTGGCCACATTTGGAATTTATTAAGTCAATTTAAGGGCTTCTGTAAGTTGACTTAATAACACCACCTGTTAAAGTTGACTTAACAGTTAAGTCAACCTTATTAAGTCAACTTAAGCCAATGTAGATACTTAAGTTGACTTTATTAAGTTGACTTAAGCTAGTGTGTACTAGTGAGGATGCAGGCAGTTGTTGACTTAACAGGAGTGCGGACACTCTAAGTTGACTTAACAAAGTTGACTTTAAGTCAACTTAAAGTCAACCTTATTAAGGCGACTTAACTGAGCATCCCTATTTTTTTTGCTTTCTTTAGGAGTTCAAATTTGTCAGTCCCTTGCCTCAGTAAGAAAGGGACTTGTTGGAGCTAATCTGTGTCAGTCATTGATGCCCTCTTCTGTTAGACCCCCCAGATATTCTCCTCAGAGGTTCTGCCTGCCTTTGCTTTGCCTTGTAGGTTAACCGCAGGTGAGGTCCAATCCCCAAACCTCCTTAAAAGGTGTTCCCCTGCAGTACGCAGCCCCTGTCACTGGACACTCACAGAAATGACTAAATCCACTGTCTCCAAAGAGACCATATACTCTCACCAGCCTGTTAGCGCAGCTGAAGAGTTGCATCTTAAGGTATGGCACTGAGGTGAGCTTGCAGTAAAAACACAAATCGGTTTATTAAAAAGGAACAGAGATTTAAATGATGCTGAGCAGAGGTGGTAGAAATAGAAAATGGTTATAAATAAACCAAAATTATAACATGATTGCTAGTGACTAAAATTTAACTTGTTACAAGATGTATCTTAGGCAGTTTCTCACCTAAAGCCATGTCTCAGCATCACCTATGGCTGAAGATCCACTATTCATGGATACAAAAGACACTAGCCTCTTTGTTCCATAAGGGATGGATAACTACAATACCTTCTTTCCCCTCTTTTTATAGTCCAGTGATCCTTTAGAAAATATTCTTGTTGTTTATTCCTCAGAGTGCTGGCACCATGTTCCTGTATTCTCATCTCGTTATTAATATGCTTTTCTTGTTGATTTCAGATGCAAATATAATTCCCATTGGCTTTAGCCTGTCTTGCTCTGCTTACGTTACAGACCTAGGCAGATGTGCAGATCAATATGCCTTTGTCTGGGGCAAACATGTTTACCAGCCCTGCTGATTTACGTGGTTTGAAAACATTTTTAGTACATCCATATTGTCCCCTATGTACATCAGACAATGATCATGATGACCAGTATGGTATACATTTTTCATTTGATACTGTACGCAACATTTTTTATAAATACCATGATGAGAATGTGTTAGGTGCAGGAAGTTTGTAAGGCCTGAAGAAAGTTGCTGTTACATTACAGCAAAACCTTTGATAGTGGATATTGTGAGACTCTTTGGGTCTGCTAAAAGTTTAGGCAGCTGCAGAATATGAATTTTGGCAAAGCCAGTGCTGCCTAGAGGTGCCAAGTCCCCCTTGTGAATCTAGACCTGGTTGCATCTTTAGACTTAAAGTGCCTTTGACAAATATGGCCCTAAATTATTTAGCATTGGTTTTTTTAGTAATTCAATTGCTATTCTCTTTTTTTCAATTGTTTACTAAGAAATTCTTACTTAGTAAAAATAATAAAATACTGAGTAACTAAACTACCTAAAATTTCATCAGAATTATTCATCTCGAGTACAAACTACTTGCTGAGTGGACAAATTATTTCAGTAAGGTAATTTTCACGGTGTCATTTAGTTGGTTTAATGAAAAGAAAGATCTCGACATAACAAGCTGTACTTTGTAACATCAAATAAAGTAGGTGAACAAAATCAGCCACAACACACAGAAATTTGTCTTGGAAATACATTTCACCATTTTCTACAGCCTCGTAGGTATATATAGTCACAACAGCTTCCACCTTGTAAAACTATCAATCCTGAGTCTCCTCATAAGCAGCCTGCTTCACAGCAGTGATAGGCCCTGATCCACTTCTTTTCAGTTTGTTTGCTGAAGTGGATACAAATCCTCAGTTTCCAGACATAAAATATTTAACAGTGGTTGCATTTTAATCAGTAAACTGTGTTTAGAATCATAGAAGATTAGGGTGGGAAGGGACCTCAGGAGGTCATCGAGTCCAATTCCCCTGCTTGAAGCACAACCAGTTGTAGAATATATATAAATACGCAGATGGTTACTCCAAGCATTGCTTGCTCAGGGTAAAGTTTGGGTGTTATTGGTTTTTTCCATATTTTTAATCTGCAAAGTGCTACTTAAAAAGACATGGAAGTTGAGCTGTTACCTTTGGCTAACGTATTTATTAATTCGGTTAATAAGGAGACCCATAGAATTTTTAAATGTGCATTTAAATGGCCTCTAGCTCTTAGAAAGGCAGTAGACACAGACCAGATGTGTGCATTCATTTAGCCTTTGGGCCTGCTCAGACAAAACCTAGACAGTTTTTAAAGTGAAATACATTGAACGAAATTTAAGTGCGTTCAAGCTATGAATATTTCTGGATTAGGGACAGAATTACTTCTACAAAGTGAAACAACACACACAAATCCTAACCTACTAAGTAATGTGACAGAGTCAAACTCAGGCACATAACTAGGTAACTACCAAAATGAGTCCCTGTGTTGTTGCTCATAAAACAGTATTCAGGCGTATTAGTATTTTAACATTCTGTGAGCATATCTACACAGCCATCACAGGGAGTAGCTGCAGCTCATGTAGATGTACCTGAGCTAACTTTAATCACCAGAGCATTGAAGCCGTGGCAGTATATGCTTCCTCACAGGCTGTAAAAACCTGCCTAAAATCCTGGGTATTTACTCACATGGCTAGCCAGTGCTGAAATGCATGGTGCCACAGCTTCCCTGCTCAAGCTAGTTGAATTAAAGATAGCTTGCATATGTCTGTATGAGCTGCAGTCACATCCTAGGACTGCAGCCTGAAGAGTGCTCTCAGGGTGCCCAGCAGGCTCCTTGGCCGTTTTGGCAGAAGTTGTGCCACCTTCCTGACCTAAGCATTGGGCCATGGCTTCAAGCAGGCAGCCTGCAGTTTGTTATAGGCTAGTGGTTGTCATATGGGTGCCGGGGAGTATGAATTCGCTGCCTTCATTTGCTCTTGCTGAGAAGGGATTGGAAGCTTAACTTCTTGCATAGCCTGGAAATGGCCTAATTGCTGGACTAGGAGCAGCATTAGGATCCTGATGCATGGGCTCCCTTGCTCTTTTCTGTTGCAGCTGCTCCAAGTGTATCGTGGAGCTCTTGAGCCAAAGAGCCCCCTCAAGGATCCCTGTGGGATCTAGTGGTGTGTGTAAGATGCTGGTGGGTGAGTGGTGGCCAGTTCAAGGCCGTTCATACTTGGTGAGATGGGATTTGAACGCTGGTCCCTTACCTGTCAAGTGACTGGCCACTAACCTAGGTGACTATCCTAACCACTAGACTAGAGAATGAGGCTAGCTTGCAACTTTGCCCAGAGCACATTTAACTAAAGTGGAATGGCTTCAACGGGCAAGAGAGGAAGGAGGGAGCCCCACAGGGCCACAGCACAAAGGTGAAGACCTGCCATCAGGGCAGGCTCAAGTCTGCAGCTTCCCCAGGGTAGGCACAGGGCCTAACCTTAGACCACACAGGAAGTCACAGGCCAGTCTTTGCTCACAGCACATTTAATTAAAGTAGAATAACACTGACAGGCAAGAGAGCAGGCTTTCCCACTAGATACCAAGGACAAAGAGGATGCAGCTTTGAACCTGCACACACCACAGTCCAGGTACCTGGGTTAATCACTGGACTAGGCAAGTTTTTGTCATTTTTGCCTGGACCAAGTCTTTGGACTTTTCCTTAACATGGGACAGATTCAAGAAGCAAAAAGAAGGGCAAATGTATCGTCACCACACAGGCAGGGCTTGAATCTGCAGCACCCGCATGCCAAACACACAAGCAACCCACTGTCCCACAGAGGAGAGAGGCTGATAGGAAGGGAGGAAATGCTCAACCGATTTTTAACTATAAAGGAAAAGCTTCTGCAGGGTGGGGCTGTTTGGCCGTGCGGCTCCAGCAGTGTAAGCAAGCCATGCACAGTGGTTGCAGGAGGGCCCTTTTCAACCCCCTCACCCTATCCTTCTTAGCCTGCAGCAAGGGAATTTGACTCAGCAGCCCCTCCAGCTCAGCCACAAACATGACTCACTAGGCTGGAGATGGAGCCATGCCCTTTGCCGCTCCCAAAACCCACTTCAGTGGAACAGCTTCAACAGGCAAGCTGGAGGGAGCCCCCATCACCTAGCACACAGCCTGACGACCTGGGCATTCACCTCTGCTGCCTGTGAGCCCTCTATGAAGCCCTTTTTCTTATCAGGTGGACAGAGAAGTTCACACCATAAGAATGGCCAGACTGAGTCACAGCAGTGACCCAGCAAGCCCAGCTGCCTGTCTTCCAACGGTGCCCAATGCCGCTTGCTGCAAAGGCAACAGGCAGCAGAGGGCCATTATCAAGCATCCCCTGGCAGCCCCTCCCGACATCAGGCACTCTGAGATGCGTAGGGCTGCATCCAAACATCTTGGCTAGTAGCCACTGCCAGCCCTATCTGCCATCACCTTTCTCATTCTTTTTCATCAACACACTTATAGTTTCGGCCCTCACAATATCAACTGGCAACTGGATCCAAAGGGTGGCTAGCTGTTGCTGGAAAAAGTGCTGAGTTTTATTTGTTTGAACATCTTCAGGTGTCCCCAGTTCTTGCATTATGTGAAGGGGTAAACTACACATCCTTATTCACCTTCTGCACACCATTCATGATTTTACAGACCTTGAGCTGCTCCATCCTTAGGCATGGCTTTCCTGAGCTGACCTGGAAGCAGGGACACCCCTCCTCCCTCAGCAGAGGTAACAGCCTTAACTCACTGCCTATAGGTCCCCTGGGCAGCCCTACCACCTCTCTGCCCTTCTGCAGCAGTCACATCACAAGCTTACACAAAATGGGTCAAGTGCTAAAGGGGAAATCCCTGGTTGGGGATCACAAGCAGGGGGTACCACCTGGGAGGTAGTAGGCTCAGGCTTGGTTTCTCTATCTACTGTCCTGCCCAAGAAAGGGGCATTTGAAGAGGGCCCCAGCATCTCTCTAGTGTGAGCCCCAGTCCCTGACATTGGCAGCAGTCTGAGGTGGACTGGTCTTTGTAGCATCTTGAGGCTGTGCCACTTTGATTAAACAGTTGTGAGCGAAGGCAGGGTCCCAGAATCCCTCTGCAGTCTCATGGTTTGGGTATTTACCCAGTAGATGGGTGATGTGGAGTCTACTCATTTCTCAGCTTGCTGACAAAGGAATCGAACAGGCATCTCGCTGTTTGCAAGTAAATATCCAGTCATTGTCCACAGAGCAGGGCCAGCCCAACCATGTAAGTGAACTAGATGGTTGCCTGTGGCACCTTGCCTTAAGAGGTGACAAATTCGATGGAAAAGAATTTTTGTCTCTATTTTTAAATATATATATATTTAAATATATATATAAAATATTATCTCTTAGAACATGTATGGATGGCGGGTGCCAAAGTCGTGGTTCACCTAGGCTGCCAAAAACCTTTGGGCCAGCCCCATGTGTAGTCATGCCATAAGGCTGCTTGCTCATCTGAGCCACAAGACAAGTCCTGGGCCTCAGGATCTACATTTGGGTCAGAAGCAGTGGCACTGGGCATAGGGGGCTCGAGCCCCAAGTGCCAGTGCCTTGGGTCTGCTGCCAGGCCGCCCATGATGGCAGCTGTCTTTCCCAGCTCTGTTCCTGGCTGGGGGTTTGGGGTTGGGTCATCTGGTGCAGGAGCCCAATCTGACCCCGTGCAGGATCAGTCCTGGGCCCTGAGTCAGGACCAGTGGGGGAGCTGCCGGGGCCCAGGCTCCAGGTCTTTTCCTGTGCCCGCGTTGCTCCAGGTCAGAAGCCAGAGGTGTTGAAACGCTGGGTGCCCCTTTGTGACTGCAGAGCTGCATGTCCCAGGGCCCTGTGACTCAAGGACAGTTCAGGGGTTGTGAAATAGGAAGACTGCAGTAAAGTTTCCATCCGGTATTCCCCTTGTGGATTTTCTGGCACCAACAACTATCAGTCAGAAAATGGTCCACAGGCTTATTCAAAGTAGGAGAAGCAAAAAAAAAGGGACGTGAATATTATTAAGGGCCAGACTGACCTGTCATGCGGAGAGAGCCTGTGAGTGTAACTGAGTTTAACAGAGCTGCCAGGAAAACCCTATAAGGTTAAGCTCACTGAGCTTCACAGGACCTCAGTAGTTTATGGAGGGAGCCCTTCAGGTTAACGGCATCTGTCTATGACGTCTTTTGGGAGTGTGTTACACCAACACTCCTTGTGTAGTACAATTCTGTTTGCTGCTTAAACTAGCATGCAAGGGAGTGCAATGGCTCCTGATATCCTCTACCTGTTTTGCAGTCAAGCAAGAGCAGTCAGAGTCTGCCACTTAAACCATGAGTATAGCTTCAAAATCTTATCCCAGAATCTCTGGTCTGGTTGAACTGTGTTTGATGCAGGGCTAGCATATGCCATACAGCCATAAGTAGCATTGCTGGGATGGGTGGAAGTGTAATGCTCCAAAGAGTTACAAAGCCTATTGCTGCAGTACTGGCCGGCCAGGCTAACTGTAGCCATTAAATACATCAGATCAGATCCTCAACAGGAGCAAGCAAGCACAGCTACATAGAGATTATTGGCACAGCATTGGTTTACACCAGTTGAGAATCTGGCTAATAGCTTTTCCAAAGACATTTGAGAAGAGGGGATGTGGGGCTTTAAGAAGCCCAGCCTCTCTCCTACCCAGTTTGATGCAAATATAGATGAACTCATTTCTTTGCCAAGGAAAAGAATAAAACATATTTCTGCTCATACACACATGAATCCCAAGATGAAATGGTACTTTCAGTCCAAAATCCCCACAGTAATAAACTTCCTAGGATTACTCCATGCTTATGCTACCCACAGGCAATTTTAAAAATATCGGCAATGCATTAAAAAAGGTACTAAACAGTAATACAAACTAAAAGGCATCATCGTCTCTTGGCATTTTTGATGATAGGTCTGCTAATCTTTGTTGTCTATGTGAGGACATGAAATTACGACAGTTCAGTGTTGTCCTACTTTAAATTGAGTGTCCTGAATTAAATTGCATTGAACTGAGGTATATCCAAGTAACATTGTATCATGCTATATCCCAGATCCCTAATGAAAATGCAGTGTGGCTCATGAGCAAATTTTTAAAAATATAATTGCATAATTTAAGAAGGACTTTGAGCACCATGATTTTTCTTGAAGGAAGAGGAAGATCTAGAATGTGTGGTGGGTTACTATTGTGCCTTATGTTGTTAAAAAAAATACTCCATCCATTTTCAATTATTTAGTCTTTCTCTGTTTAAATAAACATTGTGGGTCTGATGATACAGATAAATCAGGTCCAACACCATTGAAGTCAATGTGTGCAAAGTCAGAATCAGACCCTGGGAGCAAAAACAGTGCTTCTAGGACAAATTGTTTTGCCCAGCAAAAATGGTGTTTTTAAAAGGAGGTGGGAGAAGAGAATACATTGTTCTCATAATAGCATGTATGCATAATATCATTAAGAATTCTTAATCCATCATTATAAAATAAATTATTGAATTAGGAGTCCGCTGATGTCATTTCCACTGATCTGATGTTTGCTCGTCACGCAGCCCTTTTCAAGACGAGAATCTTTTTACTGGGGGGCTTACAGAATAGCAGTCTTTGCCTTGAATGTGATGCTTACATAATTCAGAAAGGTTATGTTGTCAGAGTTGAAAAGGGGCACTTGCAAGAAAAGTAACTGAAAATGACATTCTGTTCCTCAAGACATCAACCCAACTGTCTACTGGTACGGTTTTGTTTTCCAGACAGAACTGCTTTTTATTTTTGGCTTTGCTGAATATGCTACTGAAATGTAAAATGAAAGAGTATTAAATCAGTGTTAAATATTTGAGAGTTTCACTCAGTACAGCATCATTCTTAGTTGGAAGGCAAAGTGAATTGTTTTTCACTCAGTTATGTTCAAAGAACCTCCTTGTCTAAATCCCTTGGCGTGGGAAAAAAAACAAAAACAAAGGCTTAAATACTATCCTAAAGAAAGGGGATTGAATGCAGGACTGGCTCTGGCAATGTTTCATACTTTATCATAATCTTTATGCACAGCAGTTGTCTGCTAAAAATACTCTCTCTGAAGTGGCACAAAGGGACTGTGGTGTATGTGTGTGTTTAATGCTTTGTGATTATGTCATTTACAGTTGCTGATGCATGGCATAAACTAGGAGGAGAAGCCTGGCAGTTGATAGAACCTGTTGATGGATTCCACCCTAGTCAGGTAAAAACTATGGGACAAGAGGGGAGGTGTTGTTTAGGTTTTCAGACTCATGCTTTAAGCTCCCTGGAACCACACATTCAAATCTCAGGAGAGGCTTTCAGTCCTTTGCCAAAATGAGTATCTTGTGTTTGGAGGGCGGATAATAAACTGAGGCTGATTCCTCTCTGCATTACAGTTACTTGTGCCCTTAGCTAAAGCTTTGCTGCTTCTTGCATAGTTCAGAGTACCATGTGCCTGAAGAATGCCCTTGAGCCCCAAAATGTTTCCTTTCAGTTGTACTTTTTAGTATGCTGTAGTTGGACACCTTCACTATGAATTCATTGCCAGTGCCTTCCTTCACTCATTCAACAGCATGTTGTTTGTTTAGTCCCCAGTCCTGCAAAGGCTTTGGCATGTACCCAGCAGCTGGGAGGTGGTCTTCTGCTTGGGCTAACACACTGAAAGGAAAAGCGTGACTGTGGCACTGCAAGGTAGAGGCTCAAACCAGCCACCCTGAAAATGAGCCTGCCTGACCACTAGGCCACACTGCTGTTTTAGGGCACTAGCTCAAGCACAGCTTGTGCAGCAAAGTCGACCTGAGCTGAGAATTGCACTTCCCAGCTACTGTGTAGACATGCCTTTACATTTGTGCTTCACTGCTATGCACGTGTTTGAAGTTAAGCGTATGCATGAATCTTTTTGCAGATCAGGTCCTCGCATATTAAGCTACACAGTTAGGGCCAGTTTGTGCTCCACTGCCACATGGACATGCAATGTGGGGAAGGTGCAAGAAGCCTTCTTCCTCATTTGTGTTTGAAATCTGGCAGCTGGACGCATGGAAGCATCTTCTACCATATCTGTCAAGTGCTTGGAACAAGCACATTTGGGCATTTTTAAAAAAATGATTTGTAACAACTTTCACTTGGCTGATCTCCTGGCCTTCAAAAATCCACAAGGAGTAAAACGTCAGTAAGTATACTAGTGTTGTTCCTGAGTAGGACTAGCTGCCATGGTGTGCAAACACCTGCCGTGAATATTAGCAACTGTTAAGCTGCAGCCATCTACTCTGGTGTGAGTGATGAGTTTTGAATTTCCATTGGTCAGTGCCATGGCTCCCATTCTGTTCAGTGGGCTCCTGCCCTATATAGGGCCAAATTCTGAGGTTTTTACTCAGTTCTGTGTTTCTTAACTCCAGCCAAATTCCTCTTTCTTATATAGGAATTTACTTATATAAGGACCAGGTGCCAGACTTTTAAAGGTTTTTAAGTGCTTAACTCCCATTCCACCTACTACAAGTAAGGCCTAACCACCTGTAAAAACCTGGCCCTGGGTGCAAACTGAGTAAAGGCCTCTGGATTTGGCCTATAGGTTTTGTAAAGGGATTTGGGACACTTGATGATAAAAGACTATATAGATAAAATTAGTACTGTGTTTACTTTATTAGAAGTAACTAGGTAAAATCAAGCCCTATTCCCCGGTCCTAATATCATCATAAAGGGCTGGTTAGTATCCAGTGAAATCTTTTGTCATGTAGCTGTGCGGCAATTTACATTGTGGGTTACCACAATGGAGCTTGGAAAATTGAACTCTATGCGTCAGCTTAGCCATTAAAGCCAAGTACATGCCTGGGCCATGAGTCAGCATGGCAGTGACTCATGCTGGAGTTATTGCCTTAATGCATTTTATCAGTTGTCACAGGACAGTCCAATTTCCCATATTTTTAAAGCGCGGCTCAGCTCAGAGAGTGGAGCATAGGTTATGCTTGGCTATAATTACTAGACATTAAAATGCACAGAACAGGTGAAAAGTGTATCGGTCTTCACATTAAAAATGGAATCAGACTATCGCTCTCTGTCATTCAGTTTTGTGCTGAAACTCTCATATATGAGATCTGCAGGACAGCACTAAAAACAGTGGGTGCTATTAATCATCACTTACTTTTAGAGATGGAATTACTGGTTTAGACACATTTACATTCCTTCCTATATTGAAAACACAAGCCCTTGTACCATAGTCAGATCAGCTACTGGAATATCTGACCTACCCTCTGACTGGCTGAGAGCAACATGCTAAATTTGAGTCACTGCCTGAAGGAACTGAGGGTTATTTTCCAAAGTCATGTTTCAGGGTCAGATAAAGTTGACTGGACAATGTGGCAAAGTCACTGCTAATGGTATCGCTTTCAAGGGCATTACTGCTTAGTGTAATGGACTTCAGTATGGTGGCCTTGGCTAACCACAGAGCTCATGTGAGGTATCTGTTGGGGGGTGGGGAATTTGAACATCAGTCCATTCCTAGTAGTAATACAGCCCAATGTTCTCAAATTTTGTTGTTGGCCATGCTGGGAGGGCTGTGGGGGGGGGGGGTTATGTTATATTATATGCTACAGTCTTCATCTATTTTAAGTACCCATAATAGATAGGTGAAGCAATAGACAAGCTCTGTCTTTCCAAGTTAGAACACTCCTGTTAGAAGTGAGCCTCTTTTACAGCAGACTTTCTTGCTTGGGTCACAACACAAATAGTTATTCACATAAAACTACCATGTCAGTGCCTAGGGTAATGCGGAAAGCCACCCTTGCTTAGAATGGGCTCATTTTTCACTGTGGGATTTTTTTGAGTGAAACATTTGCCAAACTTGGTGAACTATTTGAGCTTAAACGGGCCTGTTGTTTTTTTAGTTGGCAACAACACTGAAACTAAAAATTGCAGTGCAAATCCTTGTGTCCAGTAGAACTGTGCAAAGAGAAGAACCTGGGGCTTTGGGCAGAGCAAAGGGGGCATTACACAATCTTTATGAGTTCTTCTGTTGATGCTCACCAGAAGTTGTGTTGAGTTACAGCTAACTTCTGTAGCTCCCACTCAGCTGTGGGTCTCTAAATCCCATAGGTGCTATTCTTCTGCTGGTGCAGTCCTCTAAATTTCTTCCTGTGGGCATGCGCAAAGCCACCTAAGTCCCGATGTTACTAAAGAGCTCAGTGCTTAACTCAGACCTAATCTCTACTGGCACATTCTAACTAGACCTTCCCCCAACTCTCATGCCTGTACAACACAGTCTGGTAAATGCACTCATGGGTCAGCTGGTGCACAAGAAGGGGAAGACATGGACCAAAAATTGGGCTAATAATAATTGTTTCCTTATAATAATTATCTTTTAAATATATCTGTCTCTCTCCCCTTTAGCTCTATCATATTTCATTTGTCTTCTCATTGTCAGCTTTTTGAAGCCAGAGTTGTATCTTTGTACAGCACTGAGCACAAAGTGTTCCTGCTCTAATAATAATAAGACTGAGGCATTGCAAGGAAGCCCAGATTTCTTAGCTTCGGCTCTGTGTGGTAGCCACACGGTCATCCTTCTCCGACTAACCTATCTTTCCCCACAAACAACCTGGGCCCAATTTTCAAAAGTAGGCACCTAAGGCTGCAACCCTGCAAACAGTTAAGCATGTAATTAGCCTAGGCAAAAGGTAGCTGGGGCCCCCAAATATGAGCCACTCCACCACACATGCACACTGCCCTCCTGGGCAGATGAAGTACCATCTCCAGCAGAGCCAGGGCCAGTTTAGTGCTGGAGCCAGCTGGCTCGACAACAGCAGGATGAGCAAGGACTGTGTAGGAAGTGAGATGAGTCCGCAGGGCCCCAGCTTGGTGGTTTTGCAGGCAGTCAGTTGTGAGTGCAGCCAGTGTCCAGCAAGTTAGCTTCTTGTCTGGTGTGGCAGTGGTGATTGTATTCCTTCCCAGGACCTCTAAGCAGAGATCAGGCTGGTGCCAGTGAGGTTGGGAGCAAGCGATGGAGGGGAAGGTGAAGAGAAGGGGCTACTGAGGTGGGAGCAAGACACAGAGGGTATGTCCACACAGGCTTCTTATTTCGAACCAACAGATAGGACTTTATTTCAAAACAATAAGGACTTTATTTCAAAATAACTCATTTCGAAATGGGTTATTTCAAAATAACGTTGTATGTGTGGACATAGCCAGACACAGCCAATTTGCCTCACAGAACTTTGTGCTCTAATTTCCCCACTCAGCCCAGTGGCCAGCTGCAGCAACCATGTGTGGATGTGCACACCCTCATTCAGATACCCAGGTTTTTCAATAGTAACATAGTTAAATCAAAACTAAGTGGATTTGAAAATCCCACCCTTAATGTTGCCTAAGAATTCATTCCTTCAGGGAAGTTACATCAGGTTGTATTTATACTGTTTCTTTCTTTTCTTTTTCTCCCCCTCCCTCCCAGAGAGAACAGTTTTGGTTTTTTTAAATAGACAGTAAATGCAATTTTTCTTTACGCTCCCAGAATCCACTTTTACTATGAAAATCCCACTGAAAGTTACCGCAAGGCACACAAAGCTTTAAGGGCAACCCTTGTTTTAAAAGCAGCTGATGACTTTGTACATATGACATGACCATACATTTCAAAAGGCTCCTATATAAACAAAACAGTTATTTGGTTCATGAACTTACCCCTAAAGAAAGAAAAAAAGAAAGAAAGAAAGAAAATTCTTAGCCCTGAGTCACAATCAGAACCTGTATGAGATGCTCTAGAGGATCGTTAATGAGTACGTACAGACAGGAGAATACTGCTTTAGGGTGATTAAAGTCTCCCCTAAGTCATGACAAAATGCATTTCTACTAAAAAGACAAAGCTGAGATGACACATGGACACATTACTTAATTACATTTTCTGGAAAATGTACCTTGCCCTAACTCTCAGCAGCTTGACAAAAATTTAAATGAACATGCACGGCCACATCTCCTCACTGAGGTAAATTGACATAGCTGCTTTGAAATCAGATGGTGTTCTTGTCTAAAAAATAGAGTAATGGTCTACAAAAGGTTAGCAGCAAGGGCTGGAGCCTTTCACTGCCATTGAAGGTTTCTGGCTGACATCTGACCCTGTTGGGGTTTGCTCATTTGGCAGTTACATGCCAGCACATGCAAAATGCAGTTGGTAAGCTTTTATTAGCTATTTGGGTACAGATAACATGAGTTACTGAATTGCTAACAGAATGTTAAGACTCATTAGGAAAGGGATAGAGAATAAGACATATTGCCGCTTTATAAATCCATGGAGTGCCCACATCTGAAATATTATGTGCAGATCTGGTTGCCCCATCTCCTAAAAGATATATTGGGTTTGGAAAAGGTATAGAAAAGGGCAACAGAAGTTACTAGCAGGTATGGAAAAGCTTCCATATGAGGAGAGATTAGTAAGACTGGGACTTTCCAGGTTGGAAATGAGACAGCACGTGGTAGGATGTGATAGAGAGGTCTACAAAATCATGACTGCTGTGGAGTTAGTAAATAACCAAATGTTATATGCTACTTGTCACCACATAAGAACTAGAGGTTACCAGATTTAAAATGAGCAAAAGAAAGTATTTCTTCATGCAATGCAGAATCAATCTGTGGAACTCTTTTCCAGAGGATGTTGTGAAGGCTAAGACTATAACATGGTTCAAAAAAGAACTTTGTAAGTTAATGGAGGATAGGTTCAACAATGGCTATTAGCCAGAATGGGCAGAGTCATAAAACCATGTGCTGAAGTGTCTCTAGCCTCTTTTTGCCAGAAGCTGGGAATAGTCAACGGATAATGGATCACTTTATATCCATTCTGTTCATTCCCTCTGAAGTACTGGGCACTGGCCACTGTTGGAAGACAGGATACAGGGCTAAATGGACCATTAGTCTGAACTGGTGTGGCTATTATATTTTTATGACAGATGTGCACAAATCTTGCCAGAACTGGCACTCTTGTTGGCATAGCAGAAAACCAAGAATGAGCTAGTGCTGGACAGTCTCTCTCCCAAAGTAGTCTGTTTGGTCAGGGTTGAACTTCATTGCCGAGAAATCAGATTAGTTTAGTGCCACTCACTGACCTTCTGTGAGTGGACTCAGCCACTGGACCCCATACATTTTAAGCTTCCTGAGACTGAACAAAGTCCAGCCACTGTGATGAGCTCCCTGGGCACACTCTTGCAATGCAGATCTTTTATCTGGCATACCTTGCTGGAGCTTAGACCATAAGGCCCACTGCCCAGTCTCTGGCACCAGTACAGAGCCTTCAGACTCCTCCCCCTACCCCCAACAGCTTAAACACAACCTCTCCCAAAACGCTACCTGAAGTTGTGAACCTTTTGGCTTTACCTGCTCCATAGGCATGGGATAAGATAAAAAGCTGTGCAAAGTCTCTACATGATAGATGTTCAAGACATTATTGTTCTATATTTAATAGCATAAGACACTGATAGATGTATACAAAAATTACGTAAAACTACCCTCATTGTCTTGCTTCACCATAGTTTTCTCCCCACCTCAGACTATTTCTTGCACTGGAATCAGGGTTCCCCTCATTTGTATTCTGAACAACCAGGATGTCTTCCCCCAGCCTGTTTCCTTTGATCTCATCTGCTGTCCCCCAGACCCCACCCCCACCTTAGTCTCCTTTCTTGTCCACATTTATGTCTTTCTGCGAGGTGAAGTCAGGAGCAGACTTAACAGGTGACCAAAAGCAGCAAGCAGGTGCCAAGTCTTTTTCTCCTGATAAAACAGTTGGGTCCTCCTGGGAGCCAACCTGGTGTCTAAGATGATTATTGTAGAAGAGAGGACTAGACTTGGGTTGCTGAGCCTCCGTTGTTACTCCTATACCATTCCATGTCAGAATTTCAGTCTAATACGGAAGTAGAGAGACAACAGCGACAGCAACTAGCATTTGGAGTTAAAACAAAGTTTGCAGATTGGTAAAAATACATACACAGAGTTCAGAGTGTCAGACAGAATTCATAGACAGATTCCCTCCAGTTGTGGGGGAAGGCTCATGATGCCTCTGTTCACTGTTCTGTGAAGCCTATTAAAATACCTTCCACAAGCACAGAATTAAAAAAAAAATCTGTTTAAAGTAAAAGTTTCCAAAGAGGTGGGATTTTAAGCCTTCCAAAACCTGTGTTGGAAGAGCAATTTAGTCCCATCATCTCACCATGCTCTTTAATGCAATGGCTTTGTTAGTCCCATTTTAGTGTTGTAATTATAATAAAGGCGACAGCAAGTCTTCTGAGATGAAAGTCAAGTAACTGTATAATCAATTGAAGAGGTAGAATTGTAGGTCAAAAATTACACCCCCCCCCCCCCCCCAAAAAAACCCTGCATATGAAAGAGCATAAATACATCAGTGCGATCTGCATGCAGAGGGGTTTGCAATCAACCAGCACCACTTGTGAACTTGTCCTTGAAGGTTCAAGTTGAACCTACACCTACCGGGTCTCATTTGCAAGGGAGCTGGGCATTTCCAGTTTCCATTGACTTTGGTCAGAAGTGGGGGGAATTAGCAAAAGTACGTGGCAGGTTCAGACACACAGATCTCTGACAGTCTTGTGCTTTAAAGCCTGTAAGTGCTTTGAAAAGCTTCTCTGAGTGCTCGCTACGTCTAAAAATCAGGCCCAGGTGTTTTTGATTGTTTTTTTTTTTAAATAAAAAATAATAGACAATGCAGCAGTAATCTTAGGCTGTAGACTGCAAAGTGCAGAGGACTGGAGTTGATGACCTAGTGAAGTCCTTTTCAGGCCTACCTTTCTATGATTGTCTGCATGAGCTTCGCAGCCACTTTACCCATTTTTTTCATACCTCATCATAATCTGCACTGTCTGTGAAGAAATGAATGAAAGTACATCTATAAATAAATTTTTAGTCAATGCTGCATAGAGCTTTATACGTGTACAGGCAGCCTTCTCTACATTCTTTCTCTGATGAGCGGCCTGTACAAAACCGTTTCATTCAAGTGCTCCTTTAGTCTAAGCTTAGAAAAACCTGCAAAAAGAAAGGATACCAGCTAAACATTCAGCGGGCTTGCTTCCAAATACAATCTAACCCTTGCTCTGCTGAGGAATTGGATTGAATGACCCTGCCCCCCCCCCCCACTCCTCTGCTCTAAGCCAGGTTTGCTTTATTTCATCACAAAAAGGAAATGTTGCACCTACTCAGTGTGGTTTCACTGACAAACTGGAACTAACCTTACTGTGTAAGGAAGACAAGTGTCTGCCCATCAACGTGAATGATCTTTGGAGGCAGGGCCTGTATTTTTGTTCTGTTTTGAACAGTATGTTGTACAAGTTCTGGGCCATACTTAAGTGGGCCTAGGTGCTACGGTATTACAAATAATGAAGGTAATAAGAAACTGACAGTATTTTGTGTCAACTGTTTGCAGATTGCTTCAGCCCTTTGGGCACGCATTTTCTGGCAGACGGCATTAAGCGAATGGCCTCATGTGCTTGGGAAGGAGAATCCATTCAATAACCAAATTGAAGAAGTGTTCAAAGATCAAGGGGGACACTGAATTCAACAATGCCTCAGCCATGCAATGCTGTTTGTTCTCACCACTGCCTTCCAAGATGCAAATAAAAGAAACACGCTAGCCTTTTTTGTCCAGTGTAGCAGTGTAAAGAGCCAATAACTGTACAGCAGACGTAATAGCCTTTTGTGTGAGCGAGTAATCTGTGCTTTAGCTTTGGTATGTATTCACTTTAGGCCCATGAAAATGATTTAATGGATGTTTCGCCCACGGAGCTGTTTAACCACATCAGATCACAAATCCACAACAGCGCTTTCTCTGCCCCTAGTAAATGGAAGAAGCCTACCTCTAGATTTCTTCAGTAATCTCCTTGTGGATGATTCAAATTGTTAATATGATCAAACAAACTCATTGACATTGTCATAAATTTTGTTCAAAATGGTTGCTGTGGCTGCTTCAATCTATTACTGAAACTGCTATTTGCTTATTAAAAATGTGTCATGGATGACTCTGAAGCTGCACTGTGTTTGCCTGGCAGCACTAATTCCATCAGATTGGTCAGATGGTAAGTAGGGTCCACCTTGACATCCCCTTATGCTTTTGGAAAGAAGATAAAGACTTTTAAATATATTATTTATACTCTGTGAGAGCTATCCTGGGCAGTCACAAAGTCAAACAAAAAATACTGGGATCCAAAGGGGTAGCCGTGTTAGTCTAGTTCAGCAAAACAAACAAGGAGGCCTGTGGCACTTTTAAAGACTTACAGATTTATTTATCGCATGAGCTTTCATGGGAGAAAATCCTACTTCATCAGATGCTTTGAAGATGAAGATACTGGGGTCATCCTGTCTTTACTCCCATGAGGAAATTTTGAAACTAAGAAGGGAGTCTATTTGGGTTAAGATTCCATAGTAAAGTGATGATGGTTGGGCCCATGGGTAGCAGTGACATCATTGCTACATTTATTTACCTGCTTGTCATCGCCTAACTTTCTAAAGCAAATCAAAGTTGCAAAGTTCAACTTTGCACCAGCTAGTAAAAAGCAGTCCTCCTGAGAAAGCGGTTGTGTACTTTATTCCATTCCTTATACCAGTCTATACATGAACAGCAGCATCCAGTAAGTCAAACCTGTTACACCCCAGTATCAAACACCACCCTAACCCCTCCAGAGCTTTTCATCAGGCCCACAAGTCCCATTGTCTGATAATTCCACACAGCCTGAGCCAGCTGCCAGCTCTGCAGTTGGTTCATTTCCAAACCATGGCATGAACACAGCTGTACATGCTCATGCTTCATACTGTTGTTCTTCATCCTCATATCCCACCCTGATCCTAGGTGACAGGACCTTTCGCCATCTGTCAAGGGTGAGGAATGCCAGTGGGCCAATCTGTTTTCTGCCTTGGTTCCATGGCCTGCCATGGATATTAGCTGCAGCTCCTTCATGGAGCCATGGGCATGGGTGGATACCTGGTGCAATTTATCCCTCGTCCTGACACCTATCCCTTTTACAGCATGAGGGAGACCCTGGTACCTATCTGTCTGGAGCTTATCAGGTTGCAGTCACTGGTGTGGCTCCTCCAGAACATCTGTCTGAGGTTGTAGCTGTACTGCTCCCCACACATCTTCTTTTATGCAAGTGGTCCCACAAAGTCATTGGATGTCCATGTCAGGCGCCTCCTAGCTTTGGCCAAGATGGCCACCATTTACAACAACAAGGCGACGATGTTGGTTGATAAGGCACACAGTACCTGTGGAGCCTATTTCCATTTCTCCATCCACCCATGCGTCTGGCCAGACTTTCTCTAGGCCACATCTGCTGACTCCTTAAATTCTTTTGAGGTAGAGTGAGCACTGTCCAGGGTTCTCTGCTTGGTATCCTCCTCAGGGTCCTTCCCTTTAACCCACGGACCTTCATGCCTGTTCCTGTTTTTTCATTTGTTTGCCTTCACATTCAGTTGAGTCCCAGATTCAGCTGCTAGGGTCCACCCGTCTCCCAGGGCCCATATGGGAGATACAGGTCAAGCTAGTTCTGCTACTGAGCTGTAATTAAAGCTAACACTAGTTAGCTCTCTCCTGGACTTGAGACCAACCCATCTGCCTGCTCCTTCAGGGGCCCTGCCCCAGGACATATGAAGATGGGAACTGGGCCCATTGGCTGTCCAGGAGTGATGGGGGCAGGCACATCCTGGGCAGCAAAGGCTACAGGCACTGGAGGAGGGTGTGACCATAGGGGTTGAGCACACTCTGTCACCAGCAGTGGTAGGGTTGACACAACACACCTCAGGGGGCACCCAGGTGCTGGGCCAGTGCAGTTGCACCAGACATGCCTCACCTCCTGGCAGAGGAAGCACTGGGCCTCTTATGAAGAATAAGGAATTCCATAGTGGCTCCCTTGATGGGAACCAGAAAGGAGCCCATCAAGGACCTCCCCAACACACACCAGCCCCAGCTGGAGTTGGCCCAACCAGTAGAAACACTGATGGAGGGTGGGGGCCTTTGCAGGCCAGCAGGCAAGGGCTATCAATGGTGAAGGTCTTTTGCAGGGTGGAGTAGAGAGAGAGGGAAGCAGGCCAGGCCGGAGGTAAGCAACAACCAAACTCCCAGGTCCTGCAAGGGCCATGGACCGGCCCTCCAGGCCCTTCTCTACTGCCTCTTGGGCAGTCTCTAATGAAGGACTAAAAAGGAGCCTTTCCATGCAATTTGGAGGCTGTCCCCACCCATATGTAGGCCTTCATGCAGGGCAAGGCAGCTCCTAGAAGGCAGTAGATTTTTCTGCTGCCTAGGCGGGATGAGGGAGGGACCTTGGTCACTAGAAATGGGCTTAGACGAGGCAGCAGCGGCACATCAAAAAAGGTGGAGGGGTGGCAGCTGCCTGGACGTATGCTCTGAGGGCTGAGATGGCAGTGCCTGCAGAGCTGGTAGGGGGTAGAGTTATGTCCAGCAAAAGGAGGACGTGCTCCTTTTTGCCTTCATGTCCTCCGTCCTCCAGGCATTTTAAAAATACTTGCTTTGGTCCGGCTTTTTACTGAGCAAGGTCTTGGAGAAAATTTTGAAGGCGAACGTACTTAAGGATATTGAGGAAAATAGTAACTGTGATAAAATGAAACACAGCTTTACAAAAGGTAGATCATGCCTGACCAACCTGATCTCCTTTTTTGCAAAGAGAACAGATTTTTTTTTTTGGATAAAGGGAATGTGGTGGACCTAATTTACGCAAGGCATTTGATACACTTCCACACAGGGAATTATTAGTTAAATTGGGAGAGATGGGGCTTAATATGAACATAGAAAGGTGGATAAAGAACTGGTTACAGGGGAGGCTACAGAGGGTTATAGTGAAAGGTGAACTGTCTAGCTGGAAGGAGGTTACCTAGTGGCATTCCTCAAGGATCAGTCCTGGGACCTATCTTATTCAACCGTTTTGGTACTGACCTTGGCACAAAAAGTGGAATGCGCTAATTAAGTTTGCAGATGACACCAAGCTGGGAGGTATTGCCAATACAGAGGCGGATCGGGATAGCATACGGAATGATTTCGATGCCTTTGTAAAGTGGCACATTAGAAATAGGATGAAATTCAACAGCAGGAAGTGCACAATCATGCACTAACAGGAATTTTTCTTATAAGTTGGGAGTGCATCAGCTGGAAGTGACTGGGGGGGGGGGGCAGGGACGGACCTGGGCGTACTGGTTGAGCACAGAATGACAAGGAGTAGCCAATGCGATGTGGCAGTGAAAAAGGCTAATGCAGTCCTGGGGTGCATCAGAAGGGGTATTTCCAGTAGAAATAGAGCGGTGTTAGTACTGTTATACAAGGCGCTGGTGCGACCTCACTTGGACTATTGTGTACAGTTCTGGTCACCCCTGTTTAAGAAAGCTGAAGTCAAACTGGAACAGCTGCAAAGAAGGGCTACAAGGATGATTGTGGAATGGAAAAGCTTTCCTATGAGCGATGACTTAAAGAGCTTGGTTTTAGTCTGAGCAAAAGAAGGCTGAGAAGAGCTATGCTTGCGCTTTATAAATACAGTAGAGGGATCAATACAAGGGAGGGAGAGGACGTGTTTGAATACAGCACCAATGTGGACACAAGAACAAATGGACACAACCTGTCCTTCAGAAAATTTAGGCTTGAAATTAGACACAGATCCCTAACCATCAGAGGAGTAAAGTTTTGGAATAGTTTATCAAGGGAAGTGGTGGGGGCAAAAACCTTAGGTGCCTTCAAAACAGAGCGTGATACGTTTATGGAGGGAATGATATGATGGACAGTGTAGCTTGGGCATTGTCTGTCTTTTACTACTGGTGATGGATATGCTAGTGACCTGGGAAGGGGCAGTGGATCGAGTGTGTTCTGCATTATTACAGAGACGTTCTTCTTGACTGGCTGTTGTGGCATTGCCCTCGTGCTCAGGGTTTAACTGATCGCCATATTTGGGGTTGGGAAGGAATTTTCCCCCATGGCAGACTGGCTTGGGCGCTAAGGTTTTTTTTTTTTGCGTTTCCTCTGTACCATTGGGTATGGCTCACTTGCTGGTTGATTCACTATAGTAAAGTCTTTAAATCATGATTTGAGGCCTTTACTAGCTGTTATGGGTTTGAGGTTCATTGTAGGAGTGGGTGGGTGGTGTGTGCGGGAGGTCAGATTAGATGATCATGTTGGTCCCTTCTGATCTTAGTGTCTATGAGGCTATGAATGTTAAAAACCCCTCTAACAGCCACGTTATGGAGTGGGGGGGCTCCCCCCCCCCGCAGAGGTGGTCACATGCACATATCACCCACTCACAGCTCAGCACAAACCAGGCCTTTTCATTGCAAGCGCAGTTATCACTTGCCTCTGGAGGCTACCTTCACAAAACTCTGGATAGCTTAATGGGTAGGCAAGGTAGCGTTTAGGTTTGGGGTTCAAGACTTATAAAAAGCACTTTTCTTTATGGCCCTTGCTCCCCACAACAACAGCTAAATGGGGGGGGGATTAGGGATACTAATAAAATGAAGGCACATAAAGCCCACCCTAAATAAAATTACTACTAGAGACCAATTAACTAAAACCACTAAAGGGGAGGTTTGAACTGGACAGAAACAATTTAGGCCTTTTTTCAACTGTAAAAATGGACTGCTGTGAAAAATGAGAAGTGAGCTAACTGGGTTTCTTTTTTTTGGCACATTTCAAGTCTTTATTTGAAAATTTTGTTTTTTAACTTTAGGCTCATGAACATTAATGAAAGGGTCATGAAACTTTCATTTAATGAAAAAAAAATCCAGTTTTAGGTAAAAGCCATCATTTTGGTAATTCTCTTTATTTTAAAATAATCTAAAAACACATGATATTGTGCAATTTTTATGCTGCAATCATTTTCCATGACATCATATGGTAATAACAGTTATATTAGTACTACATGTTCTCCTTTACAGACCTCCCTGTCCACCTTTCCATGCTTTGGTAGCTGGTAACCCTAGGTGGGGGGGGAGAGGGGGGAGCCAGGGCTGTGGACAATAGCAAAACGTAACAACCCTTGCCTACGGCGGCTTTGCTTTCCATGCAGGGATCGTGCCTTCCTTTTTCCCCAGCCCTTTCTGCCAGTTCAGGAAACAGTGGTGGAGAACCTGTTTGTGCTGGCTGCTATCGGTGCCCCAGTGGCGGGGGGGGGGGGGGGGGCGCGCTGCAGTGGCGGTATCGCTGGCGGGCAATGGTGGTCAAAATGGTAGCCTGACGGATAGAGTCAGGGCGGGGGGGACAGGGTTGACTGATGGGATTTTCACATTCATTAGGATGGAGGGGATGGGTGGGAGCAGACACTGAGGGTAGGAGCTAACCACTTGGCGCTGCTGAGTGGCACGCAAGAAAGGCAGGATGTAGCAGGCAAAGGGTTCAGGACCAAGCACTGAGCTGGAAGAGCCCTAAGTAAGGGTAGATGGGAAGGTGTGACGAACAGCTGTAGAAGCTGGGAGGCCTATAGAAACTCCCCGGCAGAGCCTGACAGAAGAAGGGAGGGGGACAAGCAGCAGCAGCAAAAAACAAAGAGCAATAAAGACTGAGCACTCTGCTGATGTAGTAAGACCCCCTGCATGACTGCTTAGCACTGTGTAAATAGAAGGTGGTAGGTGACCCACTGTAAATAATCTACTAGTGAAGTATAACACAGTGGCCTGGCTTTGGGTAGTGGGCTCTCTAACCAAGGCCCAATGCTAAGCAAGCTTAACTCAGGCCTTTAAAGGATGACTAATACGATCTCCAGGGAGGGAAGCTTGCTGGTGCAGGGAATCTGTTTGATGTTTGTACAGCATTTAGCACACTGATGGCTTAGTTTGTGAGTGACTCTCACCAATGTAGTGCTGGATGTAGGCATAAGCCAAGTAAGCCATGGCTTAGGGCTTAACATTATGAGGGGTCTGCTGACCCTGTCACAGATAACTAAGACTATTTATCATAGAGTAGTTGCTAATGCAAATAAGGATTTTTTTAAAGATGTTTTAGTTGTTTTTTTCATTGCATCTTTGCCTGTGTAGCAGGGGCATAGCCACTGGTAGAGCCAGATGGGCTGGAGCCCACCCACTTTGCCATCAGGCCCACTCTTAGCAGGGCTGGACTTTGGTGTTTGTAGGCCCTAGGCACTTTCACTCCAAAATATGCAAAAAGAGGGGTAAACACCAACTGAATTACATCAATTGACATGATGCACTATGAACTATTCTAATGCTAAACCATGTGATTTTTTTTTTTTTGCTTTAATTTTTTCCCTCCTTCCTAGGCCCTAAAAATTTCATAGGCCCTAGGCATTGTGCCTACAATGCCTAATGGGAAATCTGGCACTGACCCTTAGCACCTGGCAGGAGCATGAAGTTCTCCACTATGGCCATGAGGTTACCCAGCACCTTCTACTGCTGTTGTTGTGGGGCCTGGCAGCTGTGGCCACGAGCAGAGCAGCGGCACCAACCCCAGCATCTCTGCCCCAGCTGCGAGTGGAGTTGAGGTGCTGGTGCCTTTTCCCCACTCACCACTGTGGCAGCAAAGTTTGTCCCACTGCCAATGCAACGCCTCACCCTGGGGAGGGCCAGCTTCCAGTCATGCAACTGGAAGCTGACCCTTGGCCAGGTCCACCCTCCCGTTTCAGGAGCCTGGCTGGAAATCAGGGGCTCACCCCCCACCCACCCTCACACTCTGAATGGTTTATCATTTATTTTTTCACTACCCTATTATAATTTAAATACACATTTTCCTCTTTATTTTTTTAATGGTATGGGGCCTCTGAAGCTTAATATATCTTAGAGCCTCAGTATGTCTTAATCCAGCCCTGCCCAGCTGCTACTACCATACAAATAATAAGCTGGTGCATCAAACTTCTGCCCCATGGGCCATATCTGGCCCTCCAAGGGTACTGACCTAGCCTAGAGACCGGCTGCCTCGACTGTGCCTGGGAGCTCTCTACACCAGCAGTGAACAGCAAAGACAGGCTGCGCTGGCAGGGCAGGGCTAGGTGTGCTTCTGGCTCATTCACATGATCAGAGTCACAGCACAGGGAACAAAGGAAGCACTCTAGCCAATCCCAGCTGAGCTCTGCTGTGGTCTGCCACCCAATCAGTCTCAGTCACAGCACTGTGGACTGGGCTTCCTGAGATCCCCACTCCCTCCAACTGTTCACTGTCAGTCAGCATGATAATCTGATTGACAGCACATTGCACAAATCACCAATAAGAAAGGAAAAAGTAGCAGGGGCTTCTGTGGGAATAAGCTGAGACTGACAGTGAGCAGGTGGGGGAGGCAGGATTCCAGCATGCCTGTGACAGAGTGATTGCTTGCTGCCACCCAATAGGGGACATAGAAAGGGGTGGCAGAAGCTGCCCAGAAGCACAAGATCAGGGAACCAGTGTGGGAAAAGGGAAGATATCTGAGCCTGTGGGTTAAGGGAAGGGAAAAGGGAGCCCATGCTGCTCTGAATGTGGAAAGGGAAAAGGTTGGGGAACTTGTGTGGACACAGCCTTCTTCAGGTGCCTTGCCCTCCAGTGGGGCCCCTGAATAAGTTTGACACCCCTATATGAATTAGGCAATAAGGCTGAAACCTGCAAGCTTCTGTATGAACTTATTTCACATTGATGAATGGGGCAAGCAAGGCTGCTCAGTACTTTGGCAGACTGGTGCTGAGTTGTAACTACTGGGCTTACTGCTAACACCTGACCTGTCAAACTGTCTTGCAGTAGCTCAAGACCCTGAGTAGCAGTCTCAGGGCAGACTGAAAGGCTGGGCACAAACCCAAAACTGGCTGTGAGTTCACTAGATAGGTTCACAAACCAAATAAATGTAAATCATGCAGGAGTCCCAGCTAGTCCCCTTATCTAGCTTGTCACACAGGCAAACTTGTCTTTGACAGATGGTTCCTTAGGCAATATTTGTTATTCCCATTCTCCAAAGTGCAGTCAACCCAGATCAACTGCATGTTTGATTACATGCTAGAAACACTAATCCAGCAATTCCCAACCTGAAGCCTGGGCCCCATAAGCAGCCCACAGCTCCCCTTCTGGTGGCAGCACAAAGGAGCTGCTGCCTAAGGACCCAGGTGAAGCACCTTTCTACCAGGCTAGATGACCAATGCAGGCTGCTTGGTGCAGTTGTGGCAAATGGGACAGGATATCAGTGCTTCCCTCCCTTTAGCTGTAGCAGGGAATACAGCCAAGCATTCTACTTGAGTTTTCATGCTGGGATTCCTGTTGAAGCCAGAGGGATGAGCACTGATCTTCTGTGACCCTGGTTGCAGAAGAGGCCATTGCCTAGGAACCCAGGTGGAGCGCTGGGGCTAAAGAACACATGCAGTTTCCCTGCTGCAGCCAGCAGCATGGGAGAGCAGAAAGGAGGCAATGTCCATGCTGAACTCCCCCACTGCAGCCAGACAGAAGGACAGGAGTCTAAATATCCATACCTTCTGGTTTAGCCTACACCTGTACATAGCATGCCACCCACATGACTTAGCTGCGAGGCTCTGTTCCAGTGTATAGTGGCAGTCAGTCATTTATCTACACTAGTACTTTGTCTGTGAGAGAGTGACATCCTGCAAGTATAGAACAGTGGATATAAAAATGAGCAGAATAGCATCAAAATGTTTAGTGATTTCTAGTCCTGAATGGTGTACACAATTACACAGGTTACAAGTTGACAGACTGGTAGCCTTTCAGGGTTGTAAAAATGGTTGCAGCCCTTGAACCAAAAAGGTTAGGAACCCCTCTTTTAATCCTTTAAAGAACTAGCTACAGATTTGTTAACTAGGAAAAGGAAATTATTTACAATGTTAAAAGAGGTAAACACACACCTAGGAGTTAGTCTTAAAGGTAATTTTTGGTGTTTTGTTTTTAAGCTTGTGATCTTGGAACAGAGACTGAAATTTACTGTCTCTTGTCTAGTGTCCATAACAATGGGACCCAGAGTTGGATGAGACCTTTAAAGGCTCCCACCAGAAACTGCAATACTTCACAGGAAGCACTAAATCTTACAAGAGCAGAGCTATAGCTAAAAAGCCTACTTTAGGAACATGGGAAGAGAACAAGCTGCTGCCTACTCCATACAAAACATACCCCTGCAAAAGAAAGTCCTAACAGCAGCAAGTGAGCATATTCTATTAGAAATGGAACATTTACACTGATGCCATGGAGAGCTGCTCAACTTCTAAACCAAAAAGGGTTGTCGTCCCTGAAGTTAAAAGTCTGCAGCTGACCCTGACTGCCTATGCTGCAATTAAAAACAGATCTTGGACAGGCTAATTAGAGTGGAGCAACCCAAAAAGTTAGCCATCTTACAAAAGTTGCAGTTAGGCCCCTTTGGGCACTTCAGTAGAAAGGCTGAGGATTGAATGAGCAGCTGCTTGTACCTAAGGCACCAATTCAGCTCTGGCCTGGAGGTTTACTCCTAGGACAGCGTTGATTTAGGCAGCTTATGTACAAGCTGTCCTGTGAGTAAAGATGGTTTCAGGCCAGTCAAAAAAAAAAAAAAAAAATTCTGCAGCCCTGACCCTTCAGTAAAAGCCCTTTTCTAACAACCCTTTATGGTCAGTTTATCCTATAAATTTAAGGATTATTTTTTGAACTGCTGATTTACAGCCATATAGTTGAAAGCAGACACTGACCCTCTGCATCTTTCAGTTAGTCCATCCTCGACTTCATTCCTTTAAATCTTCCTGACTTGATCAAACATCACAAATCCTTAAGAAAGCTTACAGTACCCCCTTGAGAGCTCCCTCTAGCTCCACACAGCTCAAATTTATCTGCAGCAAAAACTGCTTCTTCAATGATCAAGTGGATGTCTCTAGTGAGGGTCCACCCCTATTGGCTCCAAGATGAAAGCGTTTAAACAACAGTGACCTGGAATAGTCACAGATGACACAAAGGGTGATGGAGTGGTAAAATAATGAAGTGATCTGGATCACTTGACAAATTGGAGTTCAAGAGCCTAGGCAGTCACTATGACACTTTGCCCAAAAGGTGATGCAATCGTTGGATATACGAACAGATGCACAAATAGTAAAGTTATATTACCTGTGTTTGGCATTGGTGTTTCTGCTACCACAATGCTGTGCCCATGACTCAAGTAAAATTAGTAAGCTGGACCATTTCAGCAGAGAGCAATAAAAATGATTAAGGACTGGAAAACATGGTTCATGGTGAGATACTCAAGGCACTGTCCATCCATTTAGCCAAGCATACAGAATGGTAAGTTGTAACAAGGTATCAGTTCATGGGGGAGCAATAAATTGCTAATAAGCTCTCCCTTCTAGCATTTATAACAAGATTCAGTGGCTAAAAGACACACATTCAGACTGCACATAAAAGGTACAAATTACCAATGGTGTAAATTAATGATTTAGCCAGGATTGGGATGGAGTCTCAAATCTCAGCATTAAAAAAAATAAATTACATGTTTAAGATAGCTGCTGTAATTAAAACAGGAATTTATCCCAAATAAATTCTGGGATGTGATCAGATTATGGCAATGGTTCATTTTGACTAATTTACATTGTCATCTAATGCATTTCCTGAAGGTCCCTGGTGCAGTCTCTTCTGTTTCAGTGTTAATAGCAACAAAATTTGAGGAATATCTGGATTCTTGAGACACTGCAATTTCATTTAGCTAACAAAAAGAAACAGAATATTTGCCCCTCATTTGAATCAAATAACTTTTCTAGAAAACTAAAATCCATGATTCAAGAATATAATTAGAAATGGTCAGTCTCATGCAGTTGAGAACCAGATCCACAGTTGGGTGGTATTCCCCTTCAGGCAATAACAGATACCACTAAAACATTAAAATATCTGTTCCACTCTACATCACCTTTTCCTCTTGTGACTAAAATTTAGAAATGCACTATTCTTTCATCCTTCCACTTATAAGGCTAAGTGCCCTTTGTAAAATAAGATCCACTCTGTAAACCTCAGTTTAAGTTTTAAAACATTTACACACAGGTAGTTTTGGATTCCATTCCTTGCCCTTTTACTACAATTGAACACAAGCTAACAGAAGGATGGGAGTCCCTGACTTTGTTAGGATAAAGATCTCAATTCATTTTTGGAATTGCAGGGTATCAAATATGCTCAGTACCTGCCACTGTGCAGGAATTATGTTGGCAGTCACTTTTTAAGTTGCTTGGGAGTCCGGACTGTTTGCAGTCAGTCAAAAAGACAGTGAACAGCACAGAAATTAAGTGATTAGGAGGTTCAAAATAAGGTCCATTTCAGTAAAATGGAAATTCATGTAGACAGGCCTTATTATTAAAAAAAACAAACAACAAAAAACACACGCAAGGATGTACTTTTCTGGAAT
The DNA here is from genome assembly GCA_007922195.1 of Podocnemis expansa. Lineage (NCBI taxonomy): Eukaryota > Metazoa > Chordata > Testudines > Podocnemididae > Podocnemis > Podocnemis expansa. Next base: position 12,866,931 of record ML682034.1, on the reverse strand, counting down.
TCACATAGCATTCTGATGTACCTATATTTCAGATGTTATCAATTCCATTCTCCTCAACTTGAGAGAGGTCAATGTTTTGATGCTCCTTTGAGTGTTGTGTATGTTTTCATTACTGATGGACAAGAGAAATTTTATTTGCAATTTTCTTGGAAGCTGTTCACTTACAGAAGACGACAGACGGACGAACTTGGAGACAGAAGTTCTCAATCCAGGTGGCTAGAGCACAGACAGTGGACATACAAGCTTCATATCCTGCCAACATGTTCCCATCTGGTCAGGATGGAAGCTTCATCACTAGTCTCCACGCCTAGCCAACGCTTGGTCCCAGATGCAGTTGCCAAGAGGGTCTGTAGAATTGAGCATTTGACCACTGGAGTGAATACATCAAGCAGATCAGTTAATTGTCAGATCACAACAAACTTAGTTTGGCATAGGCCAGATACACCAATAATGCATATTGTTTTCTATATACAAGTCAGTCTCCCCACCATTGGCCATAACGCCATCATCATCTGTATGTGGATTAAAACCCACCCCCTCCCCAACTCCGAAGGAAGACTTCCCCACCCTCCAAGCCACAAGTTTCTTTCCAATACACAACTTATGTCTGAGAAGATTCCTCAGTGTTTTTATTCTTTACATTAAGGGAGTAAAATAAATCTTAAACACGTCATTCTGAAACATTTAAAGACATCAAAAAATTAGAGATTCAAGAGTGACAGTACAAAATGACAGGACAAAAAAAAGATTGGCTGACAATTTAGTGCTTGAAGTGTGAAAATTTGACAGTTTACAGCAATTAAAAGTACACTACTGCACTTACAGTGCTATAGTATTTTACACTAAGCCCAGGGGAAAGCTTTTGTGACCATTGCATATTTGGACTTTAGCTGAGTAGTTCTGCCATTTTACTGATAGCCTGAAATACAGAGTTTTACCTGAACTTGCACACATCTATACGTATATGTATGACCAAAAAAAGTATTGGTTGGTATGTAGCAGCTTTGTATAGTCTTATAGAAAGAACAGTTTTACAATGCATTTTCCTGGTGCTTAAATGAAGAATAGTGAGAATTATGGTCTGTACAAGTCATGAGATTTAGGAAGCACACATTTGGAAAGTTTGAAACTAAATTTATAAAACCCTAGTAAAATATTCAAGACATTTTATTACTATGAAAATGTGCAACATACTGCATATATAATCTCACACTGTAAACCGCATAGCACGTGCCACGCACTTGCCCATCAGCTGGTTTGTATAAGAAATAGCAGAAATGATTAAGAATGTAAGAAAGTTATGGATATATCTGTACATTTTTTGTTCTGACCTCAATTAGTTTACACTTTGAACAAGTGCAAGTTTACACTGCATGTTGTAAAGTGCACAAAACTGGCAGCTTTTATGCCTAATGTAGAATTACTGAAAACCTGAAAAGCATTGAAGTGCCTGCTTCAGCACCCTACCTATTAAACTGTAGGCACTCTGATGAATCACTATTCCTGTAAGGAAAATACAGTTAGCTAGTGTGCTTGTGTTTTACAAGAAATTTCTGATTTCTGTGAATAACCCAACTTCTGATTTAGCGGTTTCAAAAGAAACTGATATTTTAATAAAACATAATGAGCTGTATAGATTTCCAAATGTGGAGGTTTATATTAATATTTACCACATTCAGATAAAGAGCTTAATTGCTTCCTATCACACTCATAAATGCTAGGAAAAGAGAGCAGTTAAAATTCTAAATAGAGAAATACAAATACCGCATAATATAGTCCTGTATCATGGCACATACTCTTCCAGATTTAAAGCATAGAAGTATAATAAGGAATTCAGAGGATTTTACACAATCCTACATATTAAACGATTTATAATGTAGTTTGTATTTGTTTTCTCATACATAAAACCTCATGGCAATTTTTCTCATAGTTCAAGGCTTTCCAATAGGTTTGTAGCACGCATCAGGCTGCCACATACGAAGGTCAACAAGAACTTGGTTAAGTTTTTGCATCCAAAGATTACGCTCTTCTTTAGTATCAGCAGATAACCAGTTCCTAAAAAAAAAAAAAAAAAAAGGAGCAGGAAAGTTAATTGATAGGCTCTGTCACACATCCTTCCCTCTGCCTAGCCAAGTCGTTAAGGCCAACCACCCTCGTGAAGTCCTAATAATCCTCCAAAACAACCAAGAGCCAGAGCTCAGAACAAAAAACCCACAAAATAGGAATTCAATTTTAGATCTGCCACACAAGACACACCTATTGAAAGTTCTGTCAGACAAACTACAGGACGCTATTACTGCTCTCAAAACTGGATGCAAGCAGGAAAAAAAAAAAAACAAAACACTAAACAAAGTAGTTCAAAGCTTAACCTATTTAGTCCTAATCTACACCAGTGGCTCTCAACCTTTCCAGACTACTGTGCCCCTTTAAGAAGCTGATTCGTCCTGCATACCCCAAGTTTCATCTCACTTAAAAACTACCTGCTTACAAAAAAATCAGACATAAAAAACATGAAGTGTCAAACACACTTGTACTGAAAAATGGCTTACTTTCTCATTTTCACCATAGTTATATAAAATCAATTGGAATATAAATATGTTGTATTTCAGTGTATAGTATATAGATGAGTCAGTGTCTGTGTGAAATTTTTGTCTGTACTGACTTCACTAGTGCTTTTTTTAATAGTCTTTTGTAAAATGAGGCAAATCTCTAAGTCAGGGGTCTCAAACATGCGACCCATGGGCCGCATGCGACCCCTAAAGTAATAACGCTATTGTTACCGATATTTCCAATATAGTTGTATGAAAAGTTTCAGTGGTGCGGCCTGCGGGCCAACATACTAGTCCTCGTGCTGCCGTTGTGGTGATTTGAGTTTGAGACCCCCTACTCTAAGCTGAAGCACCTCTTGGAAGACTTCAGCATACCGCTGGTTGAGAACCACTGGTCTACACTACAAAGTTATGTTAGCTATGTAAGTGTCTATGCTAGCATGGTGCTCCTGCCAAATACAAGTCAGTTACTTCACTGACCTAAATAAGGGCAAATACAATGTCTGTGTAGATACTACATTACTTACTTTGCCTTTTGGCCACCACCACCACCTCCTCCCTCCCCTTTTTTGCCCTCAAACTACTCACTAGAAAGGAGCAGGACAAACAGCAGGAGCCCCCTCCCCCCCGCCGCCTTTAGGCTGATAGCCTGAGCTGTCAGCCCAGCACTGGGCTCAATTTCTCAGCAGGGAGATTATCAACAGTGAAATTGACATTGATAGTTTCACAGCTGCTATTATTTCACATTTGCTCTCCAGGTCTCATCCCCAGTGGGGAGCTCTGTAACTTGAGCCCTGTGCAGCCATCAGTCCCCCAGATGTCAGTGCAAGCACTCCTGTTGAGGATGCACACCAGTGACAGAACGAGGGTGGTCTGGACACCAATAGATGATTTAATTACTGTGGTGGCTGTAGGTCATCCTAACAAGTCAACCTAATTTTGTAGTGTAGACAACCCTTCATGTCTTAATGTGGCAATTAATAATGTTCTATTCAAATTTTAAAATTCAAACAGCATCATAGCCTGTTAACATTAGTCCTAATGATTTGCAGAAAGGTCACAGCATTTTGAAGCACAAAAATCATATTTATTCACTTACTTGGTAACACAAAGAGTGTCTCTGCACTGGCTGACCAGAGTCTCTTTGTCATCTTCCCTCTGAGGTCGGACAGTAATTAGTTCAAAAGTGTTGGGTCGAGCACAGAACTCTCTGTTGGCTGGTTCTATCTGACGATTAGTGCAGTTAGCCAAGTTTATCCGACCCATAGGATGCTGAAATTTAGTGGAAAAGTCATGTCACAGCAATCAGGATTTGTAATTCTACATAGCACTGTTTGCTAAAAAGATGTCACGTTACACACACCCAAAACAGATTGTCCATCCATACGTGAACAGGGCTCACTTCACCTAAAAAAGTGAAACAGCGACGCTGAAGTGAGAGCTCACTGATATTACAGTAGAAAAAGGAAACTCTCCCCTGTCATGTACTCCACAGCTGCAGGCTTCAATACATGCTCCAGAATCTCAGATTTTTGACCTGGAGTTATGTTTCTCACCCCATTAGTGGGTGTGGCATAATCTGATGTAATTTTTAATAATTTCAATTTACATCAATGTTACTTTTCCATCAAGTTTTAGATGTTTAATTAAATTTTCAGGAGTTGCACAATATTTGGGGGAGGTAGTATCACACAATTACTGACCATTATCAACGCCACACATCAGATAATGTCAGGTGACATCAAGTGTCAAAATATAAAAAATAAATATTCTTAAGTATTCAAGCAGCATTTTTCTTACTTTACTTATCTATGGAAATTTTTTCATGGGGTTGGTTTGTAGGTGCATTGTGAAATTGACATTTGTCAAACCAAAAGGTTCTTCAAATTCTTTCATGCCCATGACATCAAAAAGACAACTTGGAATATGAAACAGTTGATGCAGTGGTACATGCCCAAGTCTACAGAAAGCCTGAAACAGCTTGAGATGTAACCTGCACCATTCATTTCAGTGAACATCATTGATTCTGTAGCCACAAGATTCAATGCATTTTCCAAGATGGCCTGCATGAAACTGCCTCATAGATCTGTAGCTTCTCCAGCAAATGGAAGTTAGTTTTATTACACTGTATAATCCCTGCATTGCTCCACAGATGCAGCACTGTAGGCTAGGTTTGCAGCTAGGGAACCAGGAAAGTAAATGAAGTGATTTCCCTTGGACACATGGGGAAGAATGTACTGAGCTGGGATACCTCAACAACTAAGGAGTTGTATTCTTAAGGCCAATCTAAGATGACCTTTGGTTTAAAATAATTAGTGGATAATTTTAACATTATGAGCCTTGGTTCTGCTTGGGAACAAAGGACTGAGATAGAATAAGTTAACGTTACCATGGAATTTGAGGGTTCTTCTTATGGCCTACACAAGGTCTTGTGTATAGACCAATAGTAAGAACAGTAACTTAACAGTTACAGCAAAAAAAAAAAAAAAAAAAAAAAAAAAAATGTATTAATTATGTTATTACCAGTTACCCCAACCTCAAGCTATTAAAAAGATGCAATGATAAAACCAAGATGGTAGTTGAGTATAGTAGGTACAGATGCTGGACTCAGAAGGTGACAGTGACTGCTTGCCCACACCATGAAGGGTTACAACTTTGCTTGGTAAGTAGGGGGATATGTGCTGTGTAAAAGGATGTTGTGTGATGGTGTCAAGCATGTGCTCACTCATGAGCCCCATCCAAATACTAGTGTACATGGCCAGACCGGAGTGCCAGAGCCAGCCACGTTGCTGAGTGAAGAATTCAGGAAAAGGGGAAGGTCAATCTGCAGGTAAACTGAGATGAAGGATATGGGTAAACCAAACACTGGCAAGGCCAAAAAGTATTGGTGAAGATGAGAACTGCATGGTCTTCTTGTATTTTGTGGATGACCTGTGAAAAGGAGAAAGGTCCACTGTAAGTTGGGTGACCAAGGAAGAAAAGCACATCCCACCGACAACTTTGTTCAAGAGTACCCTTGGAGCAAAAAGTCAGAATTTGTGGTTGGCAGGTATTGCAAAGAGGTCCTCATCTTTTCACAGTGGTAAAAGATTGATTGCAGAGTAGGGTCCTGGCACTCCCATCCACAGCTGTTGTGGATGGTGGCCAGAAAATGGACCATATGGAGTATTATGCTGTGCCTGAGGCACTCATTTTACAGGTGAACAGCTTCTGCACAAAGGGCTAGAGAGTGGGTTTCACCCTGTTTGTTCATATAGAACACAGCCAAGGTGTTGTCCAAGGGGAGTTCTATGATGGGATTAAAGGAAGGGTGGGAATACCTGACAAGCAAGGCAAACCACACGTAATTCCAAGATATTGAGGTGCATCCTAGCCTTGGGGGGGGGGGGGGAAAGAGTTCTTGGACAGCTTGGCCCTTCAGATGATTGCCCCAGCCTAGAAGCAAGTCCATCAAGAACATGCAAGAGTTGCAGGGGGTGCCACCCAATTACCTTGGCTGGGTCACATCTCCAAGTGAGGGAAATTAAAATGGGGAGTGCGGGAGGGAGATGGGAGTCTCTCCCCCCACCCATTTGTGGAAGTGGTCCACTAGTGAACTGTGGATGATATGCAGCCACAGTTGGGAGACCTCAAATACATGGACACACATGCAGGATGAGAAGTGCACACCATCATATGGCCTAGTAGAACGGCACTCTCAGAGACACATGCAGGGGTAGAGTTTCACAATGAGGAAAGTGAAGGCTTCAAATTGGTCCACCAGCAGAAAGGCCCATGCTGCAAAGAAATTTAGTCAAGCTCCTACAAAAGTGAACTTACAGACAAGGGCTGACTTGTCTTTGTTGATACAGACCCTTAGGCTTATGAGAAGGTTTCTTAGTGTATGGATAGTAGTAAGACGACACTCCTAGGACTACAAAGCTAGGAACCAGTCCAGATATGGGAACAAGTGGCTGAGATGTCTCATATAGGCTGCCACTGCTCTGAAGATGCATAGAGTTGTCAAGGCTGTTTCCCCACTCTGGCACTCTGAGTGCAGAAGGTGGGGGCCCGCAACAGGCCTTAAAAGCCACTGGCCTTGAAGCCTGGTTTAAAACTCTCCAAGGCCTCCAATTCCTGGCCTTGAGTGGTATCACTGCCACCACCCAAATGCAAAAACCTCTTGAAACCCAGGAAGGTGCACTTGGGAATTCCCTCCTGTGAGGTATCCTCAAAATCACTTTTATTCCTCTATCGGGAGAGGCTAAGCCCCAGCTGGGATATCAGCTGGAAATGGAACAGAATCCCCTTTAGTAACTGGCTGTGCAGTCTGGGGCTCATGCACATAAGCCTCTTGCCTTTCAAGACACAGAACCAGAGCTTACTTTAAAAGGATAAAATCTTTAATTAAAAAAAACCATAGATAAGAACATAGAGAATTGCTTCTCTGGGATTTAACTTAGGTAGTTATAGGGTAAGGGGAGGGAGTACATGTGCTCAGCACAGAGAGATCCAAAAACAAACCAAAAACAAAGAAAATACCCTAACCGCAGCTAAGTAAACATTCCCTGTTCTACTCATGCCTGGTCAGTAACAAACTTGAGCTTATCTTTGGTAAGGATGTCACTGGATCCTTCCTCAGGCCTCTCCCTGGCCTCCTCCTGATCCTTCCAGGAGCTCTGGTGCATCCAAACAGGAACAGGCAAGGCTGCTGCTCCAATTCAAAAACCTGTGCTTTGCTCTTATTGGCTCCCCTGGGACTCTCTGACCAGGGTGTTAACCACTTCCTCCCCAAAATTACTATAGGAGTGGTGGTTATTTTGTATGGAAGAACTCAGAAGTGATAATGTGAGTGACATACCATGAAGGACTTTGCAATAGGTGGGATATACAGTCACAAACCAGGCTCTAGGAGGAAGACAGGACAATCTGGAGAAGAGTAACCATGTGGAATTGAAACTTGTAGATGAACTGGTTTAGACACTGAATATCTGTAATAAGGTGAAGATTGCCACCTTTCTTTGATATGAGGAAATAGGGGGGAGTAAAATTCATGGCCATAATAGACAGTTTACATTCCATTGAACCCTTCTAGAGGAAGATGTTTGCTTCCTCTCAGGAGGAGATTGTGTTGTGATGGTTTCCCACTTTCCCATGAGAAGGTGGCCACGGAGAAAAAACTATGGAGATGTGCTAGGTGTATCATGTCCAAACACTCAGCAGTCTATGGTAACCTTGCTCCAACTGCAGGCAAATCGAACAAGACAGTCCCTGAGGAGCCATGTAAGACAGAGAGGGTGTTTTGCAGGTCTTGAAGGAGTCAAAGTGACTACTTAGACTGACACTGCAGGAAAGATGAAGCAGCAGATTAAGTAGAAGCAGCAGGGTACTGAGGCCATTGCAAGCACTGACAACAGCACTGTTGCTACTGATGGTCTGAGGGTAAATTTGGTAGGCAAGGTGGGAAGGGTACCAAGGTTGGAAAGAGGACCAGTAATGATGGCAAGTTAGAGCTGGCATGTAGAGGCCTGAGTGATGCAAGAGTCCTTAACTGAGCACAAACTCTTGGCTTTATCACTAAAGTGTTTGATGATCAAAGGGGTGTGTGCATCTTCCAGTGTGGTCTGTATTTCCTTCAGCAACCCCAAGTCTCTATAGAATAGCACACTCAAGGTTAATGAGCAGGATGCTGTATCTACTGCGATCTGAAGAGTGACCTCAGCCACCAACTTGTCTTCCTTGACCAAAGATTACAACTCTTATCATCCAGAAGAGAGGCCTGAAATTCTGCCAGTTTGGTGTATGTGCAAAGTTCTACCACACCAGTATAGCCTGGGTGACTATCTTGGTGCAACTGGAGGCCTGCCAAAGTAGACCTTGCAGGCAATTAGTTCCATTTTCTTGGCTGCTTCATCCAGATGGATGGACTGCTGTTGTCTGGCACACACTGACGCCTGGACTACTAATAAATTGGGTGGTGGCTGTGTAAAAATGAAATCCTTATCTTTTTGCAGGGACAAAAAAAATGTGCATTCTGAATTTTTAAAGGGTAGAGCCACATGATGCAGGGACATGTCAGACTGCTCAAGCTGCTTGAAGGAGTACACTGTGTATGGGGAGAGTGGTATACAAGGGTCCTGCCAGCGGTCTGATATCCAGGAACTTGTCCTGGGGTCCTTTATGTCCTCTGCCAGTAGATTAAGTCCCCTGCAATGTGTTAGAGCAGGTTCTGGTACTGACCATGTTCATTCAAGCTGAGGAAGAAAAGGAAAGCAGGATGAGCGCCTTGTCTGCAGAGGCCTGTGGGGATTGATGGCTCTGAGTTTCATTGGTGCCATCAGTGTGGGATCCCAGGATTCCTCATAAACCAAGGGAGGAGCTATATAGACCACGGAGGTGTGGTGGTGGAGCAGCAGCGTCCTGTGCCCATGGTACAGATCCAAATAGTTTAGTAAGAGCAAGCATACAGATCCACAGTCAGTGGGCCATGATGGTACTAGATATGTTGATGCTGGGTTCATATGTTGATGTGTAGGGCCATCACTGCTGGTCCAAGCTGTAGGAATATACCAGTGAAAAGTCAGGTTCCCACTCCAAGGACCATGCTGAGTTTGAAAGTTGGTCCTGAAATGGCACTGCCATTTGAACAGCTGGGGCCAGTGCAGAGCAGCTCTGCATGCTTGCTTGCTTGTGTGACACTCCAGGGCTCAGAACAGTGGCTTAATAGAAGCACATCATCCACTGGTGATGGAAAGCATACAGATGCTGAGAGGATGTGATGGAGAAGAGGCCTACAGTAGAAATTCTGCTGTGGGTGTTGGGGAAGACAGGCAGCCAGGAGTGCCTGGCACCAGGAGTGGGATTCCTGATAGCCCCAGCAGTACCAAAATGTAAGTTAAGGATGACATTGTTGGCGTTCATGGTGTTTCAACTTGTGTTCCATCTGAGACCTCTTGGGAGGAAGACCATGAGCCATCACATCACTTCTCACTTGACCTGGCACAGCTCGTGGAAGACAATGCTACATTTGGAGGTGGCCCCTCTTGGGGAGTTGCCCTTATATGTGCTTACGAGCACAGCACAGCACTGCTTTGACATTCTCCCCATTGCCACTGGACCCAAGGATGTCACTCTGGTTAGAGCTGGTGAAGTGCTAAATGGATAGTGAAGCTGAACGCTCTGGTGGATCTACCAGCATGGCAGCCAAGTGCACATGAGGGCACATTTCTTCTCCTGTGAGGTGTTTCTGGAATTGAAGCTCTCCAGTGAAAAGGAGTGGGATAAAGCAGTTTGCATGGTCTTTGCCCAGTAGTAGAGGTGGGCTTTGCTTAGACAGAGACAACACTGGTATTCATCACCCATGCAAAAGAAGTGCAACTTTTAAAGTTGACTTGTCAGATCTAAGTCTCCTTAAGTGGGTAGAATGCCCTATTACAAAAGGAAAAGGTAACTACTGACTTAACAACTGCTAGTTTCATACTAAAAGTTATATGTAACTATTTTAAAATTATATAAAAATGCTAAAAAGGCTACAAACACAACAGAGGAAGGGGGTTCCAGCTCTGCCCGTCTGGCAATAAGAGGGACATAGAGAGGCATAGACCCACTCTATGAACACATGATAGGTACATGGGACGATAAACACTAATACAGAGTTCCAACTCCAGTGCATACTGTGCATGAACACCCATGTTTGGAATCCACATAGGGACCAGAACTCAAACAACTTTCCTATTCTAGTCATCTCTTTCTTGCAGATACTGCAGGCCAGAAGACGGATTATCATCATCTCTACTAACAGGAAGGAGCTAAACCTATGCATGTGGAGTGGCACAGAAGGCCCAAAAAGCTTAGCATCTGCCCCAGAATTTTAAAGGAAATTTGTACTTTGGCAACAAATTAAACTTTTAGTGCTAAATTGCCTCTGTGTATTAGAAAACTCCTTGAAGGCAACTCTCAGGGGAGTTGAAAACATCTACATATACATATAGAACCAGCCTGAGGAACCAAGAGGGTCCAAAACTGTGACAGATGAAAACTTATTAGCTAAAGGATAACTCAAACTGTTTACAAAATGTGTGATTTAGCACTACACACTCAACCACATTAAGGAGCTGCAAGACTAGGAGCTACTGTTCTGTATCATGAGCCACTGTAACATGGTTTGGTAACGCCATAAGCAGTAGGTCATGCTATCAATAGTTAAGCCCTTGTGATAACACAATGTTTAAAAGTACGGCAGGTTTTACAGATGGGGTTTGTCAAGCTAAGAATGATGTTCTGATAAACTTTGAGGCAATTCACATGTTATTTAAATGAAACTTGCTTACAAGAGATGTCAGGGGGTATTACTTCACCTTCACAAATTGAGGCAAGACATCAAATCAGACAAAACTAAGTCTTGAGCATTAAAGACAGAAAATAGAGCCTCCTGCTCCATCACCATAAAAACTGGTATCAACTTCAAGATCTGACTCTTAGATTTTGTCCAGGGTTCCACAGAGGTTAATCAAATTGAGGAAAGTTACTCTGAACACCCCACTCTGCAAAGCTTTAAGAACTTCAATTTTGCAAAAAACACTAACTCTACATTCATTTTTGCTGATGCAGAATTAAGGGAAGACAGATACTGTGAAGTACTGCAGATTAAGAACCTTCACATTAAAAGCAATATAATATTTAGTCAGGTGACAAACTATGTTACCTTTCGCTTTTCATCATCTGGGTATGTCCAATATGAGATGCAGTTTCCAGAAAGCACACACCAGCGCCTATGCCAAGCCCCAAATCCACTAACATCTTCAAACATTGTCTAGAAAAAAAGAATTAATATCACAAACCTGATATACATGCCTACTTCAACCTGGTTTAGAATTATGTTGGTTAGTCAAACTGGCATATGCACCTTTACAAAGGCCATTGATGTTTTGGTTGGGGAAGGTGGGCTGGGGACAGGATGCATATGACGTTAATGCTACTAGTGTAATACCATAAATTTGTATATAGTCAAGGCTGTAGTAAATCAGAGGCTAGGGTTAAGTCACCGATGGCAGCAACTTTATCACTGCCAGTTTGATCTTTCTGTATTAATTGAGCAGTCATTGAAGACCTGCTCAAATCGATCCACAATTCAGTGCATTAAGATCACCCCCTCAAAAGAGAGCAGCACTGAATTGATGGGACTGGATTTCCCTTCAGCTCAGCACAGTGGAGATGCCACAGTAAATAGGTGTTAGGAAGTTGAAGGGAGATATGAAAAAAGTTATTTTACATAGATTGTGCATTCCCTTCAACTGCAGCCAAAGTAAGTTGTCAGCGTACACCCAACCTAGATCTTGCCTTTAGCATTTTAGTTCTGTAGACTGTGTCTTAGATTTCCAAAGATGTCTGCACCTCCATTCAAAAAAAATTTTAGGGGTCCATAAGTGAAGACAGGTGGACCAACAACAGACACTGAATTAACAGATTTAGCAAACTACAACAGTGAGAATACAATATACTGGTCATAAAAAAAAAAAATCTTCAAGCAATCATATAGTTGCACAAAAAAATCACAAGCTAACTTAAGTAAAATTTGACCATGTTGTGAACAAGCTGAGGAAGGACTCAAATAAGCTTAAATGAAAAGTTGGAAGAGGATTTCCTTTAAGTCTGTGGTTAGAAATTTAATTCACTTCATTCAAGAAAAATATTTCTCCAAATGCAATTGATTTAATAGAACTGAAGAGCTCAGTATTTATCCCTAAGCACTGTAACCTACTCATAGCCTAGTCTACACCCCTTTAGTTTATGCAGAGCATTTACTTCTCTTGGCAAGGTCAGCAGTTTTCCTGTATCACATTATGCACCTTTTCCTAGGTAACTCAGAAGGCAACACCTTTCAATAATGCAGGAAGTCAGTGTAAAATAGCCTAATCTAGAAGATTTTAATACCACACTGACAACTCAAATATTATTGTTTGTGCTTAGTACAGTATACCAATCCATTTTACACGAAAACTGAAGTTTAATACTCATGCAAGAGAAGCTGTTAAGGAAAGTGGTGGCAGAGAACTAAGCATTCAAAGTTCCAAAGTGGTAGGCATGTTGGTCAAGTCCAGGAAAAATAATAATAATAATAAGGAGCCCTGTGGCACTTAAAAAGACAAATTTATTTATTACATGAGCATCCATTGGAGAAAAATCCCACTATCAGATGCTTCAAGATCAACTAAGCATGCAGCAATCTGCTGATGCAGATAATGAGGTGGGGGGATTCTAAGAGGTAAATAAAATTAGGAGCTTACAGTCTGTCTAGAGAGGAAAGGGAGACAGATCTTGCACTAGGAATTAGCCAAGTGCTAATAGATGTTTGTGTTTTGCAAAGAATTTTTGCAGCACATTTAGTGCCATCTGCTGGACGCAAACGTAATAATGCATTTCAGTAGGCTGGAGAGGCAGCTAACCAAGACCAAGTTTATTAACGGTTGGTTTTTACAGATGTCTATGTTAATGTGTTTCCAAGAAATATTGTTTGTTCACTAACAGGGGATCTTTCATTGTGTAAAATTCACAGTTAATAGGTCAGATAATCCAAGTTGTCAGAAAAAGTCTCTGGTAACAGCTCTACAATCTCACCCAATGTCACTATCATTTACTACATAGCTAGAGTGGAACCATTCCAACCTGGGCATTTAATAAGCCTGATATGGTTACTACCAAGAAAAGAAAGCCACTTATTTTACTCATTTAAGACAGAATGACTTAGCAAAACGTGAGCATGATACTTACCAAAAATCCCTTTTCCTCCACAAATGAGTCTACTTGACATTTTAGTTTTAGATATATATGGCCTTCCAAGGGGGACAAAAATGGAACCTGCAACAATAAAAAGCCCAATTTATTTAATTTTGATGCATCTCAACAGCATACTTTGTCTCCCATACAAGCAAGTCAGTAACCCCAAGAGATTAGCAATGAATGGTTTTGATATGTCATGGGAAGAAACCCCTAAATACCAGGAGCAGCAGCCATTTGCTATCAAAAATATTATCTTCATACTCTTCACTTACAAGGGCTTATCTAAACAAGGAATAACTAGTTTTGATGAACTCCAGCTGTGGATGCTCTTATCTGGAATAAGAGTGCCTTAATCCAAATAAGATTAATCTACTCCTAATGTCTGTACAAGGAGTTAGTCAGGAATAGATATTTCATTTTAAATTCACGCCCTTCCTTAATCTGAATTAAAATTTCTCAGTGAAGACAAGCCCTCACTCTTCTATGACACGAGTGGAGATGCTATTTGTATAGCCATCTAGAAATATTCATGCTCAAGGTTAATATATGGCCATGTAGATCTACTGTCCTCCATAGGAGACTAGAGTTGGATACGATCTGAACTGTCCTTTGCTTACAAGATTTAACCTCCCCCAAGGAAAGTGGAAAACACCAGCACAAGACAATACATCTGTCAAGAGTGCTTATCTAAGCCTAAAAACCTTGACTTAACTGTAATGAACACTCTAATCAAGAGATAAAATAGGGTTTAACAGTTGTTTGTATAAACCTGTTAAAACATTATCAAGCTAGACTAGAGCATAAGGCGGCCCTATGACATTAAAGGGTAATTAGAATGCTAAGCTGTTGAACAGAACAAGCATGGAATTGTTTCAAGGCATGCAAGACTCATTCACATCTAAATTCTATCATGCTATATGATTAATAGGTCTCAAATTTAAGAGAGAGATTAACAATTGGTTTGTTTATAAAAACTGTTTTGCCTCCTAAAGTGTTGCATTGTGATGGAAAACCTTACCATGAAACTACAAGTTTTAGATTCTTTCCAACATTGGAGTGATTTGGTAACTCAGAAAGAAAGTGGGTTACTTTAAAACATAATGCTTTATTTACTAGTATTAGTTTTTCATGTTACTGAAGAGATCCAGTTCAACCATGCAATATCTAAAAGCAAAAGAACCCATGCTTCTAGAACATGTACCAATATTGAAGAATCAGTGTGCTCACTGCTGTACAAGATGACAAACTCCCTTCTCCTAAAGGCCACTTGATATGTACTGTACATCAAGTAGAACCAATGCTATCCATCAAATTGATAGAAATCTTGCCAGTGACTTTTGTGGGAACAAAAGGAGGCCCTTCATCTTTACTGCTTAGGGGCACGTACAACATCAAAAGTCAAAACTCCCTAAACAGGAGGGCATTTTAAAATATGCTTTTCCTCAGCAGCTAAAAATGTTAACACTCTTTGAATCAAAAGCTGTTAGGTACTCAATATTTAGCCCAAATACTGAAAGCATATCTGCAAAAGCAAGTGATTTGACCATTTTTAGAGTACTAGGAGTATCGCAGATGAAGCATGCAGCTTTACTTCTGCTCTATGCACTTTAAGGAGAACTCTTAGCTAGAGCATCTTGAGTGTCAGAAGAGAAATAGTCTTAAAGATACCGGATCACTAAAAAGCATATTTTAATTTGGCAAGACAAAACAGCACTTATGCTGGATTTTTTGATTATGACAATGGAAAGCCCATGGCTCCAGTACACTATGTACCAAGAGAAAATTACTTGTATTCAAACTACAGTAACATCCACTTTAAGTCAGTTTAAGCAAGGTCGCCTGGCTCATTAAATTAGAAAGGATTTCCATACTAGCATGTACAAGATTTTCAGCAATTTACATGGTAAGTGATAGGAGAGTTATAAATATCAATGGGGATACACATGGTAGCTAGCAGAAAGCTCTTGATTATATGACTAACAAGTCACCACAGATTTATCAAGTGATCAGGAAGAGCTGGGAAACTACTGCCAACTATTTTCTATGTAGGTGGGTTCTTTGCAAGCTTCTCTTGCGTGGGAGAATTACACTTCTCTTAACAAGTCTCCCTCAGTTTTCAAGGTTCGTTGAATGAGATGTAGATTTGCTGGATAACTAAAGAGAAAAAAACTCTAGTTCATGATCTTTGGTTAGCTATCTTGGGACTACCATTAACACTGATGGAGCAGTTTTATCAACACTGTATATCGACAGGAGTATTGGCAAGTTAACTGTAGGAATACACTTTTTCCTAATAGACCCTGTTAAACTAACCCAAGCAAGAAGGAAAAAAAACTGGCTCAAGATAAGCTTCTTCTCCATGTTACAACAGGAGGAGACTCTACTCCCACATACATCTCAAGCCTGGGTGTAGTTGTTTGGGTGAAGTAGAATAAGATCCTTGCAAGCACCTGCTGAGGTATCTGAAAAAGTAAGGCCTGCTTTGCAATCTTAAGCAAGATGTTATGTGGAGACTGTTTATCAGTAGAAGCAAAATAAGTATTTAGAGAAAGGATTTAAAGAAAACAATACTTCATCTTTTTTAAAAAAGAATGTCTGGTAGTTCATCAAATTTGTAGGCTGCTAGGTGCTTTCTGATCCCTTATATTTTTACAATCATAACAGTTAACACTATCCATCTGGCAGAACTGTGTGGAAAAGTGGAAGTGGGATCACTTGACAGCATTCCTTAAAAAGAAAAACATAACTCTACAAAAATACCTGTATTAAAGTCAGAAGCTTTGATATTATTTAAACAAATTTGAGTTTTAAACAGCATGCCTGGCACTGTGCATGATAGGTACAACATGTGACTGCAGAGGGCTTTTTATTTTTAACAACTTTTAAATCGTATTATATATTTCTCTTGCTAAGTTTATTGAATAATCTTTGTAAGTGCCCTTCTAGACACATTTCAACTTCTAACAGATGCAGAAGCTTAAGAGCAATGGACACAAGCAACATGCACTAGGAAAATAGTGTCTAAGTTTTAGTTGCAAGCAAGTAAACATAGCAACCTTTTCCTAGAACAGAAAGCCCAGTAGCTCTCTTTCATTCCCTCCATAATTTATCTGGGGAAAAAAGAAATGTGCTAAATGTGACTGGATGTGAAATGAAGTTTTGTTTTTTCTTTTTAAAAGCAGCATAAAACTACATTTACATTTGAGTATGTTTCAGTCCCCTGTGCCGTTAGTCTTGTACAGCAAGATATAAAGGGCAGAAGCATTTGTAGTGCCACCCTGCTGTCCATCTAAAAACTCTCATACGGGACACAAAGCAAAATAAAAAGCAATTCTGTGCAGTTGAAGGGCAGGGCATAGCTAAAGCTTTAAAAAAGCCAGTCCATATGCAGTGTCAGATCTTCACTCTGCCTGTATAAAAATGTGCATTTCTGGTACTGAGAAACTGAATGGCTTAACAGGATATTAAAAGTCTGTTTTGCCATCTTGGCCGATAAACTCAGTCAAACACTATCAGATGATCATCTTTGCTTCTAAAATTAAAGGAAAAGTACTTAAACATGAAGCACTGAGCACTAAGATATAAAATCTATTACTTCCCCAATAACCAAATCACGGGCTTAACAATCCAAGAACAATTACCACAAAAGGCCCAAGGGAAAAAAAACAGAACAAATTGCCTCCTCACCCACCCCCCAGTTAAAGGAAACATCAAAGGCATTCAGAGTTGGCATCTGGAGCTTGGTTGTAAATCCCTAGCCTGAAAGAGAGCTTACTCTAGAAGTGATGTGCACTATGTCCAATCCTTTTCAGCCAGACTTCAGCTTGAAACTTCAAGGTTTATTACAGAGCTCTTGAAGTAATAAGAATTATCCATTTTATATTTGTGTAAGTTAACAGATTAGAATAGCTCCTGGCAATATAGCAATATAAATTTGTTTAACAGGTAATTTACACTATAAAGACCTGTTTCTTTTTATGCAGTTACAAAAATTCTAGAATCACTTATATGAAATAACAGTAAGAGAGCCACAATTACAAGACATGTTCTACAGACTTTGTTTTCCTCTCACTTTAAGTCCATGCCAAATGAAATTCAGTGCAGAGGAATTCAGGTAAGTTATCAGTTCCAGCCAGAAGCAGCATTAAGAGGCTTATTTCTGGGGTTATGTAACATTTTAAGAATAGTCCATAAATAATCAATTTTAAAAAGATGTGCATTGGTGACCTTACCCTAATACATTTTGTTGATCTAGAATGGATATAACTGCATTGGTAGCTATATGCTACTGTATCTTACATTTATTAACAGTGGTTCTCAGTGCCAAATACTAGATTCTATATATTGAGAATTTATACTTCAGTCCTCCCTAAAAAAACTAAAGTTGTCTCAACTGAAAATTTTTTAAGTTTTATTTTTAAGGTAATATTGCCTAGAAACACTAAGCAAGGCAAAATTCTATTCTGTCATAGTAGCGCATGAGTATCTTTGGAGTAGGAGTGAGAAATATCATCTTCCATTACCTTGTCCAAAGTAAACTTGGAGCTCCCTATTGAAGACAGTGTAATCTTATGAGATCCAACAAGTACAAAGTTACTAGTACGGACAGCATTGGGTCCACTGGGACTGGCCATGGCTGAGATGGGTTTAAAAAAAAAAAAAAGTTAAAACTTTAGTAACACGTGCAAAATTACATACGGTGTTGCTTGGGCTTATACCCAACAAAACTAAGCAAGAGAGATGGAAATATTAGAAAGGAAAGCACATTTTTTTTTCTGCTAGCAGCTTCCTCCCTGGTTCTGCATAAATGGGCTTTGCCTCCTTCTGAGGGAGGCAAAAATCTGGGCATCCATGCAGTACTGGAGAGAAGCCAAACAGCAGAAAGGACATAGTCAAAGTTGGGAATATAGACTTGTGAGAAATATCATTGAAATGTGCCTTATGATACTTTAAAATCCATTCTTATCATTACCATTGGTTCTCTGGGTTAGTGTCTAATGATCAAGACTGTTACAAAATAATATTATGCAATGTTGCATCTGTTGAACTCAAGAGCCTAATATATGGATTAAAAACAGAATGAACACTTGGTTATGTTTACTTAAATACCCTTTTCCGTGTAAGAAATGGATGCTATAAAACATTTGATACCAGGTGTTGATTTTGGAGCTGTACAAAAAATTTTTAGCTTTTCACAAAAATAATTTACACATAAACCTGTGGGTAGATTGTCAGATTGGCGTAAACTGACATAGCCCTTAGACTCATGCCAACTGAGAATCTAGCCTAGGATTATGTACAAAACAATCCTGTTGAAAGATTGTTTTTGCTACACAATGTTAAACATTCCACTTGGGACAAGAAGTTTAGGTTTTGCTTACCTGGAGTAAGAAGGGTGCTTTTCTAGAAAGTCAGAAAAATATACATTAGGCAAAGAAAACAGAACTGATTTTAGATGCTTATTTTCTCTAAATTAAGACAAATTAAGTTAGACGCTGCACTTGAAGTTCTAGATCTCTTAAAAATAAAGTATATGTACTAGTTTTACCCTTTTAAATATTGGGAATGTATTTAGAATTGTCAGATAGCACATGGCCATATGAGGAAAAGGGTTGATAGAAAGCTAAATAGTTTCAAGCAAAAAATAAAGATACAAGTTGTCTGAACTGGAGAAACAATCTTATTCAGCCTGTGTGAACACAGCCTTTAGAAAAAAAAAATTTCCAGAAGTTAAAAGGTATTTCACTAATACTTACACTAGTAATAGATGTCAATAATCTCTTTGGAGTAATAACCTGAAAAACATACCAGCATTAAGGCCAACTACATTTTAGATTGCACACTGCAGTTAAAAACCAAGTGTAGTTTTAATATGTATAAAAAAATGCCATTGAAGTTGATAGTCTAAAGTAATTCTGATTAATTCTTGTCCTGACTCAGCTACTTTTGTTTTCCTGTACCTAAGACCCAAAGCTATGTAATTCCACTGAAGCATGTGCTAAAACACACAGATCAAGATGGGGGGAAGGCAAGCTTACTTTTACACTTCATGTAATACCCTAGCATACATTATCAGGGTCTGGATAGGAGGTAGTTAGAAACAAATACCCAACCCTTCCATTCATGTGAAAATCTGTGTTACATCTGGCAGCGGCACAACTTGCATTTGTAACTCTAGTAAGGTCAGCGGTTAATTAAAATGATGAATCAAATATATACAATTGTAAGTAAATGAGTATGTAATGTTCTTGTAGATTGACAAGTGTCAAGTTGTAGCTATTTGTGCTCTTTAGATAAAACTAAAAGCACCTGGTAATAAGACAAAAATACATGAGTAGTAATTAAGAACAAGACAAGTCCATCCTTGCAGCTGATGGAAAAATGACAGCAGATAATTTATCAAAAAGAAGATACAGTAAACTAATTGCCAGAATGCTAGAATGGAGCAAATTTTCTAGATAGAGTCCTGCAATCTTTCAATACGTACTTAGAGCTGAATGAAAGGTCCTGGTTCCCTTCACCCCTTTTCTTAGGGAACAGAAACCTGCAGATCCAGCTGACAAGTCAACACTGTGCTTCTAAGAAGGCTGGTTCATGGCAAACTTTGAAGAATGTCATAAACAACATGCAGCAGGTCCTGGGTTCAATTCCCAGGGGGTTGGACTTGATGATCTTATGAGGTCCCTTCCAGCCCTATGATATGATTAACAGGGTGTTCATACCAACTGCAAGAATGATTAACTTTCAGATATGCATCAGCTCAAAGAGGGAGATAGAATCAGACATTCCCTTCCACTCAAGAAGTTGTGGCAAGTTTCAAGACGCTCAAATGTTTTGTATCAGCACGTCATGAACATAATGAAAATTCTTCAATGAGCAAATGATAGATCACACTTAAAAGAAACAGATCTCAGTTCTGTGGTGACCATTCCTCCTCTCCTTGTGCAACCCACTTCCTCAGCAAAAGTTGAGAGCTAAAAATGCAGCACTATTGTCTGCTTTGAATGGATGTACTTTACATCTCCAACTCTGGATCTGGACAGCTGAAGACTACCACAGAATAAGGTTGGCAGAGGATGCATACACAAAGAGGTCTCAAGATCATCTTTACATGGGAAAAGGGGAAGCTTGAAGGAAGAGGAACTTTGAGGTTCTCTGATATATGAGGACCAACATTTGCAGGAGCTGAGCCCAGGCAAGCTTTTTACATAGTGCAGGAAACTAATTTACATAGGCAGGGCGAGAGAGGAAGACTATCTTTTGATTCTTTGGGCAGTTGGTTTTCAGCAGTGGTTGACGGGAGATACGCAAGTTACTTAAAATAACTTGCATATCTATCAACGACATCATTATTCCAGGCATGTGCACTGCACTGAGTTGAAGGCAGGGCCCTCTCTCAGACGCTGTACCTTCACAGTTCCCAGGGTGGTGTTCAGGGATCAACTTCCCCATCAGCCGAGCTGGTCTTCACAGACCCAACCAGTTGATCAAGAACATGAATCTGATGGCAATCAATTCGTCAGTGAAAACAAGGCCTTCGTTTTAAACGTGGGTTCGAAGTTCCCCACACCCCCTCCAAAGTAGTAGTTGGGTTTATCCCCACAAAAAGTGCAGCAGCTATATAAAAGTTCAGGTCTCATCTGGAAGACTATAGTAATCTTTACCAATGTTTCATCATAGAAAACCTCAACAGTTAAGGTTTCAATCTTTGCTTTATTATAGTGGTGCCCCTTATCTCAAAATAACATTTTGGCATTTTGAAAGTGTGTAACTTATGAAAGTATATAATTTTCCTATATTGAAGAACAAGTCTTAGGTTTTTGTTGTTTTTTTTGTTTTTTTTTAAACAGGGTTTCTGGAGTGGCCATTTGACTCTCTGCTTACTGAAACAGTATAGAAATTTTAACTCATTCACGTATTAAATACTATTATTTGTCAGTCTTGTGCACAAAGTTTGTGGGGGGTGAGGAGGGAAGAGGTACAAGCCCAGCCCTTCACAATGCACAGCAGGCTGGAGGGGCTGGTGTTGCCATCTCCCCTCCCTTCATGTCAAGAAAGGCTGACACAGCAACCCCAAAAATCTAGTGCCTGGGGGCCTGACCCCCTTCTTCCCGTACGCCACTAAAATTTCTCTCTTCCTTCAGTCTCTGAAGATGGCCACATCTCAATTCTACTCAGTTGAACTGTAAATACAAAGACATTTTGGAGAAAGAGAGGGTACCACTTAACAGACTGATCAAAATAAAAACGTAAAAGTGATAAAGTATGCAGATTTTGTGAATGAAGAAAACTTCCTAGTAACAAAATTGGTAAGAGAAAATTGCATCTGCTTTCAGAATTAAAAAATGGATTATAGCTCTGTTCTACCCTCCTCTTAAAGATGATCAGTCCTTGTATTTACCTTTGATTTATTTGCCTTTTTCCTCTTATCAGTGCCAGTGCCTTCTTTCCTCTGAACCTGCAAGAAAAGGAAGAATATGAGAAATGGGAAGTTCCTGGCTCCCCCAAGTGGCTTCTTAGTAAAAAGACATGTACATACCAAGTTGTAAACCTCTACATTTATTTCAAAGTCATTGGACACATCTTGCCTTAAAAAATAAAAAACAGATTTCAGTACAAAGCATAAATCAAGTCAGTAGTGTTTTTAAAAACAAGTGACTCATCTCCCTCATGTAGAGCAGTTTGTAGTAACTAGTTATTTTGAAAGCTACATTGACAAGTCCAAGTATTGCATGTGAATCCAAGATAAAAATGTAACAATAGTTGTTCTTTATCAGTACACCTTCCAGGCAAGGATGGTGGTCTGTCAGGTGTTTTCCATCTCTATGAACCTGTTTTCAAGAAACACAGCCTCCCAGAACATGGAAGATATTAGAATATTTTGAGGCTTTAATACATTGCTGGTTTGAGATGGAACCCAGATGTTGCCCGAAAGAGAAGAAAGTGAAATACAGTAGAACCTTGATTTGATCCATTTTCCCTCCATTAGAAAAATAAGTAAGTAAGTAAGTAAATAAATAAAAAGCAATGGTGAAGAACAAGTTGACATCACGTCACATGCTGAAAGCTTCCATACATTGGAAATCTCTTCACGGTGGTCTGAAGCTATGTTCCTTCTAAGCTGTGTGCGTGCACACAGGTAATGAAGCCTGTGTACACAACAAAAAGCATGCACAAAAAAAAAATTCAACAGTGCTAATATTTTTATACTACTTTAAGAAGACATTTTCAAGTAGCATGTTTCAAATAAGCTTTTGTAATTTATAAAGTCATTTCCATCACCATATAAAAATAAAATTTAGATATTATATGCATCATACACACTTGCTTCGTTGTGCTCACCAGTTTGACCACACTCACTGGAGTGCGCACAAATTTGGACATTGGTTCCGAAAATTTGCACAGAAGAGATTTTTTGTGCACACAGCCTATTAAAAATTAGAGGGAACATTGGTCTAAAGTACAAGAGAGAGTGATGCACTGCACTTTGCAGCAATTTATTCATCCTACATGTAATTCTGAGATGTACAATATTATGAACTCTCAATCCTCAAATTAGTTCGTACAATAGAGGTTCTACTGTAACATATATACTACATCAGGTTTTAAACACTTCCTGCAAACACAGTACAAGACTCCTTCCAGAATCAGATTCAACTCTCCAAACTAAAATTTACGCAGACTGTTAGCACAGAATACGTAGCTTTATCGTCACCTCAAAATAGGTCTCAACAACTTGCATGGCTCCTCACTTTCCAAGGTTTAAAAATTTTAGACTATAATCACCGTTAATTGGGGTATCAATTTTTTTACGATTCAGAACAATAGTTATGTTTAAGTGTTTTTTCAATCTATTTAAAATTTTCAGTTTAAAGAAATTATGGGAGATGAGAGGTCAAACAATTATTTAATTGCAGACAGCGATATTCAAACAGTCAAATCTTTATAACCATGAAAACAAACACAAAAAATACACAAAGTAATCATGTTTACATCAAGCAAATGCCAGTTAGTCATTTGCTTGTTCACATATGGTAATAATGCCATTTACCTCAAACTTTGAAGAGTAAGCTTGGAATGATTAATGTATAACCCCATCCTAAATCAGTCAACTAAGTTCATATTATTGTTAAGAATTTATTAATGCCAGTCATTCCTCTAACATTTGATGAGGACACACCTAAACTTTAATCCAAAACTGTGTTGTCAGAAACAACAAACGGCCAGACAGAACGTCAGTCATAACAGCCAACAGAAATTCTCAGGGAGAGAAACTCCGTCATTGCAGGCTGTCCAACAAATAATTTTTTCCTGCTGTCGTTAATGAGGATATTTATTCTACAACCAATAGATTAAATTGTTTTTCATGAAAATGTTTGTTCCAAATATTTCCTAGAAGAAAATACATATGCCACATGACCTCTGAATGTTTGTTTGTGGAATATGGTGTCCTTACAAAAAGATTAAATATTCTAAATTAGGTTGGACAAGATTCTCATATTCTCTTCTTCAAAAGCCAGCTAGCTGAGTTAAGAAACTGTTTCTTTATACTTACAGCATGAATTTTGTAGTAAAAGTAAGAGCGTCTCCATTTAGGGAATTTGCAGTGCTTGCTATGGGAGTTGCTACCATGTTTTCTGCTCCAGATCTCAACAATATTATGTAGTAGTAGTTTGCTGCTTCTGTGGAAGGATTTGAAATGATCACTGTGGACCCATGGAACAAGAACTCCCAAACTGTACCAAGTTAGCTTATTGCATTTCTGTGAAATACCCTTCATTCCTATCCTCCACAGACATCTGTACTGTGGCTCAGTTAAAAATATTTGATTAAACAAATAGTGATTAATTACTCTTCTTCACTAGGTTCAGACAGTCCAGCTCTACAGGCTACAGTAGTTAAGATATGCTCTGGGCAGTTCATTTCAGCCTTACCCCCACCCACTACCTGCCAGAGGATGGAGGGGCACTTGCACCAAAAATTCAGCAGTTCATCTTCCTAGCTTTCCAGGCCTTCACTGCAGAGTTCTCAACAGCCGGGGTACAGAGCCTGCAAACTAACTTTCTCTACTCTCTGGCTTATTAACCCTCTCTTTCCAGCCTAATTCTGTAGAATAGTGACAAGAGTATATACTGCCGTTCAGACCATTTCCCCCTTGCAGAGAAAAGTACAGAATAAAAGGAAGCTGCAGGCATATTTGAGCAGGGCAAGGATGCAAACAGGAATCATGATTATCTGGGTGCTAAGCAAACAAATGAATTGTACAGCAACCAGTTTGAGTTCTGTGACATCTTGGAAAGACACCAAGCTCCACAGAGTCAATAGGAGCCAAAATGAGATGATTGGAATAGTTTTCTTCTCTGAGGCATTGATTCAGGCATTTTGCTTTCTCTGACAGACAATAGCTTACACTGTTCATATCTGAGGTTTCTTTGAACTATAGAGGCAGAAAACTTCCATTAAAAAAAAGCAGAGATTTTTGGAGCACACCTGTGGAATACGTAGGGCCCCGACTGCAAGTAAGCAATGTGTTTAAACAATTTACATGCAACAGTTGTCAGAATAACTAAAATGGAAACATAATACAATAGTGGGATTTTCTCCCACAAAAGCTCATGTGATAAATAAATTTCTTGGCCTTTAAGTGCCATAGGACTCCTTGGTTTTTTGCTGACCTAGACTAACATGGCTACCTCCTTTGAACTTGTCGACAGTAAGTCTAACACTATGAGATAAAAAACAAGCATCATGAGGCTTCCTACCACCAAGATTCACAGTAAAGAACATTAATTGAATACACATTTTAGATTTTGGTTTTTGATTCACTGCATGTAACAGGTTGTTTATCTGATACTGACACAAACACACACTTGAAATAAAGTTTAGTAAAGCCAAATTTGTATTATAGTCACTATGATCTGCTTATCAAAACACCACAGCAGCTGTGGGACCCCCCCCAACATCCATGAATTAAAAACAGAAGCAAAAAGAGTTGCATATTTTCTAAACTACAGCTAAGCACCTTACCTGGTTTCTGAGCTGTACTGCAGACAAAGTCAGCTTTCATAGGTAGCTTCATTTCTGATAGAGTAACAGATCCCCTGGATGGAGCAAATTTACCAGATGTAGAAGCAGCTTTATTTTTTTTGCTCTGAGGCCCCTCATTCTTCAATCTGTTGAGCTCTTCAAGCAAAGCTGTTCTCTTTTCAGCTGGAAAGACAGATTATTTAAATGTGAACAGGAAAAAAAACCCACAATCAAGTGTAAAGTAGCTGTCTCAAAGTATCCTTACCATCAATTATTGAGTTAGTGTGTCATTACAAAGCATTTGAGGGCAGAGTGTGAATATACTAGAGGAAATTGTGCCAGAAAGAATGCAATGGACTGACAGAAAGGTGTGGGGGAATGGAAGGGCAAGTGATCTTTACTTATCTTCCTGGTCCTGTCAGAAGAGGGACTATAACTGATAACCAGAAAGAATTGTGAAGTGACATCTTAACTTGAATTTCCTGGGCTTGTTAGCTTGAAATTCACTATTCGGAAACTGTTCTGTAACTTAAAAAGGGTAAGTCTAAGTATTAGCCATTCTTTAAAACATACTTGCAAGAAGGAGAAGTCTCTCTGCTTCAGCTTCCTCCTGCGACCCTTTTCCATGTTCCTCATCAATACAGCAGTTCAGAGCTTGGCTGGCCTGATGAATCACAGTCTGCTGCAAACTGATCTCATTATTCAGCTCCTAGTATAGTTACAGAATCAAACAGCGAAGTTACTAAAGAATTTTGCCCTTTGGTGTAGTAGTCAAGACGACAGCCTTTAGAATAGCATCTTCTGTAAATGGTTTCTTCCAGTCTGTATAAACATAGCTCGATGAGGGGTCAGCAACCTTAGCTGGCCCCTCTGCCAATCCTGCCCTCCTCCCTCCCCAAACCTCAGCAGGTACTCAGAACAGGGCCACCACGTGCCAGAGCTGCACACACAGAGGGGCTCCTTTTCCCTGCTGACCCCACAGTAGGTGGGAGGGAGCAGCTTCAGCACTGCAGGGCCAGAAGCCCTGAGTGCTGCTGTAAATAGACATGCATGCCAAAGGGTTGCTGACCCCCTGAGCTAGACAAAACAATGAACTACAAATCTTGCAGTACCAAGTTTTATTCTGCAACCGTTCCTCTTCCCTTCTATCACTGACGACAGTACAGATGTGACAAGGTAACAGTGGGGAATGTTCTAGAAGGAGCTACCACCTTCAGTATGGCTGCTCACTAAATTAGGTGAAACAGGGTAGGGAGACAGGTGGATTTATAAGCAAGGGAATAAGGTCAGAACACATACTGATAAATTGTAGTTGCAAGTCCTGCATAAAACTGGAAGTGGCAGTACTGTAGATGAGAAAACAAGCAAGAGCACCCAATACAAGAGCTCTGCTCCCTCTACTGCTGGCCCACAAGTGATGGCCTCACGCAACAGCCTGCATAGCCAAAGTACATAGCATTATCAAATTATGCTACATGTGTTCTGTCTGTAATGTAAGAGTTGTACAATTAAGACGTCTTGTCTACATTTAGAAGTCTGGCTCATTCATAAAGAAAAGAGAAAAAACACAAGAACTTAGTGAGTGAGAAAAATAGGTGAGATGGTTTTAAAGTTACATGTACCTGCATTTTTTGTTTAATATTAATTTGATCAGAAGTGCCATTCCTTTTTACTTCTAATTTAGAAGCAACATCTTCTTTGCGAATTATCACTTGCTTTACTGAAGGACGATCTGTTTCTTTAAATCTTTGAGATCGATAAGCATCAATGCTTTTTTAAGAAGAAGAAATCAAGTGTTAGATACCTTTTGAATTTTTAGGATTTGTCCATGCACTCTCAAGGAAGAAATTCTAGGTCAACATTTATATAGGAGCAATTTTATTCCAAATTCCTGCCCAGAGTAAGGTTGTGGCAACACACAAGACAGCTTTATTTAAATAAAGATATAGAGAAAAGGCCTTTGATGAAGGCTTAATTACCAGCTGAGATCACCCAAGCATCTTACCAGGTCCCTGATTTAGGCTCAGACTCCAAGGTTAGAAGGGACCAATATGATCATCTAGTCTAACCTCCCACACACTGCAGGCCATAAAACCTCACCCACCTACTCCTACAATGAACCTCAAACCCATACCTGAGCTATTAAAGTCCTCAAATCATGATTTAAAGACTTTAATACAGAGAATCAACCAGCACGTGAGCCATGCCCAATGCTACAGAGGAAGGCAAAAAAAAAAAAAAAAAAACCCACAAAAAAACACAACCCAGCACCCAAGCCAGTCTGCCATGGGGGAAAATTCCTTCCCAACCCCAAATATGGCGATCAGTTAAACCCTGAGCATGAGGGCAAGTCCACAACAGCCAGTCAAGAACTTCTCTGTAATAACTCAGAACCCACCTCAATCCAATGCCCCTCCCCAGGTCACTATCATACCCATCACCAGTAGTAAAAGACAGACAATGCCCAAGCTACACTGTCCATCATATCATTCCCTGTATAAAAACTTATCAAGCTCTGTTTTGAAGGCACTTAAGGTTTTTGCCCCCACCACTTCCCTTGGTAGACTATTTCAAAACTTTACTCCTCTGATGGTTAGGAATCTGCATCTAATTTCAAGCCTAAATTTTCTGAAGGACAGTTTGTATCCATTTGTTCTTGTGTCCATATTGGTGCTGTATTCAAATAATTCCTCTCCCTCCCTTGTATTGGTCCCTCTAATGTATTTATAAAGAGCAATCATATCTCCTCTCAGCCTTCTTTTGAGAAAGCTAAACAAACCAAGCTCTTTAAGTCATCCCTCATAGGAAAGATTTTCCATTCCACAAATCATCCTTGTAGCCCTTCTTTGCACCTGTTCCAGTTTGACTTCAGCTTTCTTGAACATGGGTGACCAGAACTGTACACAATACTCCAAGTGAGGTCGCACCAGCGCCTTGTATAATGGTACTAACACCTCCCTGTCTCTACTGGAAATACCCCTTCCGATGCACCCCAGGACCACATTACCTTTTTTCACTGCTACATCGCATTGGCTACTCATTGTCATTCTGTGCTCAACCAGTATGCCCAGGTCCTTCTCCTCCCCATCACTTCCAGCTGATGCATTCCCAACTTATAAGAAAAATTCCTGTTATTTGTCCCTTGCACTTCCCATTGTTGAATTTCATCCTATTTCTAATGCTCCACTTTACAAGGTCATCCAAATCATTCTGTATGCTATCCTGATCCTCCTCCATATTGACAATAACTCCCAGCTTGGTGTCGTCTGCAAACTTAATTAGCACAGTCCCACTTTTTGTGCCAAGGTCAGCAACAAAAAGGTTGAATAAGATGGGTCCCAGGACCGATCCTTGGGGAACTCCACTAGTAACCTCCTTCCAGCTAGACAATTCACCTTTCACTATGACCCTCTGTAGTCTGCCATGTAACCAGTTCTTTATCCACCTTTCTATTTTCATATTAATCCCCATCTCCCCCAGTTTAATAATTCCCTGTGTGGAACTGTATCAAACACCTTGCTGAAATCTCAGTAAATTAGGTCCACTGCATTCCCTTTATCCAAAAAATCCGTTATCTTCTCAAAAAAGGAGATCAGGTTGGTCAGGCATGACCTACCTTTCATAAAGCCGTGTTGTATTTTATCACAGTTACCATTTTCCTCAATATCCTTAAGTACTTTCTCCTTCGAAATTTTCTCCAAGGCCTTGTATACTGCTGAAGTCAAACTGACAGGCCTGTAGTTACCTGGATCACTTTTACTCCCCTTCTTGAAAATAGGGACTACATTAGCAATTCTCCAGTCATAAGGTACAACCCCTGTGTTCACCGATACTTTAAAAATCCTTACTAAAGGGCTGGCAATTTCATGTGCGAGTTTCTTCAATATTCTTGGATGAAGATTATCTGGACCCCCTGATTTAGTTCCATTAAGCTGCTGAAGCTTGGCTTCCACCTCAGATATGGTAATTTCCACTTCTACATTCTCATTCCCATTAGCGGCCCTACCTCTGTCCCCAATCTCACCATCACCCTCATTAAAGACATAGGCAAACTACTTATTTAGATATTTAGCCATGCCTAGATTATCCTTGATCTCTACCCCATCTTCAGTGTATAGTGGTCCAACCTCCTCTTTCTTGTGTTTTCTTTCTATTTATATGGCTGAAGAGCCTTCTACTATTGGTTTTGATTCCCTTTGCAAGGTCCAACTCTGCTTGGCTTTTGGCCTGCCTCACTTGATCCCTACATGCTCTGACCTCTAAAACGTAGTCCTCCTTTCCTATCCTTCCCAACTTCCACTTCTTTGCCTCAGGCCTCTCTCTTTTTCTCTGCCTTTGACACACAGTTTAGTTTCCCTGAGGACTGAAACATTTTGGTTTAACTAGAGTCTTAACGCAGAGGCATCTGAATGCATTTAATGGCCTGTAATATACAGGTCAGAATAGATTATCCGAGTTTCTTTCTTGCCTTAAACTCTACAGAAATACTAGATAAATTCTTGACAAAGCCTTGTCACAGCAACATCACACTGAAGTAGTCTGTTGCTGGAACCAAGAGGTAGGCTGAAATTTTTTCAAGCTTTTCTCCCTCCAGGAGACACCCAGTTTAATAAAGCCAAATATTGGCTACACAGTGACTTAATTATTTTCATATTTTATGTTTCAGCCAAAACCTTTGAAAATGTTACCTATATAGGTTATCTTCTGACAAGGAGCCAATACTGTCTCCAGATGCTGCTCTAGGGACCCGTGTCCTCTGGAATTTGCCTGACTTTGGACTTTCATCATTTATACTGCTGTTCTCAGCAAGTGACCTATTGGGGGAAGGAAAAACCTAAGAGAGGGGAGAAAAAAAGGAGAGTCCATCATCATAAACAAAAAACAGCCAGTTAAGATGTGGCTTATTCTGTCTGTCCCCCCACTCCTCAACTACCCTTACTTTTCTCCCCACCCTTATTTACTCTTTCCATGGCTTTCCTTTGATTAAACAACCCCTCACCTATATTTATATTTCCTTACAAGTCAGAACTATTTAGCCCAGGGGTCTCAAACTCAAATCACTATGAAGGCTGCATGAGGGCTAGTACATTATCCCGAGGCCGCACCACTGAAACCTTTTCATACAAATGATATTGCAAATATCAGTAATGACAGTGTCGTTGCAGACCGCAGGATATAGCAAATATCAGTAAGGACAGTGTCATTGCAGACCGCAGGATATAGCTTTATGGGCCACGTGCGGCCCATGGGCCATGTGTTTCAGACCCTTGATGTAACCTGTACTTTGCAAACACTCTTAGGATATACCAAGACAGTTTAATGAATTGTTCTTTGCCTTTTTATTAGGTACTTTGATGGGTGGGCTGAAACTTGAACATAAAGTTAGTCTTCATGACCACAATGCTGTCAGCGTGATGTTAAGTTGAGATCCACTACCAGAATCAAATCACATCCTTAAGATTTCTGAAGGGAAGATGATGTGATCTATTGCATAATTAGTTCTATTATATTTTACTCTGAGATAGCATTGTATCTAGGACCAGAAATGTTTTACTACATCCTGACTGATGGCCCGAGCAATCATTATGGCATTAGAGCTCACACTGATGTTAATGAGAGTTCTAGCTAAGTAAGGATTTCAGGAGAGAAATATCATTCCCAATGAAGGAAAGGCAAGCATTTGTCTAGTAAAGTGATTTAACAGCAACTTCTTGGAAGCACAGGTCAAAACATACATTTTCTACTTGTTCTTTAAACCCTATAAGGGTTATCTTTCTTCATCATTTGATTAAGTTTATTTTTATTATTTAAGCGGATATCTCGTAAAATATAACCCAAAATTCACGTAACAGGAAGATTAAACAAAATGTTCATTATTATTCTTCCACCAGTGCAGTGATTTCACTAGATGAAAGTTTGGGGAAAGCCCAGGGCTCAGGATGTACTGCTGAGGAAACAAGTAAATTGTACGGGTTTGTCCTCTCCATCTCTGATCTGCAAAGCTCTTACTACTTCTCTTTAAAAAGAGTAACAAATAATCTTCAGCCTGTTCCATTTCTACAACATTCATTGTTATGAAGAAATGAAAGTTAAGAAATGAAAAGAAAGCTGTGTATTATGGAACTGCAGCCACTTCAAATACAAAATAGCAGCTGTTGAGCAGTTAAGGAGATACAGACAACTGTCACAAAGTGACTGACCTGACCCTCCTCTGCCACCATTCCTCAACCACACCTAAACACAGATCCAGTAAATACCACAGGCACTGCATCTCTGTTACTGACAATTCTGGGGAAAATTAAAGAAGCTACTGTGCATCTCTTCCAAGAGGGAGAGTACAGCAGTTTCATCACAAAAGAAATATGCTAAAATAGGAAGGGAACTGGAGTTAAACTTTCAAGCTGAAAGTGTGTGTTTCAAGATCTCACACAGCTGCTTTGAGTGTGTTAAAACTAGAAGGCAAACCCAGTGAAAAAAATTCTGCACCCATGGTTAGGTTACAGAATAAATGGAAATAGTCATATTGCCTAAGGAATATGCTGCTTCCCTTATGAATTGAGATTTAAAAGGATTGTGTGCTATTTTAACAAGTGTTTAGGCACAGTGACAAACTGGAGGGATTTTGGTGAGGAGGACCAGAATCTTGCGTATTGCACTGATTTAATACATGTAATAAAAACATTTTATTCATATTTGTTCAGCAACCACAATACAACATTGTGAAATAGAGATATGGGTGTGCAGTCAAATTGTAGATGCCTGCGTTTAATATCTGTTCTCACCTCTGGACTTATAACTCCAACAGACTCTGCTAAAGGAGTTAGCAGAGACATTGATGAAATATTCAGTGACTCTTCCTGCTCATCATCACTCTCAGCTTCCAAGTTCATACTCATTTCCTTCTTTAGTTTTTCTATGTCTGGCCCATCTTCTTGAAGAACTTCAAAGATATCACTTATTACCTTTGAACTATTCATTTCATCATCATCCACACTCATCTCAATTTCAGGTACTGCATCTGAAAAGTCAAGAGATCCCAAGAATATTACTTATTAACATACACTGTAGTAACATTAAGGCACTAATCTTTAATAAATAGAAGCAGCAGTAGTATTTTCCAGGTAGTTCTGTAGTGGCTTATTTCCTATCACTTTATGCAGTACAAGAAATCCCAACTTCAACCTGAGGTCTCAAATATGAGCGTTTTACCACTACAACAGTTATTTTTTCCGCTGCAACAAGTTCACATATCAGCCATGTTTCTTTGAAACCTGACTGACTATTGCAATTCAGTAAAGTTTATATGAATTTTCTCTCAAATATATGCTTTGATAGCTAAAGACAGTCGCTGAACTAATTGCCTTCTTAACCTGCAAGAAATTTATTCTGTCCAACAAGACATCATAGTCATCAAGTTCATTTAGAACTAACTAATGAAGTGCTACAAACCAGTCCGTTTCTCTGAAAGTTGCTCGAGGTTTGAAACAGATACTGGTTTTAGGGGATTCTTCAGCAAAGTGGTCTTCAAAGGACTGGATTTTTCAGTTTCTTCACTTTTTGAAGTGCCTAAAAAAAAATTTTTTTTTTTTTTTTTAATCAAGAGAAAGATAAATTTACTGCAGGTATCATTAAAACTATCCAATGCATCTGATTCTTAAATTTCTAATTAACTCCATAAACTTACAAGAGGAAGAAAAGAATAACCAACAATAGTACTGTAAATGTGTGTTTGTTCTGATGTTTTAAATCAGAAATAAATTAAATCTCATAGAACACTGGGGAAAACTCCTTCTTCTACTCCCTGAATGGAGAGATGCTTGAATGGGAGCAATACACAGACTGTCACTCTGTTCCAAAGAAAAACACAGGAGCCACCCCACTTCAAAGAAAAAATGTGGCAGATCATCACTCTGGCCCTGCATAGCTATGTTTTGGAGGGCAGAGTCAGCCCAGCATCTCTGCACACAAGGGTGTTAAGGGGCAATTTGAATTCTTTTTCCTTTCCAGGGCAGAGCACCAAGGCTCAGCAACCCAAAAGGTAAGAGCCATTTTTAAAAATTATTTCAATAACCAAGTGTTCTGAGAGTTGCAGTACATGAAGCCTGGGGCCAGGGAGTGGGGGAGGAGCTGGGTCAAGGCACCTGCTGTAGGCTCCCTTGGGGGGGGGGGGGGGCCCGGATCCAGGATCATTGCACACACGCATGCGCATACACCAGCTTCTACTGGTGTTGAAGGGGAACCTAGAGTCTGGCACGGGCCACCTGCAGGTTTCCTTGGTGGTAGCAGCAGCTGGGGGTGGGTGGGGAGGTGGCCCCACAAAGCCTGGAGCCACAAGGGAGCTGCCAAAGAGCCACATGTGGTTCTGGAGCTGTAGGTTGCAGACCCCCTGAGATTCTCACTCCTTCACTGACATGAATTTGGTGGAATGCCCTGTAAGCCTCCCAGGCACTATCAGATCCAAGAAAAACTTCTGTTCTTCCTCCCACACAGTGGATATTTGGCTGCTTCATGATGCCTACTGCACTGAAGGAAGAAGTCAGGCTTACACCAATAGGGTTTTCTAGGAAAACCTACTGCTTCCCAGTTTTATTAGTCCAGTGTGGATAGTTACAGCTCTTGTATACTGTCTCTACCCTCTACATACACAAAGTCAGACAGATTAACATTTTAAGGTCAGTTTTGTGATTTGACTTCACAGCTGCCTATCTCATAAATGCCATTGGGGTCGACAGATTGTTCAAGAAACCTAGGACCAGAAGTGCAGTCATGTTACACATCAGGACCAAGATGCATTGACAGCACATGGGGAAGTGGTAGTCCTATACACCATGCTGAGTCCCAACCAGTGCTATGAGTCCCATATGTTTGTAATGAAATATGAACACAAAACCCTTTACACTAATATTAAATTACATCAGTTAAAAGACTGTTCTCACCTGAAGATTCTGAGGAAGGAGATTTTACTGATACCTCAGATGCTGACTTTTCTGCTTCTACAAGGGAAGTAGCATCTGAGCTATCTTGAGCTTGGCTTTCCTGAATTTAAAAAAAAAAATAAATAAATACACACACACACACACACACACACACTAAAAAGTCAGTCTCAGAAGGTGCTGTTACTTGTGACCTGTAAAAAACTTAATGGACTAGTTGATATTTGAACATTTGTGGCACACTCTTATTTTTCTAAATTTGTTTTCAGTAAGTCAGTCAGTCTTATTTTGAAGACTAGAAAATAAATTATAGCTAATAGCTCCTTTTCAGACAGTGACCCAGCAGATCTGACTCCATAGAACCCAATCTGTTGTGGGATGGAAAGAAATATTTTATTTTTTAAAAACTATCCTGGAGGACAAAATTTTAAACACTGCCACACAGCATTTACCCTGAAGGTGAGGCAAGCCTACTGTTAACATAGTATTAGCATACAAGTAAATTGAAAGTGAAGAATCTATATTTTCCTTTAAATACTTACAAATGCAAGTAATAATGTATGCATTTGAGTAGAAGCTGTTTCTTCCAAGTACTTTGTTTTTAAAGTAAGATTTTGTACCAAATTAAGGAAGTGCTAAATCCAGATCAAATCATCATCAAGTTATGAAACTCAAATGTCCTTTTCCCCGTTCCCTTAAATGAACAGTTATGGTTTTTTGGAGAGGAAGAAAACGAGGTAATAGCCACTTGGAATACCATAACAAGTCTTGTGTAGCTCGTCTCCCAGAAAAAAAAGAGATAAATATGAATTATTCTACATTTAGATGCTTATCCACGTGTTCTAGGTTCCTAACAATTTATAGATAGGGATGTAAAAAAATACTTCCAAATATATTACCATGTTAGTTTCTGGATGTTTACTCTTTGAATTTTCACTTCTCTCAGCACTCCACAGACTGCCCTTGTCAAACCGGCCACGAATACAAGCAAGTTCTTTTTCACGTTCCTAAGCATTGGAGACATAGATGTTATAGAAGAATACACTGTAGGTTAAGTGTTTTTACTTCCTTAAGCAATTGTAGAGCATTAAGGAATATTCCTGAAGATTACAAGTAAGCTATTAAAATTCAGCAAACCAAACCTGCTTGAGTTGTTGTGCTAGACTGGCAGTGGAGGATGTTTCATTCTGTCTGAAAAGCCTTTCTTGGATTGTCTTTGTATTTGGTGTAATGATAGGTGTTCTGTACCCAGTAGTAGTTGTTGCAGGACTTTGCGTGCTATGTTCTTGAAAGCGTTCTCCAAAACGTTCCAGAAAGGGCTTGATTCCCGATCCTGCTACAAAAACAATGGTATTAAAACTTCATAAGAGTCCTATACTCAACATTTTTTAGTCCATTTGACGCATTAGTTACTTCCTTGTAAAGCCTTCAGTGTTTTGCATCTCTTACTCCATAAACTTCTGAACATGCTCAGCATGTAATTGTTGTTCTTGGTCCAAACAGAAGACTAATGGACAGTACAGCAGTGCAAATCAAAAGTTGCTAGACACCTCATGCTCTAAATACAAAAACATCCACCAATGATGGCTAAAACTGACTTGCTTCCTTGCCTACTCTCTAGAACCAGATTTCATTCACAAATTAGTACAGAGTGGCACTCAAATCAGCTGAGAAAAAACAAAAAGGTATATATGCTGTTTGGCATCTACCTTATTTTAATATAGCATTATTGTGTCTAATAGCGTAGATTTGGTCTTCTACTATAAATCAGCCTTAGAGAAAGCTGCAGAACTAACAATTTTAAAAAGATATAAAATAAAGGGGTTAGTTTTCCAGTGCAGCTCAGTTCTTTGTAAAACTGATCAGCTAGATAGCTGGAACTGTAAACAGTCTCAAAATAGTCTTCCCTGATCTTCTAATGTGACATCATTAAAAGTCACCAGAAGATACCTTATAGAAATCCAAAATACTCTAAACATCTTTAGAAACTGAAGAATGGATGGAAGTTTCATGCTGAAACACCTAGGTAAGATATCACATAAGAAAGACTCCTTGGTCCATATGCATGATGAACATAAGAGATTTAATAGTTTGCAAAAATCACTTAAAATGTACCAAGCTGATTAGCTTGACACATATCGCAACCACATGCAATATTTTTGGGGAGTATTGTATTAACTTCACGCAGGTTATACACATAGTTGCATGCTAAGGATTATGTTTACTCCTTAGTTCAGGGTTACTGGAGTTCCTCTGGGATTTTGAAACAGTGGGGGTAATTGCTGCAGCGCCTGGGCTATAAACAACTCCAGAGAAGCACCATCATTTCAGGAAGTTTGCATATACTGGTTCAGGACGAGCTTGAGTCACAGGAGACAAAAGAGAACATGGGGAACAAATGGTCAGTTTAAGCTGATTCAGCTAATTATGACCCCAACAGACAAGGGTGCTGCAAGCCTAAACTTCTCATCACAAGAGCAAGGAATGTTGGTTCATGCCCAAAGTGATGGCTGCTAGAGGCCTGTGACAGCAGTCCTTCAACAGACTTCAACAAGGATGCAAAACAAACCCACCAAAATTATAACACCTGCTTTTACAGGAACTGAAACAAACATTCTTATTTATAATAAAGTTAGTTCAGAGTTTAAAAGTGGTTCTAATGAGAACTACCAAAACTATGTTCAGACAAAGAATATGGAAGCTATATTTTGTGGAGGTTCTTTTCAGATATCACTAAGATCATTGATTAGAATTCTATTAGTAGAAAGTTAAAATTTCTAATCTATAATTTATAATACAAATAGCTAACCATTAAATGGTATAGTCCAGCATTTGTTAGAAGATAGCTTTGGTCCAGGGGGAAGGGTGTCATAAGTGATTAGGACAGTTTATTAGAAACTGGCTGAGTAAAAAAGGTGAATTTAAAACCCAAGGTCAGGGGTCGGCAAACCCCAGCACATGCACCCATTCTGAGCAGCATACGGGGTTTCTGGCCACGCAGCTGCTATGGCCCAACCACCCAGCAGGGACTGGGGCCACAAGAGTTGTGTACACACCCAGCAGCTCTTCTCCCCTGCTGGCCCCGACCCCAGCATGTGCTGAGGGATGGGGGGGGGGGGTGCCTAGCATAGGGTCTGGCAAAGGTTGCTGAACCCTCCCTGAGGTACTAGTCTAAAAAGTAACTGTCACTCCTTGCTTTAAACAAACAAACAAACAAACAAAGTCACTTACCTGGTGTTGTAGGCTTATCCTTATGTTCAAATTGCACATGTGTTCCTTTGATTGGCTCTCCCTTGGACCGAGCTGGCTGACATAAGATTGGTTTTACTATTGTCTTAAGTTCTGCTGTTTTCTGTGGGCTGCAGGGCTCTTTTAATGGTTGTGGTACCTCACTTTCCTCATGACTGGAACTGGTTACTCTAGAGGAGTTTGCTAAGTAATTATTTGGTGCCTAAAGAAAAGAACATATATATTGGATTTGATTAGTTAATTGGAAAACCACATATTCAACTCACCCAGAAAAAGCTAGAAGAATTTTGTACATAGCACTATTTGTGACCTCATTTCCCAAGAACAGAAAAGACAGTACAAGTTATATGATGCTTTTAAAGCATTTGAATCCAGTATATCAGTTTAATATTGATTCCATATCTTTGCTATTTGTTGCACATTTTCTATAAATGTAATATATCCTTAATTCTCAGTTCAGTGGAACACTGAAAAGTCATGAATGGAACACTTTTTTTTTTAAAGTAACAAATGCTACTAGTTTTAGATGTCTAACTTGCATTTTATAAAAATGTTTACATTTATAGTCAACCCAAGACCCTCATAATTTAAGCCTGAGAAGTGTACTAAGGGAAATCCCTACTGGTAAGTAAACAAGGAGTACAAGTAGCATACATTTGCTAGTCATTCCTCCCCTCTCTTGCTCTTATGGTCCATCTTAATTTTTGCAATGAAAAAAATGTAGACTACTGTTGCTCATCCAAGTTTAAAAAGTATTAAGTTTGAAATTAGAAGTAAGAAATAATTAAGATAAAACTCACTTTAAAACTGTCACCATTTGTCACTAACATTTAGACTAGACATGTAAGAGTTAATAAGCTTCCCCCCAAAAATACATAGGGTTAGTTGTTAAGTTTGATCACTTACCGATCTATAAGAAGTTTCTGGTTTATTTACAGATACCTCAACAGCCCTTTCAAAACAGGATGCAGCTTCCTGCTTTACAGTGCCGCTATTGATTCGAGCAGATGCTTCACTTGTAGTGGACAATTTGGATAAACAAGTAGTGCCAGGCTGTTCTTGTGTATTGTTTTGTTTTGCAGATGGATGTCTTAGATCATTTTCCCAGGAACCAATTGTAGCAGCAAGGTTAGCTAAACGGCCTCTACGCCCAACTGGAGTATCCCTAGTGAGAGATGGTTGTTTGGGCGGGGAAACTGCCTGTTCTTTTGACAGGAGAGGAGATATGGAAGAATTTTCAGGTTGATCTGAAAATTAAGACAGGTAGTTAAGAGCTGCATGTACGTCTTAAAACAGAAGACACTAGAAACAGTCAACCTGTTGTGTGCCTTTATAAACAGCTACTTTTAAAAATAAAATTACCATGCAACTCAATTACAACTGTTAATGAATTGGGTTATTTTATAGAATATGGCAAATTATTTCACTAGAACCCAAGAAAATTTGTGTAATCAATTTTTAGAAATTTAACAATGATGTAAAAATCAGATAGGGGGATGACAGAGTATACAGAAGGCATATTCTCAATGATTTTGAGTTCTTTTTGGCACCCATTTCTTTTCCCCCACAGTATTTGTAAATGTTTCAAGAAATACAAAAAAAAAAAAAAAAAAAAAAACACGACAGGAATTTAAAGAACTCCTATATCAGGAATAGTCACAAAGAAAAGTAATTATCTATGCTTGCTTACACAATTGTCAAGACAAATAAAAATGGTTTAATTTTTTTAATTATTTGAAGTGAAACAGACCTTCACCATCCCAACATCGTCGCTGTTGTGCCAATTTCTGCATACGTGTTTTGACCGCAAGGGCTGTGGATACTTCAGATTTTGAGTTCTGTTCCTCCTTTTCAACAAGTAGTGGAACGGGCTTAACTGCAAGAACCTTATTACTTGCAGTTGCTTGAGACTGTGCAGACGTCTGAGGGGAAAGATGTTTTATGGAAGTTGAATTAACTGAATGTCTATTCTCCGAGTTAGAAACTGGAATCTCCATGTCAGAGCAGAGCCTTTTTGATGGGGATGGCTTTGTACTAGGTTTCACTGTAAGAGTTAAAAATGTGAGCCAGTCAGTTATCAGCAATCATCTTCACAGTCTGCAGTTAAAAGTATTGAACATATTTTATCTTCCTGAAAGAAATTTCTAAGCCCTCTGCTGTTACACGTAAGATGGGGGTTTTTTGTTTCAAGAAAGCATGTCCAGGGTGGGAGGAAAAATAGTTTCTCAGCCCTTATGTCCACCATCAAATCTTGATTATCCCTCTAAATTCTGCATTCCTAAATGTGTTTCAGTATTACTGACTAAGGGAGAATGACATCCATAGCAGTGATTTGTTAAAACTATTTAGTGGGCCCCTGAAATAATTTTAAATTACTGATCTTCAAGACATCCGCCACCAGCTTAGAGGCCAGCCACATTTTGGACCTAATTAATAAGGCACGCAATAACATCCGTGATGCTGAGTTTAAAGAAAGGTTAAACTTTAGTGCTAAAACCCAGTAATTTTTAGTCAAAGCAGCATATAGCCAAACAAATTAGAGTTTTCACATATGGGGAATCATTTTTTCCAAGGTTTTTATTTCTGTATTACAATGAGGCAATTTACCTTCTTCACCAGGGAAAGGTGACTGGTTATTAGTTTCTAACAAAGGTTCTCTAGTTCTCTTTGTCTGCATTGTGGGCCTCTTTCCTGCTGTGGGTCGTTCAGCCATTTTCTTCTGTAAGTTCTCTCGCCTGGCACGGGTTCGTTCAAGAAGTTTCTAAATAATTAGAAAGGGACAGATTGTTACTTATTTCAGTACTCTAGTAGAGCGTCATTACCAATAAAGTATAAATTACTGAAACGATTTTTTTTTTTTGAGCAGGAACAAAGAATTGGGCTATGAAGTAACTTCCATATGAGGACAGATTAAAGAATGGAACTTTTCAGCTTTGAGAAAGAGACGAACTGGGAGGGGACATGATACATGTTCATGAAAAAGTCAACAACATTGTGGAGAAAAAAGTGCTATTTATCCTTCATGTAATACAAGAACTAGGTCACACAATGAAATTAACAAGTGGCAAGTTTAAAAACAAACAAAAGGAAGTACAGCAGGGATCAGTTTACCCACGCTAGCATAATGTCCCCCAAAGCTACCAATTTAACACACAGAACTCATTAACGCATGGTATCTAAAACCAAAAGCTGGCCTAGGCACGGAAACATGTGGAGTAAGCCTCATTAGCGCTGCCTTTTTCTTTTCATCACCATTCTGGAAAGACGCATCACGCTTAATCACTTTATCACGGAACATATAATATATTTTTGACTAGCTGTAATTAAGTGCAATAGATAATTTAGTTTAGGCTTTAATTCATTAAGTGCAATATTGTAGGTATTTTAGTATAGTACAGCGTAGTCTTTAATTCATTAAGTGCAATAGATACAGTATTTTAGCATAGGCTTTAATTTATAATGGGAGGAGACAAGCATCAGCGTTCATACACCGTTGAAGAAAAATTAGCATCTATAGATTGGCTACATAATGGTGAAACCCAAGCCAAAATTTCTAGAGCTTTTGGGATTGCTGAATCAACACTAGGAGGTTGGATTAAAAAAAAAATATGAAACAAAGCTGCAGTTTTGTACCACAAGTAGATTCTCAAGTCAGCATGAAGCAAAAACGCATGTGTTGTTCAGCAAAGCCTGCTGTAGACAAAGCGTTGCGCACATTTTGCCCAAGAGAGAGCTGAGGGAACACCCCTAAGTGGCCCAATTCTCTAAGCCCAGGCAAGCAAATTTGGAACTTTAATGGGTAATGAAACATATCAAGCCAGCAAAGGCTTTATAAGCTGGTTTTAAATTTGCCACGGTATTTTGCAAGTTAGCATTTCTGGAGAAAGCCAATCAGCTGATGAGACTGCTGCTAATGAGTTTCCCGCCAAATTAAAAACTATAATAGGAACTGAAAGTTATAGCAATGAACATACAACCGTGATGACACAGTTTTATCTGCAAAACTTTTGCCAGACAAAAAACTTTAGCTTTGAAATACGAAATCCAAAAAACAGCAGGCTTTTTTTTTAAAAGACAAAAACAAACTACACACAGGATCACCCTTCCATTTTGTACAAACAAGACAGGCAGTCACAAGCTGACACCATTTCTTGTTGGTCGGTTCAACAACCTTTGATGCTTCAAGCACCTTAACAAAGCCAAGCTTCCTGTCATATATGCCAATAGTAAAAATGCTTTGATGACTACTAGAATTTTTGAAGAATAGTTTCACAACGCTTGTTCCACCTGTTCATAAACACCTCCTCGAGGGGAAAAAAACAAAACAAAACACCGAACCTAAAGCACTGTTGCTACTTAACAATTGTCCACCCCCTCCTGAATTATTGGTATCAAATGATGGACCAATCCATGTGCTACATCGCCCATTCAATACAAACATCAAAAATCCAGCCCTTGGCCCAAGGCATTATTCAAATTTTTAAAAGCAATTATCGAAGTGAGTTAGTCTCAGAAACGATTTTGTGCAAGTCATCAAGCGTTTCTGAATTCCTAGAAAAATTAAATGTAGAAGAAATAACTAATTTGGTGAAAAAAGCTTGGGATGGTGCAAAACAAAAATCTATTGAAAACTGCTGGACGAAGGCCCTCGGGCCAGCTTTTTCTGTTGATGGTTCTGTCTCTGAAAACCCAAACCATAGTGATTCAGAATCTAAAGGGTTTACAGAAGACGACATCCTGCTAACAAAAACACAAATGAAAGAAGACAAAGCTAAATTTCTTCTTCAATTAAAGACTTTAAATTAGATATCTCCTGAATTCATAAGTGAGTGGCTAGAACTAGATGAAAATGGCACAACTACAGACAACCTGACAGAAGAAGAAATAACTACAGGTTATGAGGCTGGGTCAGACCACAAAAGTCATGAGGAACAGTTACAGGAAGGAGGAGTAGATGATGACGATGAGAATTATGTTGAAAAAGCCAAAGTTTTTCATTCAGAATTGCCACATGCCGCCAAAACTCTTGCACGATACATGGAGGAGCAAGATGCGGAAAATCTTTTACACCTACATAG
The DNA here is from genome assembly GCA_007922195.1 of Podocnemis expansa. NCBI lineage: Eukaryota > Metazoa > Chordata > Testudines > Podocnemididae > Podocnemis > Podocnemis expansa. The sequence goes on along the minus strand of ML682034.1, from coordinate 12,824,337 downwards.
GATGATCAATTTTGTGAAGAAAAAGAAAGCCAAGCACAGGAAACAGCAGAAAAATATATTTTATAAAAACTCCATCCCAGCAAGATGAACCTTCAGCCTGAATAAACTTTATATAAGCACGCTTCCTGGATTGTGAACTCTGTGGACTCAATGTGGCATCATGTACATATGTAGTATGGCATCTATGGTAATACTGTACTGTAAATATTCAAAATGAATTCACTCTTAGTATTTTCACACACTGATACATACATGATTTTCATCACTGTTTTCATGGTTAAATCGATATGAATTCTTAAATTTGTTTATTATTTTTAGTGATTTCTGTGTATTTTTGCATATTTTGTGTCTTAAAAATCAGATCATGAACTAAAATTTATATCTTTAATTTCACGAAACAAAATCCATTTTTGGTAGCCTTGTAGCCCATGTTAAAGTAGACCAACTGCACTGTGCATGGATTTATTTAAAAAAATACTGTACTATATTGTATCTTAGAACATTTCACCCTGGTCCTGTTTACACACGGTCTGTTTTACGTGCGGTCGTGGCAGCTTGTCTCCTGACATCCATGCGTTAACCAATCCCCACTGTACTACTTCAGTCAGTCAGTCAGTCAGTCAGTCAGTCAATCTATGGAATCCATTGCCATGAGATGCTGTGAAAGCCAAAAATATAACTGAGTTCAAAAAAAGAATTACATAAAATGTATGGAAGATAAGTGCAGCAATGACATTAGCCAAAATGATCAGGAATGCTGGGGTGCCCCCAAGTCTCTGACTGCCAGGGACTGGCGGATAGGATTTGGAGCACTTGCTTTAAAGGCAAACAAGGCAATTATCAGCTGGCATTGGCCAGTGTTAGAAGACAGAACACAGGACTAGGTGGACTATTGATCTGACTTGGTATGGCCATTCTTAGGTTCTTGCTGAGTGACTAACGGAACTGTCCATCTCAGCAGTTCCCTGTGAAAGCAATATGCTGACATTAGATTTCTGTGGCTTTCAAAGGAGGACTTTGGAAAACTACATGAAATGCCAGGAGTGACTGTATTGACGAACTGCATGTCAGTTTCCAACTCCACCTAGTTCCCTTGCCCCACCCTACTTCCCTCAAAAAAAAAAAAAAAACACACACACACACACACCACACCAGGAAACCATACATATGTTAGAAATATTTCTAATGCAGAGACAACATTGTTAATTTGCAGCAAAGGAATAGTTAAATATCATGAGTAAGATGGGACACACTTAATTATTCACAAGTACATCCACATTCCATTCTGTTCCGTTAGCCCAGCATGAGCTAAGTTTCAGTTGCTACCGTTAGGATGTCATTTAACAAGAATGTGCAGCTCCATTGTTGAGCACAAAACTCAAACTTCTATTGGTTTACTGCATGCTCCAATTTTCCAAGTAACTGCCATAACTCAAATTCTGCTCTTACACATCTGATGAATAAGCCACATGCACACTTCAAAGCTACCTTCAGAACTAGTTTTGAAGCCCACTAGCATGGGGGGGGGAAACATTTTATTCTGTAAGGGTTTTGTTGAGGGCTACAAGTTTATGTCAGCAGTTTTTAGTACATACCATGAAGGACCTTACCTTAAAGTTGCACACAGGTATAGGGCTCCAAGTTAATCCACTTCTCACCTATACAGCTCTACACTATTAAGGGCATGTGTGCACTTCAAAAGACTGCATCACAGCACTTCAGTGAAGATGCTCTGGACTGACAGAAAAAAATTCTCCCCTTGACAACATTCTCTATTCCATCATCTTTCCAAGAAGCAATAGCTATGCCAGCAGGAGCAGTTCTCCTGCTGACATAGCACTATCAACAGAGGAGCTAATACTGGAACCACCACTGAGATGTGTGTTTTTCACACCCTGAGCAACAGTTATATCAATGGAGGTCTGTAATATAAACCTTAGTGATAGATTGTTGACTGACATTCAGGCAACAAAATCTGTATTCGGTTTTGTACCCAAGATTTAACAAGAGATAGTATTATACAACTAATGCATTCAAAATAAGAAACAGGGTGTACTTAGTATTTAATTTTAGTTCAAGGGAAGATGAATACCGACCAACACTAGAATATAAATACTTTTTTCCAGAAACAATGGAATCAGTTCCTCCAAAAGGTGCAGTTGCTTGATGGAACCCACTTTAGGTGCCCTTTAGTATTGTGAAATATTCAAGTAGTTTACGGAGTGACCTAACAGCTCCAGCTTGTACTTCTCAAAATTCAGTTACATGCAAGAAGGGTGCGTGCATATTGGAATACTTCCCAGCATGCAAAACAATTTTAAATTCAGCGCAGTAGTTTGGACTTGAAAAGGAATTTAAGACTAGTCTCATCAGGTCATCCACTACCAATTAAGGAAGCAATTTTAAGTTGTTTATATACAACAATCTTAGTACACGTACATAGACTAAATGGACTCCATTTTAATATAAATTAAGCACAGAGCTACAGTTCATGCTCCAATTTAATTGAATCAGGCTATTTCTTTGTGGCACCAAGTTATTTATATTAAAGTCACTTTAAGATTCTCAGATTCTCTTCAACCAGTTTATGAGTACATGCGGGGAGGGGGGTTGTGATAGCCAAACTAAAACTGGCTAGAATTAGTTTTTAAAATTCAGTTAAATTAGCACACAAGCTGTTTAGATTGGTCCTGAATTTCAATTAAGAGTTTATCATCATAAGAGAACACACAGCAGAAAACCTGATCATCTGTATTCATTTTGACTTTTTATATCCTAACTAATCAGACTCACACGTTTTGGGTTAAAAAAGAGAGAGGGTAAAGTTTGCCTTCTTAGCGTTCAGTCTAGCACTCTAAGAAGCCCCACAAGTCAGCCCCACATTGGTACCCATGCCAGCAGCGTGGACAACAATCCAGATTTTATTTTCTGACAGCAGCATTAGGTCAGTCACGAACACCACACACAGGAAGACACTGTTTGGTTGCAGCTTCCCTCCATTTCTTGTCTATGTATTTATAAAGCCCACCACATGAGTGCAGCCACTTAGATTTTCAAAAAAAGCAGCTGCTGCACTATATGAAGGAGGCCAGCAAAGGCAAGAAAAACCCAAGGAGTCGTGTGGCACTTAAAGACTAACCGATTTATTTTTCACATGAGCTTTCGTGGGAGAAAAATCCCACTTCGCCAGACGCTTGAAAGATGGGGGGAGCTTACAGAACAGAATGAAAATAAATGCAAGGGGGTGTCACACATAGGATCAGGTCATACAGTAACAGGACTAGACTAACACAGCTGCCCCTTTGGAAATCAGCAAAGGAAAGCCAGGCAAGGCAGAAACTCCCCATGAGTAGGGTTACCAGAGTCAGGCAAAAGGAGAAGTGTCCTCCTCGTTACCTTTACGCCCTCCATCTGGCAGGCATTTTAAAATCCATGATTTTGCCTGGCCTTTTACTTACAGGGGTTAAAGTATGCTAGAACATCTTGTTTTGAGGGGGAAGCGTTCCAGGGCCCCCTAAAACCAGAAGAATATGGCATGAATACTACATTTGGCCTCCTCTTCGTACTTCCCGGGCCTCCTTTCCAGGCTCTGGGAGCTAGTAGCCCCGTCCAGGAGCAGCGGCAGCCAGGGCCCCGCCCTGGGGCCTCTTGTTGGAAGCGAGAGGGAGCAGCCGGGGAGCCGCTTTTTGGCAGACTCGCCCCCCAGGCGGTGCAATGAGGAGGATCCTGTAAGAGGGGCCGGGGCCGGCGCTGCGGGGGGCACTTGGGGACCCCCCCAACCCGCTGCCCGGCCGTTCCCACGGCCAAGCCCGCCTCAGCTCGGAGGCGGCGGCGCCGCTCACCTCGGTGAAGGGATCCATCGCTGCCGCTCCCGACGCGCGGTTGGCAACAACTGAAACGCCGCCGCCGCCCCCCAACCGCTCCTCCTCGCTCCGATTTTGAATTTCAGCGCCCGCCTCCACTGCGCACGCGCCCCACCGGCAGGCCGCGCCTCGCGCGCGGTCACGTGACGCGGCGGGCCGGGCTCGCGCTCGGCGAGGCGGCCCCAGTGCGCATGTGCGCTCAGGAGTGTCGGCGGAACGGCGTGGCGCCCCAGCCGTTCTTCCTCGAGCCTGCCAGCTTGGGCGAGCGCGGTGGAAGGGGCGGGGCAAAAGCGGTGATTGACGCGGGCACTGGCCCTATAGCTGGGCAAAGAGCGCGCCCCTAGGGCGAATAGAAGGGCGAGGAGGCAGAGGCTGGTGCAGTGGGGAGCTATGTTCCTTCTAAGCTGGGCGCCTGCGCACAGGTCATGAAACCCGTGCACACAACAAAATAAAGCTGGCACGAAAAAATTAAACAGTGCTAATATTTTATACCGCTTTAAGAAAGGGCTTTCAAGTAGCATGTTTCAAATAAGGTTTTGTAATTTATAAAATCATTTCCATCACCACGTCAAAATAAAATTTAGATATTATTTGCATCATGCACACTTGCTTTGTTGTGCTCACAAGTTTAACCACACTCACTGGAGGGCGCACAAATTTGCACACTGGTTCTGAAAATTTGCACAAAAGAATCTTTTTGCGAACACAGCCTATGAGAAATTAGAGGGAACATTGGTGGGGAGTGTTGCAGTGTACAAAATATGTTCTCAGCCCCTTTCTTGTGGGCTTACGCCAGGGGTCTCAAACTCAAACCACCATGAGGGCCCCAGGAGGACTAGTCCGTTAGCCAGAGGACTGCACCACTGAAACCTTTTCAGACAATATCGCAAATACTGGCAGAGCCGGAACGCTCAGTTTTTCTACCGGGGGTGTGTGTTGATCGGAGCGCGCCCCTTGCAATTAGTGGCACTTGGAGCCAGCACCATGAAAACCACCCTTTAATAGAGTGGCTCCGTTGAGCCATTCCAACACACCAAGGGCAAAGCCCCTTTGGCCCTGCCGTAGTACAGCTATGAACATTGGTAATAATAGTGTCATTGCTGACTGCAGGAAATAGCTTTAGGGGTGCGTATTTGAGACCCCTGGCTTACATGATAGCATTCTGCTGCACAAAGTTTGGGTGCTTGCTATCATCCTTCTTCTGTTAGGAAGCATGAACCCTTCCCTCTCCCAGAGAGTGTTTCAGGCTCTCTACAGACTCAGCCAGCCAGCGCTGCTGGGCTCAGTCTATGTTCAAGCTTCTCTTTGAATGAACCCCCCACCCCCCACCCCACAGAACTGCAAGTATACCGAAAAGCTGAGCTTTTGGTGCAAAGAGAAAATAAGATCCAGATCTACTCCAGCCTTGTGACCAAGTTCACATGCAGCATTTTCTTCTTGTCCTGAAACAACAAGTCCTGTATCATTTCAGATGACAGTGTAGAGCAGGAGTCTCAAACTCAAATCACCCGAAGGGCCGCATGAAGACTAGTAGAGGGCTGCATAAGGACCAGTACATTAGCCCAAGGGCAGCACCACTGAAACCTTTTCATACAACAAATATATTGCAAATATTGGTAACAACAGTGTCATTGAGGGCTGCAGGAAATACCCTTAGGGGCCACATGTTTGAGACCCCTGGTGTAGAGCTATTTTTAACACTGTTCTGTAGCTGGCGTAGCAAGTGGCTCACCACATCTCTCCTCTTTGTTATGTTTTTTCTCTCTAGGTATACCTCATGCATTGTTTCTCCCTATAGATTATGGTCACTGATTTTGTACTTGATGAGAATTTGCCTTGACACATTTCACTGTGCTATGCTATTCAAATAGCCTGTAAACTGGAAGCTGCGAGCTGTAGGAGTTTTTGCTTCTTGTTTCGTGTTCCTTTTTTAAACTTTTTTTTCCTGAGTGAATAATATACATTTCTGCTTCTCCACTTCTAAAACCCTTCCCTACTTCCATTCCTCCATCTCTCCCTTCTCCTTCCTGATCCTTCCAGGCTTCCAACCCTGTCTCCACTTCTGATTCAGCATTTCTTCTCTTTCATCATGCCCTCAGTTTTCCTTCTCTCCCTTCTTGTCAAATCCAAATATTAATTTTATCAGTATACCAAGCTATATGAGCATTGCCTCAGAAATAGTGCAACATGATATCTAGCAGAAGTTAAAAATGTTGTAGCATATCAAGTAATTCCTAATCTTTTCTGGAAAGTGCATGAGAATGTGAGATTAATCAGTCCCCTGGCTGCTACTTAACCTCCTAACCAGCAGTACTTGGACTGCTGTCTTGTAACCAGTGGTTGTAGCAGCTCACAGTCCATGGAGCCCACCACAGAAATATATTACATACTCTGCTCTGTGGCCACACAAGCATTCGCTACTGTGAGAAGGATTAGATTGCATTTCCTTTTCCAAAAGAATAAGTTATTATTGGTGGGGGTAAAAGGCAATTTCTTTAGTTGGAGTATTAGGACACATTCCATGAACAACAGAAGGAAAGAAAGCAGGACCCGACGTGTAGTCTGCAACAATCCGAAGGAAAGGTGTGTCAAGAACTAGCAGGCTATATGAAATACACCCATGAGACACAGTGTGCATGCTCTGACTTCAGCTCTCTGGAATGCATTTTAGAACTGCTTGTTTGGTTTTTTGTGCTTCTGTGTTACATATGTAGACCCAGTGGGATCATGCAGTATTGCTATAGCCTATGTTCCTGACAGGGCCGTCCTTGGGGGGGGGGGGGCAGAGGTGGCCACCTCTGGCCCCACACTTCACCGGACCCCGTGCAGCTGGAAGGAGGAAGGATCAGACCCAGCGAAGCAGTGTATTCAGCCTTTTGAGCTGACTTTTCTGTGAAGATATTGATCCATTACAGGTGAGAGAGAAGACCCCAGGTTAGTAATTATATGGAAATGCTGGGTTTTTAGGGTTAATGGCCATCAATCAACACATTAAAAAAGTCTTTCTGTCCTTCCTTCTGCATTGTAAATATGCCCCGTTGTCACTGATTGCAATCAGACCATCAGTTCCAAAGCACGGCAAAAAGGAAAGCAGCCTGGAGCACACTGAGGGGAAGATGTCCTTATTTCTTTGAAAGGGGGATTATCCTCAGCAGTGGGAAACCAGGTGCTATTACTGATAAATAGCATGTTGACAAGTTCCAAAGGGGTGGCTGTGTGGGTCTTGTTTAGCAAAATGAAGAAGGAATCCTGTGGCACTTTTAAAGACTAACAAATTTATTTATTTGTTAGCTTTTAAAAGTGTCACAGGACTCCTTGTTTGTTTTACATCAGGATATCTGAGAGGAGGCCAAAGGTCCATTGTTTCTTCCTCTTATCCTCAAACAGTACCTGAATTTCATTACTTACATTGCAAAACAATGGGGAATGTATGAATACATATTTTAAAATAAGAGAGCAAAGGAGAAAGTCAGAAGGCATAAAGGAAATAACATACATTAGACAACTGGAATCTAGTGCTTTAAGCTAAGAGAGGAGCTGGATTTATTTCTTGATATCATCAAAAATTACCCCCCCCCCCCCGAATTTGCAATTTAAGAAAAACTTGAGCTAAGAAAAATGTTTAACTTTATTAAACTTGTAGAATTCTGTGCCCATCTTGAACAGAAAACCACAAAGAGTACCACCTAATGTTCCTGTCCATTTAGCTGTGAGACTGATGAAACATCACCATGACACATTCAGTACTGCCCACCCCAAACATTAACAAATAATCACATCAGGCCTAAATATATCATTCAAAACTGACTTAAAAATTAAGAGATGTTTAAAGAAATAATAAACTGGGGGTTCATTTCCTCTGACTTCTGGGTTTTGAGCCTTTAGGATAAAGTGAGGTCATTTTTTTCTGCTTTTCTCTGCAACTTTTGAGCCTGAGGGCTAGACATTTATTTATTTTATTAAACTAAAATGATGACATGGCCAGTCCAATGCTCTTTCTAAGCTGATGATGCAGCTGAACAAATTATGGATGCACTTGGGGAGCCTGGTGGGGCTCGGAGAACCGGCGAGGAACTTGCTCAGTTGCCTACATAACTTTCCCAGCTGCATCATCAGCATAGCATTACCTGCAAAGTGTAAAAAGGGGCAGGCCCACACAAACTGATTGATCCTGGGCCCCACTCCCCTCTAGGGATGACCCTGGCTCCTGGACCTCATACTAGCACTGCATCCTGCTGCTGCACACCTCCAAATGCATTTAACGTATTGCACTGTGCTGTAGGAAGATCATAATTTTAGCAAATCCATCCATTACACTTTAGACATTGTTAAGCTGCATTAATATATTGTAGACATTTTTGATCAGCTGTGTGGTGTGCAAACAATGGAACAATTAATCCCCTGAGTTTAGTGTTTGAAATGAAATTAAGATTAAGATTTCTACAACTGTGTGTTTACTATTGTGTTTATTTTCTTGCTGTTCTATATGTAGTCAATAAATGTTTTATCAATTTGAGCTGAACTGAACTGGTCTCTGATTGATGTAACTTAGATAATTTATATACTGGCATTCTCCGAGGAAATTACCTCCCTTTTCGTAAAATCAACAAATCATTCAGTCACTTCAGAAAAGCAGATTTTGGCTCCCACAGGGAACTGATGGGCAGGATATCTTGGGAGGCTGATCTGAAGGGGAAAGGTGTCCAAGACAGCTGGTTGCATTTTAAAGAAACCCTGCTAAGGGCACAGGAAGAAACCATTCCATTTAGCAGGAAGAACAGCAAATGCGGAAGGCACCCAGTGTGGCTTCACAGAGAACTCTGCACTGAGCTAAAGCATAAAACGGAAGGTTGTTCACCAGTAACTGTCCTTCTTCAAGATGGGCTGCTCGGATCCATTCAGTGATAGGTGTCTCCGTGCCGGAGTGCCGGATTGGCCGGAAGAACTTTTGTCCTAGCCTGTCAGGAGAGGGCAGGCGGCCTCTGCCCCTCGTGCCAACCCGTGGCTATATATATAGCTGCCTCCCGACCCCTCCTCAGTTCCTTAGAGTCGCCAACTCCAAATGCGGGGATGGAGAGGAGGGACCTGAATGGATCCAAGCAGCCTATCTCGAAGAAGGACAGTTACAGGTGAGTAACCCACCGTTCTTCTTCGAGCGCTCCTCAGACGCATTCAGTAATAGGTGACTACTAGCCATGCTGATGGATGGTGGGTGGAGTTGGGTCTTCCGCCTTCAGCACAGCAACACGCCCCATATGGGAGAAGCCCAGCAACAAGATCCTAGCTGGAGTCAAGAGGCGAACAGGCTTCGACGTGGCACCGAAGAATCGAGAACTGAGACCCAACCCCAGACAGGGGCAGGACTGAACCTGCCAGGACATAATAGCGTAAGCAGGTTGGACCAACGTCACCATAACAGGAATAAAGGACGCAACGTGAACATAGAGGGTTGCGTTTAGATGCTCCATATAGGTGGAATAGCACGAGGTCTGACGGCCAGAAGATAGTGTCTGGTCATAGGGCCTTGCAGCGTGATCTCGTGGGAAAATGCTGGATGCCAACAAGTGCGGAGTTAGCCATAAAAACCATGGTCCGCACGAGGATGAAGAAAGGGGTGAATATTACTCCATGGACTGAGCACATCAAGGCTTGAGCTGGGAACCAAAGAGGCATGGACTAATCTGGTCGGCTGCAGGGTATGCACGTAGTCGCAGGGGAATAACCTTATCCCTTGGCCTGGCCACGACCAATCCTAGCGGGGTCTGGTCGATGCGAGTGAGGGTGAAGTTACGGGATGTATGGGGTGGGGCCCCCAGAACGACCGAGAAGGATCTTGTGAGACACTTCACAGCGGCATATTGAGGGCCAAGCTCAGCAGTGCGGAGGGGCATAAGGTATGCTGGCTATAAGATTTGAATTAGTGTGCAAGTGCACGTTTCCAGCCAACTCAGGTACCAAGAACTGGGTTCTTGCAGAAGGGGGACTCTGGGACACTAGCACCACAGGGCAGCAAGGTGGCCTGAGGTAGTGCTACTGGATTGGTCCTTGTAAGGGCCTCGGTGGCGTGAGAGCTCACGGGGGGCCCCGCTTTGGCCTATAATCTCGTGGGGTTTCGCATCACGAGGGCCATCACGAGTACATGAGGGAGGGAGAAGAGGGACAGGGAATAGTGCCAGCTATTGCTTGGCCACCAAACGAGGGGCCAACAGGTTTGTAGAGGTGCCAGATAAGGTCATGGTCTCAAGTGCCTATAGCATTACCAGGAGGGATAGTGCTATCGCTATGCCTCGCCAGTGTAAACACCAGGGGAAACTCCTGGATACAGGTTATCCCCGAAAATACGGTTGCCAGAGAAGGAGGGTTCATTTTCCTACCACCTAGGAAGCGAATCCACCACGGAGTGACAACCATAGTATCTCAAGGGTACCTTGGGGTTGGAGAACCAAACGAAGTATTATCCCCAGCCGAGAAGTTGGAAGGTGATTTGAGGGAGGTACACCCCCTAAATTCCTGGATATTGCAGGAAGCAGGCTCTAGATTGTTTCCCTCTGTTCATCACATAAATGGATAGGCAGTGTATGTCAATGGTTCCTCAAGAATTGAGGAGGAACAGCAGTACTACTGAGGCGCCACCAACGCATGTGGAGATGACCCCGTGGTAGAGCTGTAGGTCCCCAAGTAGACGCAGTGGGAAGACCCCAAAAAAAAGGGGGGGAAGGGGCAGGGGGCGCCCCCTGCCAGGGTGCATGACCAAGAGGCAGAGAAAGCAGCTACAAGTCACTCAGTAAGGATCCCCTCTGCCTGAAATGTGGCCTCCGGCCCGGTTATAATGGGGGCTGGTGCCGGAGAGGAGGACGCTGATATGGGAAGGCCCCGACAAGGTATCCCACCGCTGTTCCCCTTCCATGGGGATGCAATGTTGGCGCTGTCCCTTAGGTTGCCCTAGCTGGAGGTTCGAGTAGGGCACACTAGGTCCCTGCTTCATGAGCGAAGGGAGTATGAGAAGAACTGACCACCGCTTTGTGAGGTGGGCCTAGTGCGAGGGCTCCGAGGGTAGGTGTCCTGGCAACCACTGAGATTACCCATGAGGTAAGGGTGTGTGGGGCCTAGTTTCTGTGAGGGAGGGGAAGTTTGGGATGGCAGGGGGGGCCGTTCACCTTGGCCCGCCCCCAAAGGCTAAGATCCACCATGGCTATGCAGACGTGTCCCACTTGAGTAGGAGGTAGTTCTTGTCAAGCTGGAGTGTCGGGGCCAGAAAGGGGCTGGTTACTTGTCATGCCGACGGTATGCGAATGAAAGTATCCCCCCGAACAGGAATCGAGAAGGCCTACCTGATGGAGGCATCAGGGTCACAGGAGTGGTCCTGCACCCAAGTGAGAGTCGAGTATGCACATCTCGGAGCCTCTGCAGCAAAGGCTGGGGCTACTACGAGACACGCTTCTCGTACCTGGCAAAAGCGTTGGTGCGAATGATGCAGGGTTGAAAGGATACCTGGGGAAGGGGGGGGGCTGGATTTCCTATTAGCGCCTGAGGTAGCCGCTGCTGAGGGAGTGTAGGGTTGGAACACGGTACCCGGGTACCATTGGTGCAGGCAGGGGGCATCCTTGTGTTGGCAAGGCCCATGCCGCCTAAGATCAGAGGAAAGAAACCCCGGTCAGGGTTGGACACCTGTGGACGCAATAGCAAATAGAAAAAGGAAGGGAGGGGTGGTTCCCACTGAACCTCATTCCCCTTGGGGTGGGGGGAAGAGGGTGTTGACTGTCTACTGCTATGATGCCCTGAAGCCTTACAACCTGAGGTTCGAGAGTGGGGTGGCGGCGAGTTGGGTGGGGCCCTTCCCTGCAGGCGAGAGAGAGAAAAGGTCTCAACATTTGCAGCGGATGATGGCGGTGGAAGGAAGTTTCCTGTGTTCCCACTATGGTAGAAATGGGTGGGAATTTGGGGGATGGGGCATTGCCCAGAAGACTAAATGGGAGGGGTGGGCCCGGGAGGGAGCAGGCCAAAGTATTTGGCCTCTCCCCGGGGATCTCGAGCGGTGCCCACCACAGATAGTGTTTCTGGGGGAAAGAAGGCATCCCCTTCAAAGGGCAGGTCGAGGACTGTTTGCTGCGCATTAGGGGGTACTCTAGCCTCCCTAAGCCATGCCACCCGGCAGCTGGTTACTGCCGAGGCCATGGTGAGAGCAGCTGTGTCCACTGTGTTGCATGCTGAAAGGAGGAGATCTTGAGATATTATGTTGCCTTCCTCAAGAAAGGCATCATACTCCTCTCTGGCCTCAGGTGGGAGCAAGCATCGAAATTTCGCGATTGACTCCCACACATCCAGCAAGTATCTGCTGGTTATGGCTTGCTTGTTTGCCACTCGCAGTTGAAAGGCCGATGAGGAGTAGACCTTACGACCCAAAAGGTCCAGTTCCCTGGCTTCCCTGGAGGATGGGAGGGGGGTCACTGGGGGGCTCCACAGGGCCTAGAGCCATCTGCACTACATCCCCTGGGGGGACCGGTGAGAGAGGGAAAATCCGATACAGAAACCCGATATTTAATGCCCGCCGCCAGACGCTCGGGTGGGGTGGGACTGTTAAGGGTTCCGTCGAGGCAAAGGCTGGCCCGAAGAAGGTATTGGGAGGGAGACTCAAGGGCTGCACCTCCATGCCTAAGTGGGCCGTGGCCCGGCACAACAAATCGAAATGCGCCAACAGATTTCCCGGAGAAGACCCCGGTGCCGGAGAGAGGGCAGTACCAGGAGCTCGCCCTGGTGGGGAGGGAGTCTCTCGAGGGGACCATCCTGCGGCCTGAAGCAGAAAGGCGACAGGGCTGATGTGCAGCGCCGAGGCTGCTTAGAGCCCCTTGAAGGTCCTTCCTCTGGACTCAAAGCGGGGAAAGGGGACTGAGACTCCTGGGGCGGTACCAGCGATGGCAGGGTGGTGTGTTGTCGCAGGAATGGTTCTAGGGTGCCAGCCCCCACTGGAGTGGAAGACGGGGGGCTATATAGTGAGGGTGAATGCCCACGGTGGATCCAGGCTTTCAATATGAAGGCCGGTTTGCCCCTTCTTGTTGGGATTGGGGCAGGAGGTATGGGGAGTAAGAGGAGGGCTCGAGCAGCCTCCGCTGCTTCTGGGGTGGACGGCACGAGGAGCAACTCCATGCGGCTCCATGGCAAGTCCTCGCCCAAGGAAGGAGGACTGCCTGGGTGGGAGAACTCCCGCTCCTGCGGCACCGGGCTATGGTGAGCCTGCAGTGCTGATGCTGAATATGGCTGGTGCCGGGGTGAGCTCTGCACCGGCGAGGTCGGACTATACCAGGCCATCAGCGCCAGAAATGATGGGGAGCGGTGCCGGGGCAATCTGGGTACCAGTGGTACCGGGCTACCCAAGGGCGACCTCAAGCGGTGCTGAGGTGCTGGGGCACCAGGTTGGTGCTGGAGTTGGCACCAAGGTTGTGTGGAGGTGGAGGTGGCGGCTACCGGTGGTACGGTGCCGCGTAGGCTCCGGTGCCGAGCTGGGTCTCGGTGCTGGACGGGAACCCAAAGCCTTGGGTGAAGAGTGCTGGGCCTCCTCAGAGGCTAGGACACGGCGCCGCTGTTCCCTCTCCTCGATGGTTCAAGGTTTGAAGGAGAGACATATGGAACAGGCTGAGACCATGTGGTCTTTGCCCAGGCACCTGAGGCACTTCCCGTGGAGATCATCCCAGGGGAAGGCCTTGACGCATTTGGCGCAGGGTTTAAACCCTGGCATGATCGCAGGATGTTTCGGCCTGACGGTGGGGAACTCTTGTGCTGGAATTAAATCCATGAAGAGATGCTCCAAGTCAGGCAACAAGCTCGTAGAAAGGAGGACAGGCTGCTTGCAATTCGCAAGGAGTGGACATTCTAGATCTGACGCGCAAGGCGGAAGAAATGAAACTGAGGAGGGTTCGGGAGGCAGCTGTATATATAGCCTTGCAGTGGCACAAGGGGCAGAGGCTGCCTGCCCTTTCCTGACAGGCTAGGACAAAAGTTTTTCTGGCCAATCTGGCACTCCGGCATGGAGACACCTACTACTGAATGCATCCGAGCAGTGCTCAAAGAAGAAAGGAAGCTTACAGGAAGTGGAAGCTTGGACAGATAACTAAAGAGGCATATAAAGATATTGCTCAGGACTGCAGGGATAAAATCAGAAAGGCCAAAGGACAAATGGATTTGCAGCTAGCAAGGGATGTGAAGGATAACAGGAAGAGGTTCTACAAGTATGTCAATAACAAGAAGAGGATCAGGGCTGGTGTAAGTCCCTTACTGAATAGTGCAGGTATCCTCGTGATGAAGAATGAGGAAAAGGCTGAAGTGCTCAATGCTTTTTTTACTTCAGTTTTCACAGGGAGGGCCAGCTCCCAGCCCACTACACTGGGCATGGCAGATTGGAGACAAGAAGAGAGGCCCTTGGTGACAGAAGGTCAGGTTAGGGACTGGTTAAGGAAGCTGGATATGCACAAGTCCACGGGGCTGGACGACCTGCATCCGAGGTTGCTGAGGGAGTTGGCCGATGAGGTAGCAGTACCGCTGGCCATTATCTTTGAAAACTCGTGGCAAACGAGGGAGGTGCCAGAGGACTGGAAAAAAGCAAATATAGTGCCTATCTTCAAGAAATGCAAAAAGGAGGATCCAGGGAATTACAGACCTGTCAGCCTCACCTCAATCCCTGGAAAAAGCATGGAACAGATTCTGAAAGAATCCATCCTGAAACACTTGGAGGAAAATAGAGTGATCAGGAACAGTCAGCATGGATTCACCAAGGGTAAATCGTGCCTGACCAACCTCATCGCCTTCTATCATGAGAGGACTGGATTTGTGGATGCGGGAAGAGCTGTTGATGTGATATACCTCGACTTTAGCAAGGCTTTTGATAACGGTTTCCCACAGCATTCTCATCAGCAAGTTAAGGAAGTATGGGTTGGATCTGTGAAAGGTAAGGTGGATAGAGATCTGGCTAGATCAATGGTTTCAGCATGTAGGAATCAATGGCTCCATGTCTAGCTGGCAACCAGTAATGAGTGGTGTGCCCCAGGGGTCGGTCCTGGGGCCAGTTCTGTTCAATATTTTCATTAATGATCTGGATGATGGGATAGGCTGCACACTCAGTAAGTTTGCAGATGACACCAAGCTGGGGGGAACTGCAGACACGCTGGAGGGCAGGGAGAAGATTCAGGAAGACCTTGACAAATTGGAGCAGTGGGACAATAGAAATCTCATGAGGTTCAACAAGGACAAATGCAAAGTCCTGCACTTGGGGCGGGAAAACCCCATGCACTGCTACAGGCTGGGGAGCGATCAGCTAAGTAGCAGCACCATAGAAAGGGACCTGGAGGTCATGGTGGATGGGAAGCTGGATATGAGTCAGCAGTGTGCTTTTGTTACCAAAAAGGCCAATGGCATACTGGGATGCATCAGAAAAAGCATTGCTAGCAGATCGAGGGATGTGATCATTCCCCTTTATTCGGCACTGGTGAGGCCGCATCTGGAATACTGTGTCCAGTTTTGGGCTCCCCACTTCAAAAAGGATGTGGACAAATTAGAAAGAGTACAGCAGAGGGCAGCAAAAAATGATCAAGGGGCTGGAGCACAAGCCCTATGAAAAAAGACTCAAGGAACTAGGCTTATTTAGCCTGCAGAAGAGAAGACTGAGGGGGGATTTAATAGCAGCCTTCAGCTACCTGAAGTGATGCTCCAAGGAGGATGGAGCTTGGAGAAATGGTTTCAAGTTGCAGCTGAGGAGGTCGAGGCTGGATATTAGGAAAAACTTTCTTACTAGGAGGGTGGTAAAGCATTGGAATGGGCTACCTAGGGAGGTGGTGGAATCTCCATCTTTGGAGATTTTTAAGGCCCGACTGGATAAAACTCTGGCTGGAATAATTTAGTGGCAGTGGTCCTGCTTTTTTTGGCAGGGGGGTGGACTAGATGACCTTATGAGGTCCCTTCCCACCCTATGATTGTATGATTCTATGAAATAAAAGGAGAAGTCACATACTAAATGAAGATCACTGTTTTCAGTCTCTGTTCAGCTTACCTGACGACTTGACTACTGAGGGTTTTGTAGTCAGATTCTTGTCACCTTTTGGATAGTGTAGTCCTTGATATTGCTTAGAAGATGGAATCCAGAGAAGAGCCCTTAGCCAGGGATGCTTCTTTGTTTATTTCTTCAGCTTCCTTGATGCCCTGCTAGGGTCGGGTGATCCATTCATGTCTGGCAGTGGGTGTGGTTCCTCCCATTTGAGCAGACGCTTAGCTAGCCCATTGCTCTTGTATGCATGCTTTAGCTGGGTGTGGAAACACAACTTGGTTGGTCTGCATCTCTCAGGCCATGTGAGACACATTTGGGGTCATGACCAATGTTCCCTCTAATGACTCGTAGACTGTGTGCGCATACAATTTCTTTGTGTGCGCAAAGACATTTCTTTGTGAGCACCAGCATTAGCACTATTGAATTTTTTTTGTGCGCACTTTATTTTGTCATGTGCGCAGGTTTCACGACCTGTGTGCGCATGTACACGCGCACAGCTTAGAGGGAACAGTGGTCATGACCTGGCAGAGTTTCATGTCTGTACACATGTATGATGTCACAAGAAGCATGCTACCATAACAGTAATTTAGAGCATGCCATGATCATTCCAAAAACACATTACATACATACTTTACAATAGACAATATACAGTTATACTGTAAGGATGACCGTGATGAATGATACACAGACCATATTACAAAAGTGTACATAAGGTGCAGCATGTCACAGAGGGGTTGGTGAGCCCATTGGCCACTCTCCCCTGCCCCCTCCAACCCCTTTTGGTGGCAGCACTCCACAGGGGTGGTCTGTAGGCCTGTTTCCTGCTCTTCCCCACTGCCCCTCCATCGGTGGCAGTAGTGGCAGCAGTCCACGGCGTGGGCAGGCAAAGGGTTTCCAGCAGAAGCACTACATGCCTGGGAAAAGACCTGGGGCTTGGTATGCCGCAGCTCAGGGCTTGAGCCCTGTAAGCATGCTGCCACCACAGGTGGCCCAGCATGGACCCAGGGCTTGGGCGCTGGGACTTGGACCTCAAGCCCCATAAGCCTGGCGCCAGCAACGCTCCAGGCTGCAGACCTGTTTCCTGCTCTCCCCCATTTTCCCATCTCATTGTGGGGGCAGCAGCAGTGGCTGACAGTGGGAGCAATAGGACCAGATGCCTCTAGGCTACGCAACAGTGGAGCGGGGCTGATGGACTCTGTCCCCTGACTTCCATTTTTCGCTGCCCTGAGCAGCAGGAGCCCTTAGCCACTAATAAGACTGAGCTGAGGTGGCATGGCTGTAGGGCAACAATGGGGAGTAGACCCACCTTTGCAGGCCTGCCACCCCCCCACACACCCTAACTGGGATCCAGGGGGAATGCATACCCCTTCCCCAGTATGCCACTGCCTCCATGAGCTTACCTAGTTCTTCTCTGAAGCCTGTTATCGTTTTGGCCTTCACCAAATCACCTGGCAACTTTTTCAACAGATTGATTGTGCACTATGTGAAGAACTATTCCTTTTTGTTTGTTTTAAATCTGCTGCCTATTAATTTCATTAAAATTATTCCTGGTACTTGTGTTATGTGCAGAGGCATCGCTGGCCTGGGGAGAGACCTGGGGCACTGGCCCAGGCCCTGCCCCCTGGCCAGGGCAGGGCCATAAGTTGCCGCGCCGCCGCTGGTGGCTAGGCCCCACATCCCTGGACGGGGCCAGGGCCAGGGCCGGGGCCAGAAGCAGCCACGGGCAGCCGAGCCCCACATCCCTGGCTGGGGACGGGGCCAGAAGTGGCCCCAGGAGGCCGGGCCCCACATCTCCAGCTGGGGATGGGGCTGCCACCGCCATGGGTGGCCAGGCCCCAGATTTCCCACCACACCCGCAGGTGGCTGGGCCCCAGATCCCCGGCCAGGAACGGGGCCAGAAGTGACCACGGGCGGCCAGGCCCCGGATCCCCAGCTGGGGCCAGGGCTGGAAGCAGCTGCGGGCAGCTGGGCCCTGGATGGGGATGGGGCTGCCGGCGGCTGGGCCCCAGATCTCCGGCCCAATTAGGCTAGAGATCTGGGGCACCGGTGCTGAGATTCAGGGCACGTTCCCCGGGTGCCCAGCACCAGCAACGCCTCTGGTTATGTGGAGAAATAAATAACACTTCCTGTTTACTTTCTCCATACCAGGCAGTCACAATTTCATAGACCCCTGTCATATCTCCTTTTAGGATATGTCTGCATTGATGGCTGCAAAGTTGCCACTGTCAGATCACTTTTTCCAGATCAACAGAGTGGTCAGTTAAAACACGCTCAGTCAATTCAGCAATCAACCTAATAAAGCCACACTCTCCAGTGGCATAGTGCTGTGTCAATGGGAACGTATTTCCTGTCAGCTCAGCGCAACTGGTGCACTAATGAGGAGTTTGGAAGACAACAGGAGCTATGCAAGCTACTCTGTGTAGCTTGCAGAACTCCCATTGTCTGCCACTGAATTTCACCAGCAGTGTAAAATGACCCTTAGTTATCACTTTTCCAAGTTCCAGTATTTTAAATCTCTCTTCATATGGAAGCCATTCAATACACTTAATCATTTTTGAACTCTAAAACACATTTTTTGGGATGGGATGTTTAGAACTGCCCACAATATTCAAGGTGTGGGTGTACCATGAATTTATACAGTACCATTATATTTTCTGTCTTCTTAGCTACCCCTTTTTTAATTGTTCCTAATATTCTGTTAGCTTTTTTTTTAAATATATATATATATATTTCCATTGACATTGAGTCAATGTTTTCAGAGGACTATGTGCAATGACTCCAAGATCTCTTTCTTGAGTGGTAACTGCTAATTTAAACACCATCATTTTGAAAGTATAGTTAGAATTATGTTTTCCAATGTGCACTCTTCGCATTTGTCAGCACTGAGTATTGTCTGCTACTTTCTTGCTGAGTCACCCAGTTTTGAGAAGACCCTTTGCAGCCAGCTTTGGATTTAATCAACTTGAGTAATATTGTATTATCTGCTAATTTTGCCACCTCATTGTTTACCCATTTTCCTAGATCATGTTTGAAAATCGACCATTTGTTCCTACCATTTCCCCCTGGATTTTAATCAGTTAGGCTCTGTCTACACTTAAGAAATTAATTTGAATTAACTTAGTTCAAATTAATTAATTCAAACTAATAATGGTTAATTTGAACTAAGTTAATTCAAACTAACATATCCCCACTAGAAACCCAAATCAAACTAGCATGTCCATGGAAAGGACTTGCTAGTTCGTCTTAGGAAGGGGCACCTTGGAAGTGTGGCAACGTGGCCCCCAAGAAAGGCCATGCCCCCACTCAATACATAGAAAGAGGAAGGCAGCCTGGGACAAAGAAGGTCAAACCACATTAATTCAAACTAATGATTAGTTTGAATTAACATGGCTCTATTGGGTTAATTCAAACTAATAAGTTTGAATTAACGGTTACTTCAAACTAATAAGTTTGAATTAACAGTTACTTCAAAGTTAAGTGAGCTTTTATAACTTCAAAGTAAGTGTTCATTACTTCGAACTAAGGAATTCCTTAGTTCGAAGTAATGAAAGCCAGTGTATCCGTGTGTAACCCATGTGCCTAAAAAGGTGCAATCTCTTTTAGGGATTCCTTATGGCTGGGTTACGTTGCTGGGCAGATTTTGCCGCCCAGAAACCAGAACTTTCTGGGAAGAGGGTGTGAGAGCACATTGAGCATGCTCCACAAGTTTTATTGTTGTGCTGGAGTTACATGCCCAGGGAGAAGCCTGAGAGGAGCAGCCTGGAGAGGAGCAAACAGAGAGAGCTGCAGAGTACATCTGTTAAGGGACTCAGTGAAAGGAGCTCAACAGGAGTGGACTGCAAGATGTTTTCTCCCTGCTTTGGACTGTTTTGCAGGGGAGTTGTCTGCAGCAGAACTGAGAGTTGGATGGCCAGTGACCTGACTGCGTGGTGCTGGCTGCACAGGAGGAAGAAAGGACTGCATGGCATCTGCCTGAAGATTCCTGCAGCTAGAGAGGATGAGGATTGCTTTTGTTCTGCATTCAAGCCTAACAGACTTAAAAGACTGCAATTGAGATAAGGGTGACTCCACCTAAACATTGGGACTCCTGGTTTTCTTGCTGTTTTGTTTAAATTTATCATGTTTTCTTAGAATAAGAAGGTTTGTTTAGTTAGTTAATAAAGTTAATTGTTATGTTTATGATGAGTGGTAGTTTAATGTGGGATGAGAACTCTGAGCAGTCTTCGCTGTGAGTCCTGTATAGACTGGATCCTGGCTCTCCAGCTGCTTTCTGCAGGGGTTTTCTCTGTGAGGCACTGGAGGGGGGCAAGTGAATGCATTTGAGCCCACCCTAGCAGGTTACACATGTATTAGTTTAGTTCAAATTGATCCCCATTAATTTGAACTAAATTGTAAATGTGGACATACCTTTACGGATCCATGTGAGGACCTTCTCTGTTATCCCCATGACTGCTTACTTTGCTTAAGAATTGCTGGTGAGGGGCTTTGTCAAAGGCTTTTTGAAAATCCAAGCGCACTATATCCACTGGCTCACCCTTGTCTACATGCTGGTTGACCACACCCAGAGAATTCTAACAGATTGGTGAAGCAGGATATTCCTTTACAAAAATTATGTTTACTCTTCTTCAGCAAATGATTTTCATTTATGTATATGATATTTCAGTTCTTTACTGCAGTTTCAATCAATTCACCTGGTACTGAAGTTAGGCTTACCAACCTGTAATTTTCAGAATAACCTGTAGAGCTTTTTTTTAAGAAATGGTATCATGTCACATTAGCTATCCTCTAGTCATCTGTACAGAAGCTGATTTAAATGACAGGTTACGTATCACAGTTAGTAAGTGGCAATTGTGAGCATCAAGACTGGCCTCCTGTATATACCACAGGCCAGAAAATGTCTCCAAAATAATTCCTGGAGCATAACTTTTAAATGATCCAAGCTTTTTTTTTTTTTTGGTTTTAAAATTATCAGTAATAGAAAATTCACCATAACCCTTGGTGAATTTTTCCAGTGGTGAACTACCCATCATCATATATTTTTGGCCCAGTCTGAATTTGTCTAGCATAAACTTCCAGCCATTGGATCCTGTTATACCGCCCTCTGATAAACCGAAGAGCCCCTTGTTAAATATTTGTTCTCCATGTAGAATCTAAAGAGCATGTCTACACTTAGATTGTTAAATCGAATTAACTTAAATCGGACTAATTACATTGAACTAATAATCATTAAATCGAATTAAGTTAAATCAAATTAACATGGCTCCACTAGAAACCCAAATCGAACTAGCATGTCCACGGACAGGACGTGCTAGTTCGATTTAGGAGAGGGGCACCAGAGGAATTGTGGCAACATGGCCACCAAGAAGGGCCATACCCTGACCCAATATATAGAAAGAGGAAGGCACCCTGGGAGCAAGAAGGGCAAAAATTGTTAATTTGAACTAAGGATTAGTTTGAATTAACACGGCTACACTGGGTTAAATTGAACTAATAAGTTCAATTTCACCATTGTTTTGTATTAAAGGAAGGTTTTATCATTTTGAAATGACCTTTCCTTATTTCGAATTGAGGGAGGTCCTTATTGTGAACTAAGGAAAGCTACTGTAGCCATGCAATACTTTAAATCAAATTAATCATCAATTCAATTTAAAGTGTAAGTGTAGACATAGCCTTACAGACTGTCATGAAGTCACCCCTTAACCTTCTCTTGTATCTAAGTTACCATTATTGTGTAGTTCTGTTATCAGTTCCTCTTTATCTATTAAGACAAGGCAAGGTCTAGTAAAATATTTGCCCATGATGGCTGCAACACATTCTTAGTGAGAAAATTGTAATCTATAATGTTTGGAAATTCCAAAGATGTTTTAGTACTGGAACTGTGAGACCCTACAGCAGTGGTTGTCAAACTTAGGATTTGGACCCAGTACCAGGTCAGAGACCCTCAGTGCTGGGTCATGGCACCCCTTGCTGCCACTACCAAAAGACTGGAATGAATTGCTCAAAGATGTAATTGTTGGGTTGTGGGCATAAATTATTTTTTTCAACTGGGTCACAATGAAAAAAGTTTGAAAACCACTGCCCTACAGCATATGTCACTCAACACCATGATGCCCACACCATGATTACCCAGGTTTTGTTCCTACATGTTATAGCTAGATGCTTAAGACAGTCATCCTGTTCCTTGTGTGATTTTGTTATCTGTAGCAGACATCAACTAATACTCCCATCTTGTACTTTATATTTTAAGATGCTGTTCCATAAACATTAAAGATAATTTTCTTCTGAAGTTATCAGTAACTCAGAAACAGCTAATGTTGTTTTGACAGAGTGCCACTCCCTCTAACAGTTTGCTCACTTGTTCCTCCCTAAATAGGTTATAACCATTGATTTTAACACTATAAATAGTATTAATCATCCCACCAGGTCACAGTAATATCAGCTAGGTCAAATTTATGCTGATCAACTAGCAATTCCAATTCTTTTTGTTTGTTACATAGACTCCTAAATTTGGTCTATAAGCAATTCAAAAGTTTCTTGTCTTCAAGCCCTTTGCTTCCCTTTTTAATTTTGTGCTCAGCATCTTGATTTTTTGCCAACTATTTTTTGCTAACTATTTTCCTTCTTTTTACCCTCCTCTTTTGATATTAGTTTAACACTCCCTCCACCCCCAGTTCAGGAGAGTCGCTGCCCCGGGGAAGGACCCGGGGCACTGGCCCAGGCCATGCCCCCTGGCTGCGGGCCACACCCCCAGCCCTGATTCTGCACTGGGGTCCAACCCAGCCCCAGGCACCTGCTGCTGCCAGCCTGGCCCCGGATCCCCATCCAGGGACAAGGCAGGGAGTGGCAGCTGCAGCCGCGGGCAGCCCGGCCTAGGACGGGGCCGGAAGTGGCCCCTGCCACCATACGCAGCTGGGCCCTGGATCTCTGGCTGGAAACCGGGAAAGGCAGGGGCCGCGCCAGGACTTGGGGCAGTGGCGCTGGAATTCGGGGCACGAGCCCCATGTGCCAGGCCTGAGCGACACCCCTGCCCCAGTTACTCTAGAGAAAGAGGGGCTGAATAATTTAACCTGAAGTTAGGAAACCAAAAGATATATACTTTTCAAATTCTCTGTCACTGCTGGAACACCATCCCAAATTTCCAAAATGAAACTCTATATGCAGCTCATCAGCAGGCTTTCAAAACTGAAATCTGATGAAGAAAAAGCATTGTCTGATCAATCAAACTTTGCATCTTTCCAAGGCTATGTAGGTTAAAAAGCATTTCCCTACTCTGGAATTTGAAAAACTTTGCTCCATTCTTAATCTTTTCAGTGTAATATTGTATCACAAAATCACAGAATGTTTCTCAGGACCCCTAAGTTGGGTCTTCTGACTTTTTCTTCATTGATGCAGAAAAGCAGAGGAGGAGAAGACAAAGACCACTTTCATTTGCGTCTAACTTATTAAATACTTCCTTTATTTTCCCTTTCCGTTCAACATAGCTGTGACATTTTGATAACATAAAACTGTTGAAAAAGACTAACGGCCAAACAGCAAAAATGGAGGTATTTTCAATTGAGTTATGCTTATTTAGGATAACTGAAGATCTAACTTTAAATCTACAAGAAAGAGTGGTTGCACTTGCTGGTTATGTAAAAGACACAATAATGACAAAAAATCACATCATTAAGCATATCCCACATAATGTAATATTGTATTTTGGAAAGAGCTTTTGAAAAACTGGGGGAAAAAAACCTTTTTGTTTAAAAACTGGAAGATTCAATTTGAGAAGCCATTTTTAACTGAAAATTTGTTTTGATGACAAAATTTCAACCAATTCTAGTCCACAGGTTACTGTCTGGTTACACAAAATACAATAAATATGAAAGGTAATAATTTTCAGTACTCTTTTGCTGCCAAGGAGTGATTCTTGTGATGCTGAATTAAAATAAGTATGTGCTTAAGTGCTTTGCTGAATACCTAGGACGCAGATATGAGCTTAAAAGTATTGCTGAATCAGGCTATAAGATCAGGCTATCTTATGGCATATACAGGGGTGTCTCTAGCGCTGGGTACACGGGGCTCATGCACCGAGTCTCAGCGCCAGTGCCCCAGGTCTCCCAGAGAACAGAGACTTGACCGCTGCCAGCCCAACGTGGCCTGCCTCTGGTGGCAGCCCACCCAGGGCCATCCCTTGGGGGTGGTGGGGCCCAGGGTCAATCGGCCTGTGTGAGCCTCCCCCCTGGCCAGTCCGTCCTGGGAGCGAGGTGGGGCAGGCCGGGGCGGCCTGGTTCATGGCCGGGGCCCTGCAGAGCTCTGGCTACATGCCTGCCCTGCCCCACCCTGCCCCATGGGCTGGAATACCACTGCGGGGCCCAGCACACAGTGGGGCCTGGGGTGATAGCCCTGCCACTGGAGATGGCCCTGGCCATGGCCCCTCTGGCCCCTCCCTCAGCCCGGCCCCAAACCTATTTTGGGGGCAGCAACATCCCTGGCATATTCTGTTGGCTTACGACCTTACTTTCTCCATCAGTTCTTTATTGCATTTTGTGCTCTAACTATCAGTGAGCCTGAAATCTTTTATGTACTAACAACATGTTTACACTAGAGGGCGTGACATAAACAAGTAAGGGGTTTTAAGACTAATGGTAACACCTTTTGCGGCTGGAAATCTATTTTTTACATGAAATATTAAGCACAGCTGAAATTAATTAGAAGCTATGTAAAAGGGTAAACTCCTACCATAATGTAAGCAAATCAAACCTAAATGTAATGTAGAAAATATTTTTTATGTATCTATGTGAAGAGGTGTTATGTAACTGCCTCAGCTGCAGTGTTAAGGTACTCAAATAAACCCAAGAAAGTGTGGCCAGAGATGTCTAAACATCCTAAACGTTTGAGTCCTGCTTTTATAAATATCATTGAGACGGTGGAAAATAGATTAACTGTAACTGATGGGACATGGAATAGAGATTTTATTATGCACATCAATAAGGAGCAGGAGAAAAATTTCTGAAAATAATACATAAAATTCTGGTAGGTAATACAAATATAGAGTCATATAATGCATGGGTATAATACAAATTTAGCAGTATATAATACATGGCAGGGTTATCTCTTCCTTCAATAAAACACAAAGTGGACTAAGGAAGAAGACAATCCCAACAGGATTGTTGCAGAAAATTTCTACAACTTCATTTTGGTGGTGCTGTTTCAGATGAGGAGAGGAGAGTAGCTGTTCCATTCATCTATTTAAAAAGTCCTGAAGGATCCTTTGGGGAGATCCTGTCTTTGTAGCTCCACACTACTCCCTTACTCACAGAGCTTCCTATAGCCACAGAGAGTTTCCAAATAGGGAGTACTATGGTATAAAAGGTATAGACAGGGCTGGTTCTTCCACAGAGGTGACCTAGGCAGTCACCTAGGGCACCAGTAATTAGGGGGCACCCAGGGCTGGGCTGGGGCTGCTCCACTCCCTGCCTTCAGCCAGATCCCTGTGGCAGCGCCACACTCGCTGCCCATGGCGAGATCCCAGTGGTGGTGTTGCTCTGCCAGCATCGGGGAGGGTGGTGCCAAAATCCTTGCTGACCTAGGGCAGCAAAAAAACTTGGACCAGAGCTGGGTATAGATATGCTAAGGTACAGGGGAATCTCCAGGAATTTAGAGAGGAGTATATATGGAACAGGAAACAAAGTTTGAATGTTGCACTGTCTCGGCTCTCTCTCTCCCTTCATGTTTGAATGCTGTACACCAGTGGTTCCCAACCTGGAGTCCGGGGACCCTTGGGGCTCTGCGGACATGTACCAGGGCCAGAATCCAGCTGCAGCCTCAATGCTCTCCTCCAGGGCTGCCTCTCTCTGCCCTTGTCCAGATCCCACCAGGGGGATGGGGGCATGGTGGCTCCCTGGGAGGGCAATGGTAGGGGGCCATAGCCACCACAGCTTGGCTCCCCAGCAGCATGGGCCATAGTGGTGGCGGCACTGCTCACAGGCTATCCCAGCAGTGCTGCCAGAGTGGCACGGGCCAGAGTCTGCCTGTGCAGGCCAGATTATATAATCAGCTGGGGAGTCACAATGTTTTTGTTGTTGTTGTTGTTAAAAAGGGGTCCCCAGCCTTAAAAAAGTTGGGAACCACTGCTGTACACTTCACTTTGCCACACTTACCTCTGAGACCCTGTGAAGGGGAGATTTCCTACCACATAGGCAGGGCCGTAACTATGGCAGGGCAAATGGGCCTTTGGCCCGGGGTGCGCTGGAGCGGCACCATTAAACGGCACGTTTCACACCACTGGCCTCAAGCGCCGCGTTCTGATTGGAATGCGCCCCAGGCACTGAAACAGAGCGTTACACTTCTGCCCGTAGGGACTTCACTGAGAAGATCAGACATTCAAGGTGTATTGCCTGCCCCTGAGGAACTCCACAGGACTGGTGAGGAGATAACCCAGGCCAGGTGAGCTCCCAAGCTCTGCCACCCAATGCCCAGCTATGCTGGTTTCATGTAATTCCTTGGCCTATACCAGCACTGAATTTAGCCCCGGTATTCAGGCTTATACATGCCCTGTGTCACTGTCAGGTCTTAACTCTTTCAAAAACATCTGCACAGTACCTGCTTGCCCTAAAGGAGTTGAATAGGACTGTTCGCACAAGTAAGGCAATTTGGCTTTCTGTAAACATGTAATATAGTCACTGTTACAGGGACAACTAGAATTCTGTTGGAATCAGACAGCAATGTCACAGAGTTTTAGGAGACAGTTCTAGAAAAGCTGCAACAGAAGAGAGAATCAGTAAGAGGAAGATTGCCAGTGAAGTTGGTTAGTCAGAAGCTATTCAACCAGCCAGAAGATCCATTAAATTAAACAATGGGGGTGACACTTTCATTCCATCTTGTCTGTGCCACATAATGTGAATTTTTTATTTCAAATCATCCTGGGTCTGTACTGACCCTTCTGAACAGATTCAGAGCCCTCTCCACAGAATGAGGTTGATACCTCTGCTTTTGAGTACACATGAAGCTATGGTGATGACAAAATAAAGCATAAGGCATGTGCCATCTTTTTTAAAAGAGTGATTGCTTCTATTGTACGATCTGAAGTCTAGTTTTTAAACATCACTTTTGTGTCCTATTCTCCTCAGGTTCCTTGTGTTATACATACCCTGGGAGCTTTAAATGTTTAAAGCTACCTTTGTCAGGAAACTACCTAAAATGGATGGGTGACATACTACTATCTGTACTCATGGCCTATAAACAGGGGAGCATGAGAGAAGATAAAATCTACATGATCAGCATTATGTGGAGAGAGTTCAGTTACTAAGTTACTGTATTATAGATTTAAAGATATCCATTAGGAGAATTCGTGGAGCTTTGTGAAACATTTTCAGGTAGGACTCAGAATTAGATTTTAACCTGCTGTAGAGTTGGGGCTTATGGACATTTCATTTTCTTTACAATCAGATGTCATGACTTGATGTTATTATAATTTATGAAAAAACTCCACATATAGTATGTTGTTTAGTCTTGTTAAATTGGCAGTTCAAATAGTATACATTGTATGTAACTGAAAAAAAGTGAATAAAGCATCAGTAAACAGCTGACCATTTAGACAACCAAAATGTATCATTGTACTGAATCTATTCCAGCAGAGTCTGATTCAGAAATATTTATCTCGGTACTATTCTGAAGTCTGAAAGAAGACAAAACATCTCAGAACAAATTGCTTAGAGGCTGTTTGACCTTTAGTGCACATTTAAAATTTATGTAACTTACACATAAAGGGGTGGATGGGTATCATAAAAGGAAATGCAAACAGGATGCTTTACAACATTCAGCAGCTTCCCTGCTTTGAATCACACCCACAGCATGCCCCAAACTCAGACGTCAAATGCAGCCAACATGCTTTAACTACAGTGAGGATGACCCTGCCTTTGCTAGGCTTCAATTCAACCCCTGGGCCTGGAGATTTAAAAATGGTACCATCAGCGTGCACGTGCACTGAATGTTCAACTTGCACAAGTCGCACATCTGACAAAGTGGGGTTTTCTCCCATGAAAGCTCATGCAATAAATACATTTCTTAGCAGGGCTGGTCTGACCATATAGGTGAACTACGTGGTCGCCTAGGGTGACAGGCTTTAAGGGACACCAGATTAGATGGAAGTAGGATTTTTTTTTCTATTTAAAGATATATATTATCTCTTATGAATGAAAGAATTGCCCCCAACAGAGGTACCAAAATCAGAGAGTTTGCCTACGGCACCAAAAACCCTTGGGCTGGCCATATTTCTTAGTAGTCTTTAAAAGTGCCACAAGTCTTGTTCGTTTTGCTGAAATCGACTAACACAGCTGCCCCTTTGGTACTGGGACAGGGATACCCATTTTCTAACCACCTTATACATGAGGTGTAAGTTACATTAGAGCTTATCTCAGTGATGGATTTGGCTCAGTATTTGCACTTACATCACCTAAAAATCAAATCACAAGGGGTCACACTGGAAAATAAAAGCGTTGGGTCCATAGGGTTACCAGATACCAAAGCATGGAAAGGAGGACAGGGAAGTACAAAAAGGAAGATATTGGAGGACACATGGAGAAAACATAATATTAAAGTAATATTCTGTTTTTAGGGGCCCTGCAACGCTTCCCCCTAAAAATAGGGTGTTCCAGGGTATTCCAACATACTTTAACCCCTGTAAGTAAAAAGCCAGACAAAATCACGTACTTTTAATATGCTTGCCGGACGGAGGACATGAAGATAAAAAGGAGGACATGTCCTCCTTTCACCTGACATCTGGTAACCTTAATATTGGCCCAACTTTACACCCTTGGAATGACAGGCAGCAGTGTAAAAAACCAAGGAGTTGTGTGGCACTTAAAGACTAACAGATTTATTTTTCTCATGAGCTTTCTTGGGAGAAAATCCCACTTCTTTGTCAGACGCTTCGAAGACGGGGGAACTTACAGAATGGAATGAAAATAAATGCAAGGGAGTGTAAAACATGGGATCAGGTTATACAGTAACAGCAAATCAGAGCACTTGTTAAGGTTCAAGCCCTGGGAAAGCTGAAGTCAAATGACCTGTTACAAGGGGATTTTGGCCTTCCCAGGGCTTGAACCTTTCCAACTGCTGCGATTTGCTGCTACTGTATGACCTGATCCTACATTTTACACTCCCTTGCATTTATTTTCATTCCACTCTGTAAGTTCCCCCATCTTCGAAGCATCTGACAAAGAAGTAGGATTTTCTCCCACGAAAGCTCATGCGATAAATAAATCTGTTAGTCTTTAAGTGCCACCGGACTCCTTTTCTTTTTCTTTCCCCCTGGACTAGACCAACCTCCCCCCCCCCCTTTATGACGTCCGCATCAAGCCACGCCCCATGCATGAGTTTGGAACCTTGGGCGGTGTTGCTGCTGTGTGACGCACGCTTGCTCTCAGAACCTCGCCCCAGCCTTTCCGCTCTGTCTGTCCCACACTACAAATCCCATGAAGCAATGCTGCGCATAGGCGTGCCGCCGAGTTATTATGGCGCACTGCATGCTGGGACTTGTAGTCTCCCTGCAGAACACCGCGTTGTCTGTCTCCTCCTGGAGCAGAAGGATGCTGGTGTCGGCTCTTGGTCTTTCCCTCCCGCCCCCCTAGGGCTGTGCTGAGCCATGGGAGGCTGGCGACGGAGCCACCCACTTGCCTGCTGTCCCTGATACAGCAGGTGGCAGCTGCTAGGTGTGGGGGCGGCAGGCTGCACATAGCCCCCCTCTGCATTGCTGCATCCCCTCCACCCCCTTCCTCCAGCCAGCCTGTGTATAAACAAAGGAGGTACTATCTCCACGCTGCTCCTTGCCTGCTTTGTGTCTCACAGCTCTCCATGCGGGGCCCTTGCAGAGAGGAGCAGTGGGCATAGCGAGAGGGAGACAGACAGCCTTGCACACACACTGCCAGAGGAATGATGCTCGAATCCATCCGTGTCACTGGTGAGTATCATTCTTACTTACTATCATTATCTCCAATCCTCCCCTTCCCATCCTATTCCTGCGGTTGCCAATTACACCAGGGAAACAACAGTTTAAGCAGGGGAAAAAAAAGGCATTACATAGACTTGAAACACCTCGCCTCTTCCCATTAAATTATTAAATAACTGGTACTATTTAGTTTCTGATGTGCTTGCCTCCATTCACTTGGGAGGCTGCTCTGTTGAAATGATTACAGGCAACAACAATGGCAAAGGAATGAAACAATATAAACAAACACCCCAAACTGAATATGAAATGATACATGATTCCATTCATGAAACAGCCGTCTCCTTCCACCCGGCTGATGGATATTTTGGGCAGCCCTGAAAAAAAAATAATCATTTCCCAGCAGCAGCAATTAAAAGGGTATAAAAACCAAAAAATCCTGGAAAATGGTAGCCAAATAAAATATCAATGATCTTGCTTAGTTTATAAATCCCTTGCTTCCCTGCGTGTTCACTGCCAAGCTTACTCAGTGTGTCACACATCCAGACAGCTTAGACATAAAAGAACAATGAGTAAAGAAAACAGCAAAAACAACCAAGGAGTTGTGTGGTACTTTAAGACTAACAGATTTATTTTTTGCATGAGCTTTCGTGGGGGAAAAGCCCACTTCATCAGATGCTTCAAAGATGGGTGAACTGTGGGATTTTCTCCCACAAAAGCTCATGCGAAAAATAAATCTGTTAGTCTTAAAGTGCCACACCACTCCTTATTTTTTTGCTGGACTAGACTAACATGGCTATCCCTTTGGAAATTAAAGAAAACAGGCAATTTAAAAATCAAAACACTAAACAAGAATGCTACTAGTTCTGTTTGAGGCACCCTTCTATTCTAATAAGTTGATCAATTAAAATATAAGGACAGCATTTTAATGAAAACAGAAGAGATAACAAGAAACAAAAAATAAAATAAAAGTAGTAAAAATTACTGATAATAATTTCAGCAGTATCTTTCACACCTCTTTGCATCAAATATGCTCAGTTTTATGCAGTTACCATATAATAACAATGTAGTGAAAATAGCTTAGAGACTATGTAAATACCAATTAAACTATTACAACGTTATAAATATAAACTCTGTGGCACTTGTATAGACTAACGAACTTATTTATTGCATGAGCTTTTGTGGGAGAAAATCCTACATTGTCAGATGCTTGAAGATGTGGAATTTACAGAGGGGAGGAAAATATTTTAAATTCCCCATCTTCAAGTATCTGATGAAATGGGATTTTCTCCCACAAAAGCTCATGTGATAAATAAATGTGTTAGTCTTTAAGTGCCACAGGACTCCTTGTTTGTTTTGCTGAACTAGACTAACATGGCTACCCCTTTGGAATTTCTCTACATAATAATGATATTACATAGAAATAAATATAAGTATTGAGTACAATCCAGGGCATCACTGGTGCTGGGCTTACGGGGCTCGAGCCCCAAGTCCGGCGCCAGAGCCCCAAGTCCGCTGTGGCAGCAGCAGCAGCAGCAGCAGCGTGCAAGCCCTGAGCCCCAGATCTTTTCCCGGGCCAGGGGTGCTCCTGAGTACAATTAGTTTCAAGTTACAGAGATAGCCCATTAACTTCTGTAGTTTGGACTATTTTTATTATGTTCATTTTACCTTACAGTTTCTTTTTAAAAAGATAGTGATTTTTGTACATCATTTCTTATGCTGCTTCTGTTCAACACACATCCCACCCCTGGGAAACCTGACTTGCACTGAGAGGTATGATGGAGCTGACTTTAGTGCACAGGCACAGGACATTGTTATGCTCATTATTAGGATTGCTTTTAATTAGCCTTGACATGAATAGCTGTACAGGCCTTTTAAACATGTATGGCTTCAGATTAGTAGTGGCATTGTCAGTTGGGTAATTGTGAAAATGTCAGTGCTTGCAGAGAATGGGATAGAAAAGGGATAGAAATAGAATAGAGAGAGGATTAGAAATAAGGATTAGAGGGAAGACCAGATAAAGTCTCTCCTAGAAATGTGCAGTAATAATAATAATCCTAAATCATAGCTAACATTGAAGCTGTTAATTTTGGGTCTTGATTCTGCTACTGACTCTGCATAAGGTCAAAAATGATCTGTAAAAAGGGGTAGAAAGTGAGGGGTAGAGTTTGCAGATACTCCAAGAGTACTCAAGCTAGTTAAGTCCAAAACTGACTAAAGAGTTATGAAACTGGATGACTTGGCAAGAAATGTAAAATAATGCACAGTATAAAATGTAATACCAACTATGCATACAAAATGATGGGGTCTAAATTGACTGTTATCACTCATGAAAGAGATCTTGGAGTCACTGTGGATTTCTCTCTGAAAACATCTGTATAATGTGAAGCAGCAGTGAAAAAAAGGTATAAGAATGTTAGGAATCATTAGAAAAGGGAGAGGTGAATGCCACTATATAATTCCATGATGTGCTCACACCTTCAATACTGTGTGTAGTTCTGGCCACCCTCTCTTCAAAAAGATATGTTAAAACTGGGGGGAAAAAAAAAAACCTCCCAAAACAAAACAGAGAAAGGCAACAAAAATCAGTAGGGGTATGGAACAGCTTCCAGAAAAAGAGATTAAAAAGTCTGGGACTGTTCAATAAAATAAAAAGATGACTAAGGAGGATATGATAAGAGGTATATAAACTCATGAATTGTGTGGAAAAAGTGAATAAGGAACTGTTGTTTACTTCTTCATTTAACCCAAGAAGCAGGGGTGATCCAATGAAATTAACAGATTTAAAATAAAGAGAAGTATTTTTTTCAGACAGTGCACCAGAGGCATCACTACCATGGGGCTCTGGAGGCATCAGCCCCTCTGAAACTCAGGGCCAGCCCTTGAGCAATGCACTTCTAAACTGCGCAGGGGCGCACTGTCGCTCCCCCGTGCAGGGAATGCTGCTGGCAGCGCACGGCCAGCAGCTGCGGCCTCTACCCGGCTGGAAGACACAGTCTTCTGGCCAGTAGGAAACTGCCCCAGGCTGGTCCTGGGAGTTTTAAAACTCCCTCCCTGGCCTGACCCTGCTCTAAGCATGCTCAGAACAAGGTCAGGCTGGGAGCCTCAACCTCTGCCGTGGCTGCGCTCTCCTCTTGCGGCCAAGTTGGGGTGGGGGTCAAGGGGGTAGGCACGCCGGCCTGGCAGGGGAAGGGCGCAGGGCTGGGGGCAGCGGGGGCCAGCGGCAGGACTGGGGGGTTAGGGAAGGGCTCGGGGAACCAGTGGGGGGTAGGGAACCGATCAGGGCCTGGGTGACCATTGGAGGCCTGGGCCCCACGTAATGTTGATGTGTAACGGTGCTCCTGCAGCGCACTGTCAAACTGCAGAACTCTTTCCCCGCTGATTTTGTTGAAGTGAAAAGAATAACTGAGTTCAAAAAAGAATTAGGTACGTTCATGGAGGACAGGACCATCAATAGCTATTAGCCAAGATGATCAGGAATTCAACCCTATGCTCTAGGTCAGGGGTCAGCAACTCCCAGCACCTGTGCCAAAAATGGAATGGGGGCTGAGCCTGAGCAGCATGCGGCACCACTCAGGCTCCTGCGCTGGCCCTGTTCCTCTAGCACTGTGCGGCTGGGCAGCAAGAGCTGCATGCTGTGGTTCCAGGATCCTGGTGGCCATGTTTCCCTCTGGGGAGCACGGCCAACAGGGACAAAGAAACTGCAGCGTGCAGTACCCCTGTACCCCCCAGGCAGGGCTGAAGGGGAGCAGGGCAGGTCGGTCTGCCAGGAGCCGGCTCCAACCCCAGAGCTGGAAGCTGCCTGCTGGTGGGGGTGAGTGCCAGCCACGGCTAGGAATCAGAGACCAACTGTTGGCGGGGGGGAGCCAGCCCCAAACCAGAGACCTGGCCCTGACCGAATTTAGCTTCGCCCTCAGCACTTGCTGAGGGTGCGGTGGGCAGAGCTGGCATTGGGGCCGGCAAAGGTCGCTGACCCTTGCACTAGGTGCCATAAAGCTCTGACTTCCAGCAGCTGGGACTAGATGAGGAGGAGGAAGGATCGCTTGGTAAATTGCCCTGTTTTGTTTATTCCTTCTGAAGCACCTGCCACTGGCCACTAGCATAATATATGGATCTGTCCCAGCGTGGTCATTCTTATGTTAAACTCTGTGCCTTAATGGGGCCCAGTAGAAGCCAGTGGACTGAAACTTACCTTTGCAGTTAAGTTGAGGGTTTTAATGGCAAAAATATCATTTGAACAGCAGACATTAATTTATGAAGAAACATAAAAAGAGAGATGAGATTTTTAAAGAACCTTATAGCCAGCTTTGAGTTCGAAAATTTAATTTTACAGGCACTTCCGGACATGCAGTAGAAGACCCTGTAGATAGGCAATTATCTGTTTTAATATATGAGCTCTTGTGATTGCATGCTGCATAAAATTATTCTTTTTACTGAGCAAACTGACAAGTTGTTCAATTAAAACATTTTCAGTCATTGGCAGAGTTGGTCATGTATATACTTACATAGTTAAGGTTTCCTAACACTTCTTTTCATTATAAGATATGTTATGAGCCTCCAAAGAATCTCAGTTCACATACATAGGGACTTGGCAGACATGAGGGCTTCTTGCAAACTTAAGCTGTATAAAATGCAAAGTATCTGAAAAATGATGTCCTAAGTGTCACACGTTGTGCACCCAAAATCAGTGGATGCTTTTGACAATTTTTGCTGTAATTTCTCTGTGCCACAATTGCCTGTAAAATGAGCATAACAACATCATTTAATCTCATGGGAGCATTGTGAAGAGAAATTCATTAATGTTTATGAAGCATCCAGGTACTATGGTGACAGCACTATAGAAGTGCCTCAGAGGAAATTGATAATTTGGTATCAAGTGCAGTGTTTGGACAGTTTGTGCTTTAAATAAGTTCTGGGGCTTATTAGAATGAAGAAGATAAAAAGGAATATTGGTTATCTACCCATTCACTGAATGAAGCAGGGATCCTGTGAAAAAATAATATCTGATTCTATAAAGCAGGCATGGCCAAACTGTGGCTCGGGAGCCGCATGTGGCTCTTTAATGAAAAAGTGTGGCTCGCGGAAGAATGTCAGCAAATCAATTTAGTAGGTAAAAATATATGGCTATATGCCTCAGTGTGGCTCTTGAAGGTTTAATAATCAACTTGTGTGGCTCTTGAGTGCTGTATGTTTGGCCAGCTCTGGTGTAAAGACTGAATTACAGTGCAGATGCACATGGAAGCTGATTTAAGGATGCAAGGACAACTCGAGTGCTCATCTTTGCAGCCTTAACATTCTTTTAATGTAGTTTTTTTTCTAGTGTCATATATGTAATATATACATCCACACATATGAAGTCTCCTTACATTGTAAATTCAATAGGTAGGGACCATGTACCAGCTTCATCACCAGGACAGGGAATAAGTGGAAGTGTTGGAAACCTACTCTATTCATAGTCAACCAGACTCCTGCCTGGTGCCAGTGTGGGGTAGGGCAGCCCGGAAGATCCTGATAAGATATGTCCATGTTTCAGCACCCCGCTGTAAGCTTTTGCACAGACACAGGATCATCAGATTCAGGATTCAGGTCTGCCTTAGCCACACTCACCAGATACATCGCTGTTTTAGCTCAGAATTCTCCCTGCAGAGACGTACCAGGCTCACTCAGAGCTTAGCGTGAGGCTTGGGCTTGTGTCTGGGCTGTTCCCCAGAGAGGTCCTCATAGTTGCCATAGGGCAGCGAATCACATCTAGTGTCTTCACATGTGCTCTTACAGAGAAGAACACTGCTCATGTATTTCACCCAGTTGCCCTGGGGTAATTGCCCACTATTGCAATACCATCTATAAATAAGGAGTCATCATGAATATATTTATCATTATAAGACAACCATGGCCACATATGATTTTTTTTGTTGTCATTGTGCTATACATCATGGTCACACAGGAGAAAGAAACTTCTGTTTCAAAACACAGGCCCTCGTCATTTAAGCTAAAGCAGAACATGGTGCACATACACAAATTAGCTTGTTTATGATATTACATAGCCTTCAGAATTTTGATTCTGTGGCCCTTTGCACACACAAAGTACATTAGCAAGAATTTTCCATACAGTCAGAGCATGTACCATCTTTTAAATGTTCTTGACAAATACTGAATTGTTTGCAAGTTTAAAAATAGCATAATTGCACATTTGTGTGATGAGTCACATGAAGGACATCATGCCAGAAGAAATTATTGAGATAACTTCCCTACAGTTTTTAGTTTTAGGCTTGCTACTTTCTGGTTTGTATATGAATTGCTTTACTTTACTTGTTTTTTCTGGAGAATAGATAGCTGAACATATGATGTTATTGTGTGTAGTTGCTGTTGTTGGATAAAAATTGAATTTGAATTGAAATTGAATAGAAAAAAAAATTACAGCCCAGATCATTATCTTCCCACAGTTGAACACATGGATGGGGGTGGGAGGATGGACTAGTAGGGAATAAATCTTTCCAAGGACTTCTGTTAAAGATTTCTCCCAGATCAATACCGTGAGTGGCACACCTGCACCAGATTTGCTCTTCATGCCACAAAGGCCATTTTCACTTTGTGCCATTCAGGGAAAGTGGCCACAGGAGCTCTCTGTGTTGAAAGCAAAGAATAGAAGGGGCAGAGAGATCTGCCACTATGAAGAGCCACCAGCCATTCATCACACTCCATTATCTCTGCCAGACCAAAAGTTAAGATCTTTGGGAATTATGTAGTTCTTGAGGCTGCAAGAAGACCACAAACAGCTTAGGTGGGAGACATTTTCTTTCATGAAGCCTTTGCAGAGATCCTGGGCATGATGTTCAATCATTTAAGCTGATCAGAACGTGCCCCAGCTGCCGAATTCCATAGTTACGGCTCTGGCTGGTGGATTCTCTGTACTATGAAATCTTTAAACCATGATCTGAGGACTTCCAATGGTTCAGTCATAGGTTAGGAATCTATTATGGGGGGATGGATGAGGTTCTATGACCTGTGTTGTGCAGGAAATGACACTAGATTATAGACCCTTGGGCTACGTCTATGTCAGCCAAACTTAGTTTGGAATTGTTAGTCCAAACTAAGAAGTTCGAGCTTAGTTCAAAAGAACTTCGTGCTTCTAAATTTGAACTAACCGCATGTTCTAGTTCAAAGTAATGCTTAGTTCAAACTAGAATGCACGGTTAGTTCAGAGTGACTGGCTTAGTTTGGACTTCTTAAGTCTGAACTAAGTGTTAGTCCTGGTCCACAATGCACCTAGTTCGAACTAAAGTTCAAACTAAGTGCTTAAGTCTGGACTAAGTGCAGGTACTTGTTAGTTCGAAGTAAGCGTTCCTTAGCTCAGACTAAGAAATTTCTTAGTTTGAATGAGAGCAAGCCTAGTGTGGCCATGGGCTAAATTAGTCCAGACTAATCTGCCAGTGTAGACATACCTATAGACTCTAAGGTCAGAAGGAACTAGTATGGTCATCTAGTCTGACCTCCTGCACAATGCAGGTTACAAAACCTTACCCACCCACTCCAGCAATAAGCCTCTAGCCCAGTGCTCCCAACATTTTCTCTGCCATGACACACCTTGATACCTTTAATTAATTTGAGGCACCCCACCGTATAGTTTCCAAATAAACTCATGAATATTCATGAGCCAATCCAGAGCCCTTTGAATAGTTTTTCAAAAAATTCCATGGCACACCTGCTCACGCCTGATGGCACACCAGTGTGCCATGGCATACTCGTTGGGAAACACTGCTCTAACCTATGACTGAATATTTAAGTCCTCAAATCATGATTTAAGGACTCTAAGATACAAAGAATTCACCAGCAGGTGAGCCCTGCCCCTGCTACAGAGGAAGGCGAAAAACCCCCAGAGCCTTAGCCTATTAGCCCTGGGGGGGAAATTCCTTACTGACCCCAAATATGGTGATCAGTTAAACCCTGAGCATCTGGGCAAGTCTCACCAGCTAGTCACCCAAGAAAGAATTCTTTGCAATAAATCAGAACCCATCCCATCTGTTCTTCCTTCTTAGGCCCCTTGCATGTCCACCACCAGTAGTCAAAGATCAGTCTAATTTCCAAAGATCAGTCAATTTCCAAAGACCCATCATACCATCCCCTCCATAAACTTATCAAGCTCAGTTTTGAAGGCAGTTATGTTTTTGCCCCCACAGCTCCACTTGGAAGGCTATTCCAGAACTTTACTCCTCTGATAGTTAAAAGCCCGCATCCAATTTCAAGCCTAAATTTCCTGATGGACAGTTTTCATCCATTTGTTCTTGGCTACATCTACACAAACAAATTAGTTCAGATTAAAGAAGCTTAATTCAGACTAATTATGTCCCTGTCTAGACGAGGCTTTGTCTAGTTCAAACTAAAAAGTTTTGGCAAAGCTTAGTTTGAGCCAGTTAGTTCGAATAGTAAGTCCAGACTAGCCACTTAGTTTGAATTTTAGTTCAAACTAATGTGATGTGGCTATGCTAGTTTGAACTAAACAAGTTTGAACTAAGCAATTAGTTCAAACTACCTGTGTTTTTTAGTTTGAACTAACCCGTGGTTAGTTGGAACTAACCAGGAACTGCTGAGTTCAGACTAAGGAAGTCTGAACTAAGCTCCCTGGTATAGACGTAGCCCTTGTATCCACATTGGTGTTGTACTCTAATAATTCTTCTCTCTTCCTGATATTTATTCCTCTGATGTATTTATAGAGAGCAATCATATCACCCTTCAACCTTCTTTTGGTTAGGGTAAACAAGCCAAGCTCCTTGAGTATCTTCTCATAAGGCAGGTTTTCCGTTCCGTAAACCGTCCTTGTAGCCTTTCTGCACCTTTTCCAATTTGAATTCATCTTTTTTTTGAATACAGGGGACCAGAACTGCACTCAGTATTCCAAATGGGGGTCTTATCAGGGCCTCATGCAGCGGCACTAACACCTCCCTGTTTCTACTTGAAATACCTCTTCTGTTGCATCCTAGAACCGCGTTAGCTTTTTTCATGGCCACATTGCATTGGTGGCTTGTTGTCATCATGTGATCAACCAGTACTCCCAGATCCTTCTCCTCCTCAGTCTGTTCCAACTGATGCATCCCCACCTTACAGGAAAAATTCTTGGTATTTGTCCCCGAATGTCTGACCTTGCATTTCTGTATTTAAATTTCATCCTATTCCTGATACTCTAGTTTACAAGGTCAACCAGATCTTTCCGTACGGTAACCCAATCCTTCTCTGTATTAGCAATACCTCCCAACTTGGTGTCATCTGCAAACTTAATTAGCACATGCCCACTTCTTGTGCCAAGGTCAGTAACAAAAAGGTTAAATAAGATCGGTCCCAAGACTGATCCCTGAGGGACTCCACTAGTAACCTTCCTCCAGCTTGATAGTTCACCCTTCAGTATGACCCACTGTAGCCTCCTCTTTGACCAGTTCCTTATCCACCTTATTATATTCATATTAATCCGCATCTCTTGTAACTTAACTAATAATTCCCTGTGTGAAACTGTATCAAGTGCCTTGTTGAAATCTAAGTAAATGAAGACCACTGCATTCCCTTTATCTAAAAAAATCTGTTGTCCTCTCATAAAAGGAGATCAGGTTGGTCTGGCACAATCTACCTTTTATAAAGCCATGTTGTATTTTATCCCAGTTACTGTTATCCTCAATATCCTTAAGTACTTTCTCCTTCAAAATTTTCTCCAAGATCTTGCATACTACTGAGGTCAAACTAACATGACTGTAGTCAGGGTCATCCCTAGGGGGATGTGAGGTCTGGGGCCAATTGCCCTGTGGGGGGGCCTCCAACCCCCCACACTTGGGGGGCAGGGTGGGCCAGCCCTACGCTCCCACGCCTCTCCTGAGCCAGCTACTTTGTTCCCAGGGGTGGGGCGGGCTGGCCCAGGCTACGGGCTCAGCTTTCCCACCTTGCCTCTGGGCTGGCCCTCCCTGCTCCCAGGCCAAACAGCTGGCACAGGAAGGGGTGGTGGAGCAGAGCCCACCCTCTAAGCCGGCCCGCCCTGCCCCTGGGCTGGCTGGTAGGGCAGGTCCAGAGTAGAGGCCGGGGTCCGCATACCTGCCCGCTGCCTTCGGCTCCCCATCAAAGGCAGCAGCATGGGGGCAGGGGACAGCACAGCCACGGAAGGGGGAGAAGGGTGGGCCCCATGCTGCTCTGCTCACCACAGGACAGTGTGGGGCCCACAGAACTTCAGGGCCAGTGGCGATCACCCCTCTTGCCCCTCTCCCCCAAGGATGGCCCTGGCTATAGTTACCCAGATCACTTTTATTATCATAATGGTGCCTTCTGACCTTAAAGTCTATGAATCTGTTTGTGTGGGCAACAGTTTATGGGAGTCATAGAATTTAAGTTTTAGTATTAACGGTTTTGTATTTAATACAGGCTAATTACTAATCACTGCAATCTCTTGTGGATACTGTGTAGTAGCACTGGGTTTCTTGGAAGCCAGCACAGTTTTAGATTAGATAAAGCTGTTTGTTGATAGACTGTGGTTGGATTTAAAATAATGTAGTATAACTCATCAGCAGAGAAGTTCCTATAACACATGACTATGTCTCAGCAAACAGTTCTTTACTCTTTTTCATGTATTGCAGGCACAG
This sequence comes from Podocnemis expansa, assembly GCA_007922195.1. Lineage (NCBI taxonomy): Eukaryota > Metazoa > Chordata > Testudines > Podocnemididae > Podocnemis > Podocnemis expansa. The sequence goes on along the minus strand of ML682034.1, from coordinate 12,783,903 downwards.
GTTTGTTTTTGTATGGTTTCATAGAGCAGTGGTTCCCA
>ML682034.1:12700997-12783855 GCA_007922195.1 Podocnemis expansa | reverse complement strand
GTAGTCTGTGAATGAACTCATGAATATTCATGAGCCAAGCCAGAACTCTCAGTAGTTTTTCAAAAACTTCTGTGGCACACCTGCTCAAGCCTGTGGGCACACTGTGTGCCATGGCACACTGGTTGAGAAACAATGTCACAGAGAAACAGAAAAGTTCCTGTAATTATTGATTAGCTGTCACATTGCAAAGACATGGATGCTCATGCATCATTTTATTTTGTTGGTTCAAGGGCACATCGTCACACTAGTAGAAATACATAGGAAAGTGGTACCATGTTTTGCTTTTCTGAGTTATGCCCTTTACTAAATATTTCAAATAAAAATCCCAACGCCAAGAATTGATTTGAATTATTTTATGTTTTCAAGGTTCTCTGCAACACAAAAGACTAGAGATGCATTTCACTTTTGAACAAAAGCAAAGATTAGCTTTGTTTTTGTTGGGGTTTGCTGGCTTAGGCTTTGTGGACCTGAAAGGCAATCTCTGCATGCTTGTCCATCACACGCAACGTGAAATTCATTCCTCCACAGAATATCAGATTATGGCCTGTGTATGCACCACTTATGGGCCTCCTGAATCCTATTTTGAGTACTTAAATGGGACAGAGGCTTAGAAATAGATTTTCATGAATGTTCAGCGCCCCCATATAGACAAATATAATCCCACTTTCACATGAAGCCCTTCAAGGGAAAGCATAGCCATCATGTCTTAAGCATAATGACATTTCAAAACAAAAGAGTGGTTCAACCAGGTATATATGCTTATTGTTTGGCATTATCTTTTGAAATTCCTGACTTCTGGATTAAATGGGTATGCTTTTCTGTGTACTATTTTTGAAAATAATCTGAGAAACAGAAAAAAGGCAAATTGATCATGTATCTTTCATGAAGGCCTGTACCATTTTGTGCCCGGTTTGCATGTAAAGTAGTAAACAGCCAGGCTGGTCACAAACTTACTATTCAGATGTTTTCTGATGCCAAAAGTAGACCATGCCATAGACTGGCAGTGACATGACTTGATGCATGTGACTTGTCACAGACAAAAAAATAAATACTGGCCCTGAGCAAGTGTATATCATGTCTTTTAATCATTACCTGTCACTAGTTGACTTGATTGTATGCCAAAACAATTAAATTTTCATAACAGTTTTTCCAAGGCCGTTTTGCCATCGTGTCTCAAAATGTCAGTCTTTTGTGCTTTATTTTGGAAAATAATTTCATCAAGGTTATAGTTTCAGACAGAGGATGCAGCACAATGGTTACATGATCTTTGACTTTAGTATGAGCAATGGAAAATATCAGCTGTTATAATCATTATAATCTTCTGGCTCCTCTATTGACCTTCATCTTCCCACACAAATGTGTCTCAAACAATATTAATATTGGGTAGGATGTATTCTGTGTAAATTTAGGTTGGAGAATATATAAAGAGCCCATACAATGTTTGGCAGCTGCAAGAAAAAGCCTGGCAAGCAGAATGCACATTCAAATCTAACTACAGTTTTGGAGGTGGCAATTGGTGGAGTATTTTCCATACATCTGAGCTATGTAGATCTGGGAATCTATAGCCCAGACTGCAACACACATGCATACCTATAGTCATAAAAGGATTCAGGTTGTACAGATTGGTGACATTTGGGTAATCCATTCATGGATTGCCCTGACTGAGTACTGAGACCCAGAAGCCCCACTGGCATATGCCTTCCCACATAGGAACATGATATTAGATTGATGTAAGAATAGGGTGACCTGATATCCCAATATTAAAGGTTCTGTCTTATAGGCTATGTCTACACTAGCCAATTAGTTCGGACTAAGCAAGCTTAGTCCAGACTAATTTAGCCCATGTCTACATTAGGCTTTGAAAGGCTAAGAAAGGCTAAGAAATTTCTTAGTTCGAACTAGGCAAAGCTTAGTCCAAAGTAATAAGTTTGTCTGGTTAGTCTGGACTAAGCGCTTAGTTTGCAGTTTAGTTCAAACTAGGTGCAATGTAGATATGGACTAAAGCTTATTTTGAACTAAAAAAGTTAAAACTAAGCCATTAGTTTGAACTAGCTGTGCATCAAACCAGCACCTTAGTTCGAACTAGGATGCGTGGCTAGTTCAAACTAAAAAGCCGTGGTTAGTCTGAACTAGACTGGGGCCAGTTCGAACGAACTTTGGACTTTTTTAGTTTGGACTAGCAAGTCTGAACTAAAAAAAATAGGCATATAGGCAACTTTTACAACACCCTCAAAAATAATAGCGTCCTAATTTTTTACGCTTGCTATCTGGTCATTGTATGAAAGAATCTTTGGGGTGTTATTTTATTTTGAGTTGTTTCATGCATTTTACTTCTATTCTGCTTTTGCCATTTCTTAGTTATGTTTGTGACATGCTATTTCTGTTCCAAGAAATTGCTGACATCGTAGCAACAGAAAAGCCTTCTCTACCCCAACACTGTTTTGGATGGATTCATAGTGAAGGTGACCAGTTTTCACTGTTAGATAGCTGGAATTTAATTGTTTTGTAAATGTGATGGCTAAATTTTCAAAGGTGGTCTGTAAATTTATGCTTTTGGTACACAGTTTGGTTTTACATGCAAACCTACAATTTTATGAGCCTGCTTGTGAACTTTAGCCCATTGGAGAGTCTCCTGACTGCATCATGTTCTGTGTTATTTGATGTTGCTTTCTTTGTGCTGGGAATTGTGATTTCGCACTCTGCTACAGTATATGCCAAAGCAAATAAGCTAGATAAGCAGTCTGTCCTGCTTGATTAAACTGACCTTATAAACCTTAAGCTGTAACTCCCTGAAGCATTCTCTGTGACAAGTATAAAGGAAGCATCTCAAACTGAGCATAAAGCAAAACTAATCTTACATAATATCTGCTTGTAAGAACAGAGTAGAATAACCCAACACTTCTGACTTCATCTTTCCCATGTTAGAAGGATGCTCCAAGACTGTGTGTGGTATTTTCTCCCCCATTTCTTGATATGTTTTGCATGAAGGTGCAGTGTATTTGAGACCACAGTACATTGATCGGTTTGCTGAAGAATGTGAAATATGAAAATGAGTTCCTAAAGCATGAAAACTTTCATAGTGGGTTTTTTTTTTATCTCATTGTTCTGAGACCCAACTCTAATTTTACTAGGAGAACAAGGCTGGAATTAAATTACTGATTCAGTTACCTTGGGGGGATTTAATGACCCCTTTGTTAATGCTCTATTCAGAGTACATTTATTATACATACAGTTAATTACAGATCAGAGATGTCTAATGGTGGGCCAAGTCTTGAGATTGTTACTATGTTTAATTCTGTGCATTTTCACGGCCATATCCTCTATCTGATGGAGCCTTACCATTTTAGGCACAGAAACAGGATGTGGCTATTTCTGTGTTGCCAGTCCTCCAAGATTGTCCGAGAGACTCCAGAAAGTAAAGGTTTCTCTTTAATAAAGATTGTCATGTGATGAAACCTGAGGGATATGTCCAACAAAAACTGGCCACCCTACCATCTCTGTCCCTTTGGTCCTGCAGAACCTCATGTGTAGTGGTGACTAAGTGCAGGAGGAATCAGCACAGATGTTATGTGTGGTTGAAGACTGGGCAGCCCCTTGGCACTTGTAGATCCCTCCTCCCTGAGGGATGTCCCAGAGAAAGGAACCTGGCTGTAGATTTGAAGCCAGCAAGACTTACAGCCATCAGTGCTGTTCTACCAGGTGGTTGAGGGACTGGCTTCATTAGACTGGATTTAATATGGTCCTTAGGAAACTTATTTGCCTATACAATTTAGTTTAGCTTGTTAATCATGCTTTTCATTTCAAACACACTGTTTTTAAACTCAGCTGACAGTTGATACTGTAGAGCTTTGAGTAAATGTCCTGACAATATAGAGTTAAGGTCCTTAGGAACAGCTTTGGTACTAATTGCTCTCTTTTCTAAATACTCTTCTACAATAGAGGGTTTTAAATTATAGCTGATAAACGCCCTGGCAACCAAAAATATGAGTTTGAAGAAACACACAAAGTACTAAACATACCTTATTATTTCTTGTGGTGTGGAAATTTGTTTGCAGTGGCAGGCATATTCTAGATCTCCCTCACCTCTCTGGATGCTTATTCTGGGAGCTGAGTTCTCTGGAGAGGATGAGGGTTTTTTTTTTTTTTTTTTAAGCTATTGTGGGCAGGCCTAACACAACTGCTGAGAGGAGAAGGGAGTAATAAGGCCTTCCTAACTCTGTAGTGTGATAAGATTAGGGTTGCTTGTGCTGTAGCCCTGGCACTTGTGAAACATGGGACCACAGAGAAGATGCTTCCTCACACCAGGAGTAACTGGGCAAAGAATAGGGAGGTGGATGGGACCTATGGTTCTGGCCCTGTCCCTCAGGTTATGTCTACATTAGAAAATTGTTCCACAATAAATCTTTGCATTATAAAAAATGCAGGTTAGCTATTGTGCAACTGTGCATCCACACAACCATCCTTTTGTCATTGGAGTGTGTCCACACTAGAACCACTTCCAAATGACAAAAGAGGCTGTATGGGGGAGCTGAGGGGTCAATCTCTCAGCTCCCTACAGAGGGAGCTGTAGGGAACCCACAGCCCACAGAATGTCTTCTGTCGGGGGCGCCCGGCCCCTACGGGGGGACCCGGGCAAGGTGCCAGGGGCCCCCAACTAGAGCCCTGCAAATCCGCAGATATCTGTAGATATCCACCTTATATCCGCATCCGCGGATACAGCACGGATATCTGCAGACCATTTCTTGCGGATGCAGATCAGATATGGATCCACACATTTTTATCTGCACAGAGCTAGAGCCCTGCAAATATGTGGATATCCGCAGATGTCTGCATCTGCAGATACAACACAGATATCCGCTGACCGTTTCTTGCAGATGCAGGTCGGATATGGATCCACTTATTTGTATCCGCGCAGGGCTCTGCCCCCAACATTCCCACAGTTGCCAAGACCAGGGTCCATGGCAGCTGAGAGGCTGCAGCCACCAAGATTGCCAGGTCCCTGGCAGCTCCCCAGCTGCAGCCACCAGAGATACTGGGTCCCTGGTGGCTCTGTGGCTCCAGCCACTGGGGTTCCCTGGCAGTTCAGCGGCTCCAGCCAGGGACCCAGGAAACCCTGGGGGGGCAGCCATGGAGCCACCGTGGACCCGGGAACCCCAGTAGCTGCCTGCTCTGCTGCCGGGCTCTGGAAAACCCAGCAGCTGTGACTGTAGAACCACCAAGGACTGGGGAATTATGGTAGCTGCCTGCCCCACTGCCTGGACTGGGGAACCTAGCGGCTGCCCGCCCTGCTGCTGGGGACTGGGAACTTGGCAACCCAGGTGGCTGGAGCTGCTGGGGACCCTGGAACCCGGGTGGCTGCCTGACCTGCCATGGGGGACAGAGAACCCCAGTGGCTTCAGTCCCTAGGGCAGCCCCCCTGTCAATTGCAGTCTATTAGAGCAGGGAAATTGGCAAATATGACAGCTCCATGTCCCAGAGTGGCCTTGATTGTCATTCTGGGACCGTTCCAGGGGCCAGTTATTGTGCAACAACTTTACAGCTCTGGTCACACAGGCACTGTGGTGCAATGACTATGGGATAGCCCTTATTTCTTGTAATGGCATAGCCCTTCTTCCTCTTGCTCATGTGGTCTTATTGTTGTGGAATAAGAGGGCACTTGCAGCTCTACAAGAGGGCTTCTAGTGTGGATGGTGTTCTTGTTATAGCGCAATAAAGGGACTTATTGCATTATAAATCTTTAGTCTGTACAAGGCGTTAGTGTTTTGCAGAGCCGGCTAGGTGCATGTGGGAGAATAAATCACACTCCTAAAGGACTTTATACATTTTTCTGTCCAAAACAACAGGATAATCCCTGATGAACTGTATCAAAGGTCTTGTCTACACAGATTGGCACATAGGGTAGCTAGACAGCACAGTGAAAGGAAGATTGTGGCCATGCGGCAGTGAGTAGCTACAAGCAACAGTAAAAGGTTATGGTGGGGGCCTTTTCCCTCTACTCATTGCCTGCCAGAGCCTCTTCCCAACTGCTTGAAACTTTTGCTGCAGCAGGAAAAAGCAGTGGCAACTCCCTACAGTGGGGAAAGGTGTAGTGAATTTATGTTTTATGAGTTCCAAAGTGGTAGCTACGTTAGTCTAGTTCAACAAAAGAAACAAATTTAACATCTCCTTGGTCAGATCTGTATTTGTTAACCAAATAACTCATATAAACAACAAACATGGGTGGGCTAATTATTTGCTGTATTGTTAAGTTTAATCTAATCACGTAACCTGCATATTAAGAATCATGAAGTTATATAGGGGTTGTAACCTATTTTGTATTATGTATGCAGTTGTTGCATTATGTATATTATATATAGCAAGTTAGAAAGAGGGTGTGTGTCTTGCGAACCTTGCATTCTGGGCTTAGTTCTGTGGGTCCAGGTTGGGATATGGCTGCTCCCTGCTAGGTTGGATGTATAAGGCAGAACGAGTAGTTTGATTAAAGATGCCATCTACCCATTCTACTCCTGAGTGGATCTGATTCTTTCTTCTAACAAAAGGAGTCATCAGAACATAGCTAAACACAGCAGTGCAAGACAGGGAAGGCACTGCTAGAAAATGTAGAGCATCAGGAAGGCTATATACCCGGGGTGGCCACGTTATGGAACTCAAGAGCCGCACAAGTTGATTATTAAACCTTCAAGAGCCGCACTGAGGCATATAGCCATATACTTTTACCTACTAAATTGATATGCTGGCGTTTTTCCATGAGCCACACTTTCTCATTCAAGAGCCACATGTGGCTCCTGTGCCACAGTTTGGCCACGCCTGCTATATACCCTAAGGCAGTGGTTCCCAACCTTTTCTCTGCTGTGGCACACCTTGATACTTTCAAATTTTTCAAGGCACACCACCATTAAAAAACTCATGAATATTCAAGTTAACTTAAAGTACTTATGAATATTCATAAACCATGGCACAGTGTTTTGGAAATGCTGCTGTGTGGGGTAGTAGGGGTAGCAGAGCAGGGATGGCAAACCAGGGGAGGTCAGGAGTCGTGTTCAGTGGCAGGAATGAGTGTGGGGAGCACAGCAGGGTAGGGGTGGCAGAAGAGACAAGGGCAGCCATGTGGGGAATACCAGAAGGGTGGCAAAAGAGAAAAGAGGAAGGGAGAACAAGAATGGCTTTGTGGGAGGGCAGGGGGAACGTGGGGAACACTCACTTCCCCCTTCTCCACAGTGGCTCCCTGCCACCCAGGGAAAATCCTCACCCCCCTGCTGCTCCCTCCCACCGCTTTAGGTCCCGACCTCCCCTCCCTCAGCCCCCTGCTTCCTGTGATGGACCCTCCCATCACCACAGGGGCCAGAGCTAGGCCTCCAGCCCCCAACTACACACCCCCCCCACAACCCCAGGTACACACCCTCTGCTACACATCCACTCCCACCCACCTTGCTACACACACATCTGCCCTATGCAACCTCCAGCAGCCCTCCCCTCCAAAGCCCTTATCTGGGCTGTTTGCAGGCTGGCTGACACAAGCTGCTCTGCCCTGCAATGGGGAGATTCCCACACTCCCAGCTTCCTGCAGCTCTCTGCTGGCTGGTCTTAAGGTGGAGCAGGGTTTACGGTGGAGCCACAAGAATTCTGCATTCTGGCTGCTCATGCTATTTTTAGGGGTACCCCTGGAACTCCATGTTCCAGGGCTTTTCTTTATTTTTAAGGGGGCCAGAAAGCTGCCTGCCTAAAAATAGGGGACCCCCGAACTGTGTTCCAGTGCCTTCCCCCTTACTGTAACCCCTGCCTTTTCCCAGCCCTGCACAGCCCACATGGCTGGGCTGAGCAGGAAGGGAACTTCAACTCCAGCTCTCAGGGATGCTTGCAGCAAACTTTGGGTGTTGCCATGGCACACCAGTGTGCCCCAGCACACTGGTTGGGAATCACTGCCCTAAGGTTCTGGTGTGTCTTTGTTCTACTCATCTCAGCTATGCATCATTGTCTACACACTGTTGTTTGTACCCCTGGTAATGGGGCATGTAGCTTATGTATTCTGCATGCTGCCCCCAAGTGGATACACACATAGCCCAAGAGGAGAATTTCTAAGGAACAATGTCTCTCTTTTGGTGTGGAGGTGCACCTACACACTCCCCCTTAGTGCTGGTGTAATTCAAGGATCACAGTTTTTTAAAACAGCAATTGCTTTTTAAAATAATCTGTAATGATAATCATCATTTCCTTCAAAATAAACACAGGGAGAATAGTTAATTAGTATAGAAACATATATAACCCTGTGCAGCACCCAGGGGTTAAAGTATGCTGGAACGGCCCAGAATGCCATTCTGGGGCCCAGTATTTTTAGAAGCTCAATGTTCTGGGCCCCCTAAAAATAGAAGATAGTACCAGAACACTGCGTTCTGAGGCCCACCATTTAAAAATAGTGGGCCCCCGAACGCAGCATTCCAGCACCATTTTCTATTGAAATCCACATCAGGCTTGTTTAACAACACACATGCATACACACAGAGAGCTGTCTGTTTCTTTATGTCTTAAAATCAAGATAGTTTTAAGGTACTGTAGCTGCAGTTATGTAAAGTTATTCTGTATTCAAATGCCATGTTTCAAACTTATTATTCTGTTAGGTCCTAAGAATTGTAATTTTTTATTGTATCTTTACAGAATAATCAGATTTGTTCTAGCTTTTTGGGGTTTTTTTGTTTTCTTTTTAATGCAGAAAAACTTCACTGGCCTAAGCAAGAGCTGTCTAAAAAGTCAGTCCTGAGTCCAGAAGAACATAAGGAGATCTTTAAGAATGAAAACGGTCTTCAGCACCTGTCCCCTGGAATCCTTAAAGATATTTTCACCACAGGAACTAGTAGCTACAACGTCCTTCTGCAAAGCAAAGAGGAGAAAAAACACCACTCTCAAAAGCTGTCATCCGCCTACCACAAGAGACATAGAAAGTCCACCAAGTCGTCTACTCCCTCACGTAGCAACGAACACCGCAAGATCAAAGCCCCACTACCTTTGCTCAGCAGTGGGTGGTACTGCACGGACAGGCAGCCATCCATCTTTATCACTGGCCCAGTGTCTAGCAATGTAAAGTTTACACACAGTATTTCTGTTGCAGGGAACAGCATAGAACTGCCACCTCGACCCAAAAGCAAGGCTAAGAAGCATTATTTTTCTAGTCTAACAAAGCCAAAGCAGCCTCAATTTTCAAAAAGCCATGGTAAAGAGGTAGATGTCTCTGGCCGCAAACTCTGTATACTAACTGCCATCAAGCCTTTGAATGTAGAAAAAGAGAAAATCAAATTTTTCAAGTCTGATTTTACTTACAATCCTCAATTTGAATATGCAAATTGTGCATTGCCAAGTGTGTTAGCTAAGCACAGCCAAGCATCTGACAAGTTTCTTAAACAGGTACAGTTATTGTTACACATGTTCCTTGTCCGTTCCTCTTTCTAGTACCTTTTCCCACTTCGCTAAAAGATACCATTTGATTTTGTTGAGATGTAAGCGTTCTTCATTATCTCATAACAGGGTACATTGAAGTATCTGCATTGTAGCAGCCTTTTCACTTTGAATGTCTTTTGCTTTTAAAACTCTTTTTCAGGAATGAAGCACCTCAAACATACTAACATAATCTATAATGGTTGGTCCACAAGATGTTAATTGCTACTAGATATTTTTATTTCTAGTTTTCTGTGATTAGTCAGCTTTATGGATCAAGATTTCACTGTAACAGTTTTGACTCTAGTTCCTTTCATGTTATAAATGCATTTATATAGTAATTACATAAGAAGGCTCTAATCTAGGAAAAAATACACTGAATAAAGCAGACTTTTTGGTGTATGACTCAAGGGGAAGGAGTAGAAGAGCCTAGAAAACCTGCCAGTGCTCTTAATGACACAGGGGTTTGGGGGCAATCATACATTTATTATTGCTTGTCTAAAGGTCATGATTATTAGATAAGCATTTGTTGATTTCATTTGGTTTAATTAGCTTTGGAAGGATTTTCACATTGCATTAGGATCAGTCAAGCTGTGAATCAGTGCCCATGCGATTGACTGTGATTGCAGTTCCATCCTGGGGACAGGTAAAGCTGCATAAAATTAGTTTTCCTATGATACATGGTCTAATTTCAGTTTGGGATTAAGATGATGTTTCAGTAGTAGGATGATGTTGTCTGTTTGATAACTAATCTGCAGAGTTTTCCATTCATTTTAGTAATGTTACTTTCTAACTATGTATTCTCACATTCAGAATGTTTTTAGCTTCATTTTAACTGTAAACAAAATGAGATACAGTGCTTATCTTATCTACCTAGTTTCAGAAGTGCTTGCTTGATTTTGATCTTTGTCTAGCCTAGAAAAAGTAAAGGACGTATAGAAAATGTGTTTAACAGAGAATCCAATATTGCAAGTGATGCCCTGGTTACAAGCCCTCCCATTTTGTAGTAGATTCCATTTTTTGTGGGTGTGAGTTTGGCAAATTATTTCACTTCCAGGTAACAAAGAAGCTCAGTGCAAAAATTTCAAACAGAAACAAGCATCTTTTTGATTCTTGCACATGATTAGGTAGAATTTTAGGCCCTCTACTTTGAAAGTGACTGAAGTGTTCAGAGATTTATTTTTACTGAATCACATAATTATCTTATCATATTTAAAGGAATAATTTGCAACTTTATGTTAAAGAATTTATATTAATGCAACCCAGTAGCTTAGTTTTATTATTACTATTATAAAAAGGAGAACTTATATTTTATCTGTTCTGCCCTAAGAAGTGGCAAAAGTCTCTGTTTTACTTAATCTGTAATTTTTTTTAAGCAAATGTCCTTTTTCTCTTTGAATTATTTTGGAAGTATTAAAAATAGATGATTGCAGATTTTTTCCTTCTATAAGCAGTAAAATAGGCTAATTGTTAAAACTAAAATTTGTAGATTGCATTTAAATAAAAGGCTACTGATATTATGAAGAACCAAACAATTCAGTCTGGTATGTTGGAATTTTTTTAATAAGATGAGACCACAAAAAGATTTTATATGAAGACTGCATATGCTGAAACCTGTGACATATCTGTTTAAAGGTTTGAATTCTTTCAGCAGATGTCAGTAAATCAAACCACCATAATAATGAATGGATGCCTTTTCTGACAGTGAATGTTTACTCAGTAATATGATGTTGTTAGGGACCAATATGGCATTTTAGCTTTTCTACCTTACAATGAAATGTGGAAAACCACAGTTTTTGATATCATAATACAGCAAAGCTATATGTTTGTCTTTCCAGTGAACCCTGACATTTCAGATCATTTCTCTTTGATCAGGATGGAAAAATGTTCTCCCCCTATAGAGCTGTGAATTGTTTGATCAATTTAATTATTTTAAGTGATTGATATTTTAAAGAAAAACAACATCTCAAAGTCTGACTTGTTAAGAAATTGAATAAACAGATTCTGGACATTCATTAAACAAAATAGCAGCAGTCATAACTTAAGTAATACTAGTTCCAGCAGATGGCAATACTGTATTTCTTTTCATTAGCTCTAGGAAACCTGATCCTCATGCAGATTTGGGGATAGACTCTTACTGATTTTATCAACATGAACCTATATGCTGTGCAAAATGACATGCAAGTTGTTGCCTCACTTCAGTGTGAATTGAAAGTCTGATGAAAAATGTGTCAGGGAAGAAAAAGGGAAACACTATATAGTCTTTTACAGTGTCTGATGGATACATTCTGACAAGTTGGAAAGGGGTAGCTATGCTAGTCTAGTTCAGCAAAACAAACAAGGAGTCCTGTGGCACTTAAAGACTAACAAATTAGTGTAAAGCATGAACTTTCATGGGAAAAATCTGAAAACTGAAGTGGGATTTTCTCCCACAAAACCTCATGTGATAAATAACTTTGTTAGTCTTTAAGTGCTCCAGGACTTCTTGCTTGTTTTGCTGGAGACAGTTTCAGCTTGTGGAACTAGTTAACAAACATGTATGTCAAGTAGTTTGTAGTCAAAGTGCTATATACAAAACATAAAGCGTCTTCCCTATAACAGTTTTTATGCAACTTTCTCAGGCTTTGTTGGGTTATTTTAAATACGCTGGGAGGGCTTTTACTACAAGAGAAACCAAAAAATTTTAACAATTTACAGTTTGTTGGCTTCCTGGAATGAAACTATGTTAACTGGACCTTCTGAGTATGGTCTTAAACTGGTTTATCTAGTCCTCCTTCCTTTCAGCTCTGTACAGAGTCGTTATCTTATCTTTGCAGGGACTTCTGTACGCTCCTGTGCTTTGGACTTTCTGTACCCTTCTTTGGTACTATAAGATAATTGCCCAAGTTTTCTCAGAATACACAAATACAAAACACAATGTAGGAGTTGTGGACACACAAATTCAGTTGACACATGGCTATGTTGTGGACAGACCTCTACCATGTTTGTTATCACTGGATCTGGTGAGAACATAAAAATTGTTTATTTGTAGTATTAGAAAATATTTTGTTGTGGTTACTTAAGTAGCATTTACTAAGCCTCTTGTTTTCCTTTATGTATGAGCTTTCATGTTCTGAATAAACTTCATGATAACTGAGGCTCCCAAAAATCAGCAGCCACCTCTCAAAACATTGACCTTAAATTATCTCTGCCTCAGTTTCCCAGCATGTAAATAGGAATAAATATTACCTCCCTAACTCCCTAGAGAGGCCAATTTCATCAATGTGCATAAAGCACTTTGATTTGACCATTAAAAGGGTGATTTTAGCATATTTTTCTATTTACTGAATTTAAAATAAACTTTCTCACAGGGATTTATTATAATTTTGATCAAATTCTTTAAGAACTTTTTAAAGCCAATGTCATAATAAATGATTACACAGGGTAGTTTCAGATTTACATAGATAAAAGGATATGGGGATCTTGCTCATGTAGCATATTATGGATTTTTGGGCAGGTGCAGTGCCCTGCCTTTGACCTCATGACTAAATATCCTCTCAAGGTGTGGCAGGATCCTAACCTGGAACACTCCCTGTTTATTCTTGTTTAAACATATTACTGTGATTAGTAGGTAATTATTGTTGTGGTTAAACTATGGAGTTTAATATAGTTGTGACAGAAAGTTTTAGGGCCTGATCCAGCTCCCAACAGAGAAGCTCTCATTAGCATCTCTGAGATCTGGACTGTATCCATAGGGCCAGATTCTGCCATCCACATGCTGAGTAGTACTAGAATCTGCAAGGACTCTGTTCAGTGTGAGGAAGGATTTCAGAGTTGGACTCTTACTGATCAATTGGTACAGTAATGTCACCTACCAGCACTGGCTGTTAAATCTAATTTAAATCCTTATTTCTAGCATCTTAATGTATTTTAGTAAAATCTATCCCCTATTCATTTTTGAGAGGTGGAACTGAATAGATGCGAGGGCAAGAAAAAGGAGACAGAGAGAAACTAAAAAGAAGAAGAATGGGGAATAATAGACTATTAGTCAATTAAGTTTCATTGTGAATACAGGTCTCTGTTGCATGTTCTAACGGATTTGAACCTCAGAGTCTATAAATAGGTGCCCAGTTCTTGGGATTTCAGGTGCTTACCTAACAGACCACACTGAATTTCCTTGTTTTAAGCACAGTGAAGAAAATTCTTTGTGTAGAGGAAACATTCTGTTTAAATATTAATTGTTCAGTGAAATCAGATATACATAGCTATTAATGGGTAATGAATATCTGAAAAGATCTGGTAATTGTAAAAGAAATGGAGAAACTGTTGTGCTGAATTATTCAGGTTATTCAGTGAAAGCAAATTGTAATCCTGTAATTAAATAGGTATCTTATTTTTCATATAATGATGTTAACAAGCATGAGAGCATATATCAGTTTTGCTCCAGGGCAGTCTTCTATATTTTAAAAATACTTTTTTTTTTTAAATACAGTGTTCCCATAACTACTTCTTTTTCATACCTGTAGTATTTATTTTCCATTAAATCATTTCAAAACAGAAGCTTCATCCTCTGTTGACCATTGAGATATATAGTTGTGTACACACGTGTTAGTGGTCAGACAACACCACAGTAAGCACAATAACTGAAGTAAAGTGTTTTGGGATGCCATCATAGATCTGAGATATGTCCTTGGCTTTCCCAGTTTATATCATATATACTCAGAGACACAGACACATATAACTACTTCAGATTTTACAAGAAAATAGTTAAAAAAATTATAGCATATGAACTACTACTATTCACTGGTGTGTTGGCTGGTAAGGGGACCTGATTCAGTTCACATTGAAGTAAATGCCAAAAATCCCAGTAGCCTTAGTGAGAACAGGGGAAAATTTTTAAGTGCTCTGTTGCTGATTATGGGCTAGATTCTGGGGTCTGTCTGGCTGGGAGGACAACGGTGACATAAAGTTCCTGGGACTAACATATGCAGTGTCAGTTAGCCAGTGTAAGTTGGAGCATCTGAAGATTTCTCTGATGTTTGCCAGCTGCAAATGGCTTTAATGGGCTGACATTGTAGCTAGTGTGGGACATTAATATGTGATGGGGCATTCTAGTCACTCTTTCTTTGTACTGCTCCAGGAGCAACAAGCACCTCTGCATAGCCTTATAACACCAGAAATCCTACTTGTACTGGAGAGACCTTCCCAGCCCCAGATGCACCGGCTTTGGGGACAAATTATGCTAGCAATGGTGCAAAACATAGCTGCATGTACCCAAGGATCCAGTCCTGTAGTTCTAACGGCCATGTAAGCCTCCTTTTTATCTGACTTACTGTTATGCCATGCCAATTATTATGTACTCCACTCACATCACTTAAAAAGCAGTTCAGTAAATAACTTGATATGGTAAATCAGGGGCAGACATTGGTCAGGCAGAAAAGCTTGTGCTGATTACACATAATACATACCTATAGCTTTTGCCTCTGAACCTGTGGTAAAAAAAGACTTCATTTAGACCAATCAATCTTTCTTTAGAGCAGGCCTTGACAAATCTGTTTCCTGTCACCTAGCTCGACTGCAGAAATGTAATGGTGGAGGACCCTCTAATGACCTCCCAAAAAATTGCTGGCACCCAGCTGTGAGCCAATTTTGTCCACCCCTGTTTTAGAGCTAGGTTTTGTGAACCATGTTGCTGATTGTCACAGTTGAATAGAGTCCTCAGATCTTAGAGGAGACTCTTTGGAGGTAGCAAGTGTGAGAGGCAGCATTCTGAGCTTGCTTACAGGGAAGTATCAGGAATGTAGTGGAATATCTGTTCAGCACTCTCTTTCAGCCAACTGCTAAAGAACGCCTCATGTGTTGCATTACTGCATTCCAGTGGCACTTGCTTGGAGTTGCTCAGCATTAGTTAAAACAAAACAAGGCTGTCTTTAGTTGTATAAGTTTCTAAATAAATCATAACTTTTGAATGGTAAATCTATCCACCAGGTTCTCCAAATATCAGAATAATCTAGTTGCAAACAGTGTGTGTAGCCATCTTATTATCAGTCTCCTGGTAGTCAGAGCATTTAAGAAAAAGTTGAGTTTTCCATTATTGTTAGTGGTGTTATATTTACGGTAATAATGTGTTAAGGCTTAATCCTGTTCTAGTCTATTTTATGTAGGTTCTTATGGTGCCCTTATTACTGTGCATCTGGGCACCTTTTTGTAATGCACTAACAGAAAATCAGCCATTCTCAAACAGATCAACCCCCTAGCCCAGTGTCTTGTCTTCCATCAGGGACCAATGCCAGCTGCTTTGAAGGGAGCGAAGAGAACAAGTAATAATCTAGTGCAGTGGTTTTCAAACTTAGGGTCGGGACCCAATGCTGGGTGACAGCACCTGCTCCTGCCACCACCCAAAGACTGGAATGCATTGTTCAAAGATGTAATTGTTGGGTTGTAGGCACAAATGATTTTTTCTCAACTGGGTCCTGAGAGAAAAAAAAATTGAAAACCACTGATCTACTGATCCATCCTCTCACCATTCCTAGCTTCTGGCAAAACAGAAATTCCTGCTTATCCTGCTAAAAGCCATTAATGGACCCGTAAATTATGAACTTACCTAGTTCTTTTTTGAACCCCATTTTAGTCTTGGCCTCCACAACATCCTCTGGCAAGGAGTTCAGAAGGTTGATATGCATTGTGTGAAGTTTTACTCCCTTTTGTTTGTTTTAAACCTGCTGCTTATTAATTTCATGACCATAGTTCTCCACACCAGTCATGATTTTATAGGCCTCTATTATATCCTTCTCTCTTTTCCAAGTCTTATTAAGCTCTCCTCATATGGAAACTTCTCCATATCCTTTATCATTTTTGTTGACCTTGTCTAATTATGATGTATCTTTTTAAATGGGGTAACCAGATCTCTACATGGTATTCAAGATGTGGACATACAATGGATTTATATGAAGACAAAATGGTATTTTCTGTCTTCTTATCTTTCCCTTTCCCAATGATTCCCAACATTCTGTTAGCTTTTTTTGTCTGCTGCTGCACGGTGAGTGGATATTTTCAGAGAATGATCAACAATGATCCCAAGATATCTTTCTTGAGTGGTAGACCCCATCATTTTATATGTATACTTGGGATTACGTTTTCCAATATGCATTATTTTGCATTTATCAATGCTGAATTCATGAACACCTTGTGCGCATCTATATGTCTGATAATTATGTTCTTTATTATGGTTTTAGACAATTTGCTTGGTAGTAAAGTAAGGTTTATCAGCCTGAAATTGCCAGGATAGCCTCTGGAGCATTTTTATAAAATTGGCATCACATTAGCTAGCCTCCGATCATCTGGTACAGAAGCTGATTTAAATTATAGGTTATGTACTACAATTAGTTCTGCAATTTTACATTTGAGTTCCTTCAGAACTCTTGGGTGAATACCAGCTGGTCCTGGCAACCTACTACTGTTTAATTTATCAATTTGTTTCAAAACCTCTTGTAATGACACCTCAGTCTGGGACAGTTCCTCAGATTTGTCACTTAAAAAGACTGGCTCAGGTCTGGGAATCTCCCTTACATCCTCAGCCATGAACACCAATAAAAGGAACTCATTGTTTTCTCTGCAATAACTTTATCTTCCTTTAACATCTGAGTTATACAGTGGCCCCACTGGTAATTTAGCAGACTTCCTGCATCTGATGTACCTCACAACTTCCCCATGAGGTAGGTGAGGACATATTTTCATCTCTGCTTTACAGGACCTTGAGACAAGGAATTCCAGACCCATTGAGAGGTACCTCAGTACCTTTGAGGATCTGGATTTAAGTGATTTTTCTAAAATCATTAAGGGAATTGGTTTCCATTTACCAAGCTAATATTAGATGTCTGCAGCATAGGAGTTAAGATGAGTAAACCAGATACTCAAAGCTGTTTCTCAATGTATTTGCATTCATTTGAGGCTTTGGAGCTGCTAGAAGTTGATTATGGAGGGTGTTAGCTTATATATAACTCTTGGAGTTCAATAATGCACCCAATAAAAGTAAAAAGAAAAAAACCAACCATTTATCGCATAGCTGCAGAGCTAATACAGTCGCTAGTCTGCAGCTGGAATCTTATTTAACTTCTGTCTTCCATGCTTTTGTCTTTTACAGGCAGTCAATATTATGGAACGGACATTGCAGAAATACGGAAGCTATGAAAAGTTTGAGCAGGCCACTGGAGGCAGCCTGCTGCCAAAAAGTCGCATCTGGAATCATGTCAGGAAATACATGGTGAAAGAAGGCTGTCTTGGTGAGGTAGGATGCACACAGGATCCATGAATAAGCTCCCCTTTTAACCATAGAATCAGAAATTAGAGAGAGAGAGAAGACTTAGAAGGTTATCTAGTAGTGTTTCCCTTGTCAGTGTAGGTTTACTCTTCACTTTAAGGTTGTCTAGTAATGCATCCCTTGTCAGTACAGATTTGTTCCTTACTTTATATTTTCCACTGTTTGTCTATTCTAATTTTTCCAATGATCTGAACAATGTGGCTTCTACCAATTCTCTTCAGAGACTGTTCCACAGTGTTAGAAATCTCATTAGGAAGCCTTCCTGCTACTTGAATTATGTAATTGTTTGTTCCATTCTTAATTTCATTATATTACTTGGAGGTTTACTCTAAATAGCTCTTCTTCCTTATCTCTTCAGTTACTTATAGAGTAGTACATCCCCACTGAGTCACCACTTGTATGTTTGCCCCAAACCATACTGAGTTTTCTTAATGTTGTACGACATCACAATCTCCTAATTTGTGGTCATTTTATATTTCCAAGCTGTTGGTGCTGCTTCCTATATTTCTTCTTCCCATTATACAGATTTATGCTGAATAAGGTTTAAACAGGATAGACCTCAATGGTTTGTCTAGTCTTCCTTGCATGTCAGAAATGACTATATATACATATAAACACACTGGGTAAAATTAACTTCTGTTGAGAGAGTCCACGTGAAGACTCTGCACCACTTAATCCACCAGAATAGGATTTAAGTGAGTGGCCCTTATAAAACATTTTAGTGCTCAAGATAGCACACTTCTATAGGTGACCCTTTAAAGCTGTGAAATGAATTTTTATTTTTAAAAATCTTAGTATAAATGTAGTTTTAAATCCTTAAGTACCTATTTGTCAGGTGTGTCTTTAAAAAACAAAACAAAAAAACTACCTTCACTTGCTACTAGTAATACACCAGGTTCCAGTAAATGACTTAAGAGATTTGTTTTATCTTTTCTCAGCTTGTTTATTTTGCACCTTAGACTGCACTTTTGGTACAGTCAGTTTCACTGGTTCCCCTCTGTTGGCCAAATTGGTTCCAGTTCTGCAATCTAATTTGCATGTATAAAACCTTATACCCATGCAGAGTCCTACTGAAAACAGTGAGACCTCACACAGTCACTGGGGAACGGAGCCTTTCTAGAAACACAAAAACTTAGCACATGGGTAATTGACCTCTTGTTGGAAAAAGTCATGTGGCTGAATCCAGGTAGAATGCTGGGGGACTGGGAAGAGAAGAAAGAGGCAAAAGCAGGAAAGATAAAGACCTCTTGTAATGCCTCAGACCTTCCTGTCTCTCTAGATTGTTGTTCATCTCACTGAGGACCTGCTTTCTCGTGCCTCAATGACAGTGGTGAATGGCCGCCCAACCCTGACTATCAATGTTTCCACTGCACGTGAGCACTGGCTGGAAGGGATGCTGAGGCATGAAATAGGTAGGGACACATGCTATGAATTCTTCATGCAGGGGAGAATATTGCATTCCTATTTATTATTTATATCCAGTAACTCTGAAAATGTGGCAGGCATTGTTCAAACTCCAAAGGATGCATGGCCCATGTTCCAAAGAGCTTATTCTGTAGATGAGGTAAAACATAAGAAAGGACTATTTGTAATTGTAATAGTAGAGCTAAAACACTCAGTACCTTGAGATATGTAGATGTGAGAAATATTGCCACTGAATTCCAAATCTGTACAAATCCTGCTGGATTTTGAGTTATTTGAGGAGAAGATGAGAGCAGGGCCGGATTAAGGCTTCTAGGGGTCAAGCATTTCCATCTTGTTGTCCCCCCTGACTGCCATGATGCTCAGCCTAGGAGCATGGTGAGGTGGTGCTCAGGCATGCTGATGCTGGGGCCTGGGCCAGCAGACCTGGCGGCTGCGTGGGACAAGACAGCAGTCAGTGCTGGGGAACCCAGTGAGGCCTACAGACCGGCCAGCCACAGGGTGGATCCAGCCAATGGTGGGGGAGCCCAAAGCCCACAGACCAGCCAACCATGGGGCCAGGGCAGGAAGCCCAGAGTCCACAGACTGGCCAGCAGTGAGCCAGGATAGGCCAATGATCAGCGCTGGGGGGTGCTCAGCAAGCACTGGAGAAGGGGGCAGAGCCCTCAGGCCAGAGGCTGCAGCGTTCTCACTCCACCTCTGGGGTGGCTGGTCTGCTCCAGCAGTTCCTTGACTTAATAGGGTAGGCCAGCCAACCTGGGATGGGATAAGGGGAGAGGGCAGGTGAGCCAGCTGGCATCCGGTGCATGCAAGCTAACGGATGGTGGTGGTAGTGCTCCTAGGGTGGCACTCCCTCCTTGGGACCAGGAGCACTGTCTGGCCAGCATGGGGACAGGGGAGCAGCAGACCAGCCAGATCACCAGGAAGCGGGGATAGGGTGCGGGATGGCATCAGGGGCATTGCTGGTGCCTGGCATATGGGGCACGTGCCCCGAGTGTCCAGGTCAGCCCCATCCCAGGCTGGGACCCAGGGCCGTGATGCCTTCTGCAGCGCCCGCCTCTCCTGGCCGGGGGTTGAAGCAGGGACACTTGCAGCAGTGCCCACTTCTCCCAGCGGGGTATTGAGGCTGGACGCCTGTGGTGGCGCCCACCTCTCCTGGCCCCAAACCCCGCTGGGGATTTGGGGCCAGGCGGGAGGCAGCATGAGCCCAATGCACGATCAGGCCCAGGGTGCCAGATCGTGGCCTAGGGAGTGTGGCCTGGGCCTGTGCCCTGGGTCTTTCCCCAGAGCAGCAGCTTTCCTGGATGGCATGCAGTGCATCAGGCCAGTGGTGTCACTCCAGGGCCAGGACTGGGAGTGCTATCAGACCATGCTGCTCGGGGGTCCCTGGGCACACCTGAGAGGATGAAACCATCCAGGCCAACCTGAGACGTGGGGACCCAGCCGGCAGAGGCTGGCGCCATGCTGGCAGTGCTCAGGCCAGGGATGGATTTTTGCAGGGCAGTGGGGCCCCTTCCTTAGCACAAGACCTGGAGCTGAAGTCCTTAAAGACCCTGCACTAATCCAGCCCTGAATGAGAGAGCAAACAACACATGACAGATGTGTAGTGATCACATTGCTTAAACACTACTAGAAGGTATTCAGACAGTACCGTGAAGAGCTTGGTATAAAACCCCCTATAACAGAACAGTTACATACAGTGAAAAAAAAAATTTAGCCTGATGTAGTTGAAAATTTCTCAAACTTTTTCTAGGCTTTGGCTGAAACCTCTGCTACAGTTTAGCAAATCAAACCCACATGAAATCTAGTGGCTTTGACCACGTTACTCTAAGTTTTGTTTCTATGAATGCCCTGCAGCAGTGTTATAACTACCCTCTTGTTAGAGGGCAACAAACTCCTCTGTTGCTGCAGTGCTGCTCTATGATCAGCCTCAAGAAGAGAGAAATACAAGTGTACGCTGAGTCCTCCCTCCTTTGCTCTTTCCTCTCCTCATCCACAGCAAGGCCTGGTCTACACTACAGAAATTTTGGTGTGATACGCACTTTTGAAGTCCTTCATGGATTTAGGAGCATATGGTTCACTGATATTCACTGGGATTTGTGCTCCCAAATTGCACTGATCCTTTTGAAAATCTCCACTGGACTCCATGGATTTGCAGGGCTCAACATGCTGCACTGTTGGAGCTTAGATGAGTGCTATTTCAGTCGTTTAATTACTACTGAGTAAATTCTCCACACTAGTCAAGGCCAAAATGTTACCAGCTTTCCCAGTCCCTCATTGTCCCAAGAGGTGAGAAGCTTAGGATCAACTTCAAGATTATCTATCCCTCTGGTATTATTATTTGAGTGACTGACTGTTAGTGTTCTAAGCTCCCTCTTTCTTTCCTTTTAGGAACTCATTATTTTCGAGGTATTAACAACAACAGCCAGCTTTGGTGCAATTGGAATGGACGTAAAAAGCTTGGGTTAAAGCCAATCAACCCTACTGAAGAAGGCCTGGCGAGTATTCACAGTGTCCTGTTCCGAAAAGACCCCTTTCTGTGGAGGGCTGCCCTTCTTTATTACACTGTCTATCAAGCTAGCCAAATGTCCTTCAGTCAGCTCTTCCAGGATGTGGGGAGATTTGTCAAGGACCCCAACACGAGGTGGGATTACTGTGTACGAGCCAAGAGAGGGTGGACAGATACTTCCCAGCCAGGTTGGTTTCCTGTGCAGCTTGAGCACATTCCATCTTCATTCACCAAAAGCTTTGCTCAAACTAAGGGGCCTGTAGTAGAATTTGGGTAAAGGGTTGTGGAAAAATGAAACTCTTCTAAAATGAAGTGGCCAGGACCCTTCACTGAAAACAATGATTCAGATTAAAAACTATTTATTTTTTAGGACTTTCAGATTTGGTAAAGGATGATTTAATGACTGTTAAAGGAGACACTATTAAGAAGTTTAGGTTCCCAGTTTGACCTCCTTTTTCTCTTTCTTTTTTTAATGCCTTGTCCTAGGTTTCTCACCAAAGTGCTACAGATTGCAGTGACTGGGGGGTTTTAAGGCTGCTCCACTCCCTGCCTAGTGGGATTCCCAGCAAACCAGTCTACCTAAGAGCCAATGCTTTTGCTTGGAGGTACATTGATAGAGCCCTATGCAGATACAAACATGTGGATGCACTTTGGCCAGAATAAGTTTTTTTCTGACCCACAATCCACTGACCTTCTTTTAGATTTATTCACATCCATGCATCAGCTGTTTGGGAGTACCTGCTACCTCAAACAGCTGATGAGCCCTGCCTACCTAACAGCTGATCATCTGTTAGGAGGGCAGGAGCAGCTGATCAGCTGTTCATACTGTGCCCCTGGCTGGCAGCTGCACCAGTCCTGCACCAGAAGTCATGGAGATTCCAACCCACAAGAAATGGGGATGTGGATATCCATGCATATAAAGCGGATTTCCGTGGATTTGCAGGGCTCCATACATCAGCTCATCCAAATATTTGCCTAGTTTTACAACAGGCTACATAACAAGCCCAGCAAAGTCAATACAAACAAAACATTATTTATACTGCTTTATATCCTATAGTTACATTGCAGTGTATTTATAATTATAAAATAAATTGGCTGAGATATAGGATAAAAATTAGAAAGTAAGTAATTTTTTAGGAATAATGTGCTATGATGTCTTTGTATTTTTATGTCTGATTTTGTAAGCAAGTACTTTTTAAGTGCGGTGAAACTTGGCATACGCAAGACAAATCTGACTCCTAGAAAGTGGGCAGTTGTCTGGAAAGGTTCAGAGCCCCTGCTTTGATTGGTGGGGGCAGTACATTTTTCAAACCCTGTAGAAAAGTATCTAATGGCAGGTAGTAAGATTATTTTGTGCATAATTCTATTTGACAAATGCATTGCTTTGAAAAAGCCTGAAAACAATATGATCTCTCTGATTCCTTTAGGCTGCTTCAGTAAGGATCAGGTATACTTGGATGGCATCCTCCAAATCCTGAGATATCGGGAGTCCATTGATTTCCACTTGCTGATGGCTCTTGGAAAGGTGAGTGGAGTCACTCTAACAACAGAAGCAACAGCAATATAATTTTAATAAGTGTTTTCCTAAATAGTTAAAATTGCATGAATATTACTGGATCACTTCCTATAGGTGATACCTAAAAATGTGATATGGCCCTTTACATCAACTTAATCTTGAATCTCCATTGTCTGCAAAATCAGACATCATTGCATGTTATAGTAAAGAGGCACCGCCAACTTGAAATGGAGGCAGTTCCAAAGAGTGAATTAGAAATACTTTCAGGACCTACACTTTCCTGTCAGGTTCCTACCACCTCCGACCTGCCAGTTCATGGTTTTACAATCACATTTCTCTGTTTTCTAAAAATGTCTATCTACTCCCTGTTTGCATGGGCCTTTTGCACTGGAACAGCCAGACTTTACACAGTGCACACAAATAATCTCTCTCTCTCTCTCATATCTTGAAATCATTTTAACAATAGGTGTTTGTAACAAAGGTAAGTAATATTTTCAGACAGATGTGTGATTTCATGCGAGTTTCCTTTAGCCCTCTTGCAGTGCTAACTGCACATACAGGGAAGTGCCCACTAGTTCACAGTATGGAGAAGGGGGAACAGGAAGATGCAAAACCCCACAAGGAATTTGACTTTCTGATGAAAGTAGGAAATGTGGTCAGAGGTGGCCTTAGGCACTTGGGGGCCCTAGGTAAAGGGCCCATTGCAGGCAGGGCCAGCTCTACCCATAAGCCAATGAGGCCCTGGTTCAGGGAACCGCTGGCTTACGGGCGCTGTGGCACCACACCGGGAGCAGGGTAGGCTGGTCCAGAACCCAGACCCTGTGCTCTCGCCCATCCCTGAGCCAGCCACTCTGCCTCTCGAGACTGGAGTGGGCCAGCTTGTGGGGTAGACTTTGCTTTTTCACTCCACCCCTGGGCTGGCCCTCCCCGTCCCTAGGTCAGAGCAGCCAGCCCAGGGGAGGGGTGGGTGAGTGGAATCCGCCCCTGGCCGGCTGTTCCCAGCCCTGGGGCCAGGGTGAGCTGGCCCAGAGCAGAGGCCAGGTTCTGCCCCCCTGCAGGGGGAGGAAGGCGGAGCACAAAAGCGAAAGCTGACTCAGGGTGCCACAGTCCTTGAGCTGGCTCTGATTGCAGGGCCCCTTATAGACTCCCAGATCCTCCCTCCACAGCCCTTGACCCCTACTCCACCGCCCTGGCTCCCTGCCATCAGCCTTGGCTCCTTGCTGCCACCCATCCCCTCTGCAGCCCCCCTCCCTGCTGCCAGTCTCCCCAGACCCCAGTCCCCCTCTGCATCCTCAGCTTCAAGTCACTTCACCCAGCCCCTTCTCCATAACCCCGGCTCTACACCGCTGCCCTTGGGACAGCTCCTCCTCCTGCTTATGGAGGCAGATGCAGCTATTGGGGTAGGCAAAGCAGGTGAGAGGGGCCCTTACTGCTCGGGCCTTAGGCATGTACCTGCCTTGCCTATCCCAAAAGGTGCCTCTGAGCATGGTCTGTTAGTTGAAGCAGGACACAAAGTCAGGAATCCTGGGCTCTGCTCCCAGTTTGGCAAATCACTTAACATCTCTGGGTTTGACTAGACTTCAGCTGGAAGTGAGCCTCCTGTCACAAGCAGGGTTCCAGCGACCATTTAAAAATAGCAGTGTGGATGTTGTCGCATCAATGGAAATGGATCCTCAGCTGTCTGGCTCTGAGTTTAGGTAGCTAACCTATGTCTGCTGCTCGTGCAGCATCCACCCTGCTATTTTGAATTCATTCACTTGAGTAAAGGTAGTGTTAGTCTGTATATCCAGGCTGGAAGGCTCCCTCCCGGCTGCAGTGTGGACATTGGCATACTGAGACACAGAGGACATCTGTAAATGGGTGTTGATATTATTGGTATTAGATGCTAACATCTAGAGCCCTGGCCACATTCAGGACTCACTCATTGCAGGCGCCGAGCATACACCTAGTAATGAAATCCTTGCTGCTCACAGTTTAGACAGACAATGAAGGGAGGAAAGGAGATCCTGTAATTCTTATTTAGCAGATGAAACACAGGAAGATTAAGTGATTTGCCCGTGGTTATGCAGTCAGCAGTGGCTGAAGCTGAATCCTTGTCTCCTGAATCCCATCCATAATCACAGGACCATCCTTCCCCAGTACACAATACTTGCCTACTGTGAGGTTTGAATTAATGTTGTTAGTACAGCACTTTGAGGTCCTTGGGTAACTAAATACAGAGTTATTGAAATAGAAAATGTACTCCTGATACAGTAAAACAAGCAAGGACTCCTGTGGCACTTTTAAAACTAACACATTTATTTATTGCATGAGCTTTCATGGGAGAAAGCCGTATGTGGTCGGACGACTCATCTTAAAAGTGAAAAATCCCATTTTGTCAGACAGTTTTAAGACGGGACATCTGATGACATAGGATTTTCTCCCACAAAAGGTCATGTAGTAAATAAAGGTGTTAATCTTTAAGAGTGCCCCAGGATTCCTTGCTTGCTTTACTGAGCTAGACTAACATGGCAACCCTTTTGGATCCTGAGACAGAGTGATCAAGGCAGGGGCTGATGTATAGGGAAAGACATGACCTGTTGTGATAGAGAGAAGAGAAGAGAATCCAGTGCTAAATTTAATGAGTTAGGTACTGCTTTTTCCTGGGACAATACAGAGATTGCCAAGTGTTGATCAGCAGCTTTCTGGGGGACCTTTATTTTGCTCATTGCCAAAACTGTTAGGGTATGTCCACATGTCTCTTTTATTTCAAAATAAAAGAGATTAGGTCCACACGACGTACTCTTATTTCAAAATGATGGGCTCCGTCATTTCGAAATAGCTTAAGCCTTCTTTAAATCGAAACGGCTGTTATTTCAAAACGGTTATTTCGAAATAATGCCATTTGGACGTGTTATTTCGAAATAACCATTATTTTGAAACAATACTTTTGCCCTTTTCCTTCCTAGGGTGCCTTCCTTTTAGCCTATATTGAATGGGGGCATGGCCCAGGGAGGGGGCCATGTTGCCACACCTCCCATGGTGCCCCTCTCCTAAAGTGAAATAGCACGTCCTGTGTTTGGACATGCTATTTCGCTTTGAGCTTTTCCCTTAATTTGAATTAACATTTTCTTAATTCGAATAAACTTATTTCAAAATAAGGACTTTATTTTGAAAAAACCATGTACATGTGGACATAACCTTAGAGTCTGGCAGCAGTTCTGAAACTTGATTCTCCTCACACCAGTGTAAATAAGGAATATCAGGAGTGCCCCGCTGCTGTATGGAAGACAAGAATCAGACTCTAAGACTTGTCTTCTGATAAACAAAAGACATGCATTTACCATGGGATAAATAATGTGTATTAGCTATTCTGTGGTAAAAACATAGTGGAGGGAGGGCACAGTGAATAACTTGCTACATTTGTTATCTCATTGTTAAAACCGGATGTTTTAAGTGGTGAAGACAAAGTCTTAGAGGGCCACAGGCTTTTAGCTCTTTTCCAGAAACAACCTACAGCTTCCTTCAGGGACCCTTCAGTCTCATGATCTCTGGCAGCTCTCACTGATTTCCTGGCTCTTTCGGGGTATGGCTATACTGCCATAAAAGAACTGTGACACAGCCATGGCTGGCCTGCATCAGCTGACTTGGGCTTGCTGGAATCAACCTTCAAACTGAAAACTGAAGTGTAGATGTTCAGTCTGGGGTGGGAGCCACCAGGGAGGGGGTTGGTCTCTGAGCCCAGGCTCTTGCCTGTAGTCCTTGGCTTTACCTATGCTTGGCTTGCATACATTTATCATTTCATTATATATATATATATAAGTTTAAGAAATCCTGGTTCTATAGTATTATACTTTGCATAAGTTGAGAAGTTAGCATAACTTCTATGTTGGTAGCTGAAATGCAGGGGCCTACAGGCCAGCGTAAGAAATTACAAACAGCCTGTATGCAAGAGCTCTGAAAAAGGATATAGTTATGAGTTATTCTGAGGTTTAGAAGATATCAGACAGGGTGGGTCTGTTTGTTCAATAATCTTGGATGGAAAACCCCAGATAAGCTATTTTGGATCATGATACATAGGTGAATCATAACTCAAACAACAACAACTCAAGGTGGGACCTTTGACATTTCATAGAACACAACAAAACCCACAAAATTCATAAATAAGAAAAAGGGAAAGGTAATGAGGAATATTCTGGTAGCTAAAATATGCATCAGTTTTTACACATGAATCCCTTGACCAATGATGTGGATGGACCCTAACAGTTTCTGGGGTAAGGACCCACATTTGGGTGATAAAGGTGTAGATCCTGTTGCTAGGGGGAAAAGGAACAAAAGACCTTAGGATTTGAAGAGCGAGGAAGCTTCCAGCCCTCAGTTTCCAGCTCAGCTTTTCTCAGGAAGAATATCATAGATCCATCTAGCTCTTTCTTAGCTATCTAGTCTTTGTTTTTTAATATATATCAGTTAAGGTTACTAGATTCTTTTCTCTTCCTGCCAATTTGAGGCATCGGGCATCCTTCTTGACTCTAGTTTGTAAGTAAAGGAACTGTAAATTTTAACAGGAAACATAATCTATCAAATTATAGACTGCATAAGATTTCCTAGATACATTCTGTATGTATGAGCTAATTATTTAATTGTACACTCATCAGCTAAAATTTTCTCAATTCTCTGCTTTATGCTTTTGGCAATAAAAGGATTTTATAAAATATCTTGAGGATCTGTGTGAAAATTCTTCCTCACTGTTCCCTAGGAGTTCCAAGTTCAAATTTTAAATATTTTCTGTGGTTAGATTCGGACAAGAACACCAAATTCCTTGGTAAGATTTATTAGTAATCCCCATCCAGATTCCAAACCATAAAGCATCAGGCTACATGCCTGATGTGCTATAATTTTAGCCCTGCAGCCTAAACTCTCTGAACCCAAGTCAATCTGCCTGGACCCTGAGACTCAGCATTGAATGTTTCTTATTGCAATGTAGATGTATCCTCAGGCTCTCAGGCAGCTCTTGCCAACTTTTTTTTTTTTTTTTGACTGAAACCCTCAGGCCCACAGCCTTCCCTTAATCTTGTTTGTAGGTTGCTGATGAATCACAGGTGCACTAGACACCACTTCCTCTTTAAAGGGAGCCAGTCACCTTGTGACATTTTGTAGGCATCTAACTTCAGCCACGCAGTCTTGTACATGGCAGTGCTCAGTCCTGTTGAGGGAAAAAAGATTCCATACCCTGCAAGTTACCACATCACTTTCCTGTGCAAAACTAGCTAATTGGCACTAGGATTAGACTTTATGCTAGTCAGGCTATGATATAGCTCTTCCTGTTTTGTGGTCCTTTTTAACACTACATCTCCTGTTTGATCTGTTAGCCTGTACTTGTTCTCATTTTAATTGGGATTTTTTTTCCCACCCATTGTCATTAAGAAGATTATATCTGTGCACAGACAGGTGACTTTCCCAAACTGCTCTGTGAACACAGCCTGCACGGTTTGTGAATTCCAGTCTCCCTCCTTCCCTGGGGTGTGGAGTTAAGTACACACAATGAGATAACACAAGATCAGCTCCCCAGACTTGGCTGGTCTTAGACTTCCTCCAGATGGCTAAGCCTAAACTTGAAAGCCTCTCCTTCCAGAGAGCCGCCCCCAACCTCTTATGTATAGATGCAATAACAAGCCACCTGCCTCAAGAACACAGCAGAACTTTTAACTTTTACCAGCCTGCTGTTTCATTGGCAGCTTGTGATTAAAGCTATAGCCTAGTGAAGCTACATTTGTTTCTAACCTGCAATAGCACATGGGAGCACAGTGGGGGTGGGAGAAACCAATGCAATTCTTTAAAGCTCTGTGGCTACCTTACCACCATATTCTAAAAAAAGAAAAAAAAAACCTACATCTTGTATTTGTTCTTTATTTCAAAGGAGAACACAAAGATCAAGCTGAAACCTCTTGTTGCCAAAATGCTTTTTGTTTCCAAGGTTGTTTAAAGAAAAGAAAAACAAACAAACAAACCCCAGACTCATCTTTATAAAAATAACGTAGCAACAACACCTGCTCAATTAGCAAAAAGAAGGTAATCATGAGGTGAGATCCTGCCAAAGTGCTAATGAGAGCAGGAGGCATGGGCGCACCCTATTCAGGAGCAGAGCAGGGTTACAGTCTTGTCCTGAAGAGACTTCTAGGGAAGAGGATCTGCTGTTATACCTCTGGCACAACATGGCCCCAGTGAATTGTGGTTTGCCAGCTAGTAGAAATATCCATGCCTCAGGCCTTCCAGTGAAGCAGCCATACGGGCCCTACTGTGCTGGACATCACCCAAAATGCTGACAGGATGGTTCTTGTAGCTAACATCTAAGCCAACCCACCCCCCTGCAGGATTCGGTCAGAGTCCTGCCAGTTCTCATGGTTTTAGCCAGAGTCTTTGGAGTTTTCGTAAAGCCCCACCCCAGCTCCTAGAGCGTATTACCTATGTGAGACTCTCAGCTGTCATTAAAAGTGTATACGCCTTATTGTAACAGAGAAATGTGTGAAAACATGCTTCAGCTGCACTCTGACAGCTCAGAAGGCAAAGAAAAATAAGCCACAATTGATTATTTTTGTAACAATCTGACAGTTGCTGAGCCTTTCCTCATTATTTCTGAATGTGTAGGTTGTCAACAAATTATCTAACTGAATCGCCACCTGTCCGAGTTTTCTCAGTATAGTTCCTTTTTGGAGGCATGGATTTCCTAAGATAGCTATGGGTGCTCAGTACACAGTTTTATGGGCCCCAACTCTTCCTGCCTCTCCCGTTTTTTATAGTTCAGAGATGGCCACCCTGGAGCTAGAATGATACATTTCTGTTTTACTCTGCACAAGCGAATTATTGAGGGTGAAACTAATGCTTTGGAAACTCAGGTCATGTTAGCACTGACAATTTGGCTGCTTCCCCAAAGCTTGTCTGAACCATTTGAGGACTCCCATCCATGCAGTCTCTGTACATCCAGAGATCCTTTTCATGTCTCCTTCTAGTTCCCTAAACTTTGACCGCCACAGCGCCCCTTCCCTCGTCACATCACCCATTGGACCTGCCCCTCCGCTTGCATGTGAGCTCACACAAAACCAGTCTTCCAGTCCTCCCACTCACCTAAGAGGCCTGCGACTACCCTGAGTCATTGTGTGTACAAGCTCATTCTGCCTTTCAGCTTTTGCTCACATGGTGACTTCTGAGTCAACACTCGCCTGCTGCTTTTGCAGCGGGTATCTGGAAAGCACCAGAGCACCTAAGGTTTCCAAGGAGAAATCAGTCTCAGTGTAAGAAAACGGACATCTGCTGGGACATACCACAGGATCTTCAAAAGCAAAGAAGAGGAAATGCCATCCTCATGGTTGGGAGGGAAATTGGTTTTTCCAGGCTAGTTCATTCACCTTTAACAAGCAGCAGTCCTGCTTCCAGTGAAGTCACTGATGCCTGGTCAGTACTACAGAGTTAGGTTGACGTAAGGCAGGTGAATCAATCTGACTGTGTAAGCGTCTACATTACAGTGCTCCTTTTGCTGATTTAACTTGCCTGCTGTGCCATCGTAGAACATAGGTCAATGTAGTTAGGTTGATGCAGTGTTCATGTTGACACAGCATTGCTTACGACACCCAGTTGCTGCCTTTAACAGTTGTCAGCACTAGGGTAATACGGGTAGAAAGAGCTGATTTAATGATTATGGGGGTGGAAGGTAAATCTAACTTAAGTTGATTCAGTTGTTTAGGGTAGATGTGCTCCAAGAATCTGTTGACGTCAGTGGAGGCAGAATCAGGCCTCCTTTGAGAGGCCATGGTAATTCCCCTGGGATAGTGTTGCAATACTGGGCTGTTCATAAAGCCAAACCCTACACTGACCTTGAGGGGATTCTGACAAGCTGTTTTAAAATGTTCCTGCCCTGGAATCTTTTTGTCATCGCTGGAAGGGAAATGAAATGATGTTTTAGAGGTGTGAGTGAGCAAAATAGATACAGCTTTGAATTAACCTCCTCGTCTCTCTTCTAGATCTCTTATGAGGATGTGGATCGCTTGAAGGCATTTGCTGTGATTGAGAACATGAGAGTACCACACTTCTTGCACGATCCTGTCAGATATATGGGACACTTGGAAAAAATCATGGAAGTCAATGAGCTGACTGACAAAGAGCTCCAGGGTCTCATATTATAACAATCAATCTCTTTTACTGGAAATCTGCGCTGTATGCAAGGGATTATACAGAACTGACTTCACCACCGCTTGCAAAAGTACAATGAGTTAACTTATTTTTTGGTTTTGGCAAAAATCTGGAATATTTAGATCTGATTTTTTTTAAAAGAAAAAATACAAACGTCAAACTGATTTAGAAATGTTTCTATGAAGAAAAAGAGTTCTTTGAGAGTCTCTTCATTTCCATAATATATATTGATTATTTTTAAAAGAGGTTTTGTGCATCTTCCCAATAAATTATGGATTGAACATAGCTACATTGTTTAGGTGTTCCCTTGTATCTGGTCAGAGTCCTATTGTCCCTTAAATGTTCTGCATACTAAGTAGGATAGTTTGAAATTGCTTGCTTTTATGGTATACTGCTTTTTATCCTTTCAGAAGTCTGTGTTCTGCCATTCCGCCCCCCCTTCCACCCCCCCAATCACTCACATTAGCCCCATTTCTGGTCATGAGACCAAAAAAAAAAAAAGAAAAAACCTGCTATGGACTATGTATGCTTCCTTCAATGCAGATATGATGCACAGACACAGTCCCTTGCACAACAGTATTGTAGGTTGCATATGCTATAATGAAATTATTTCCATACTTCATGTTTCAAATAACAGCAGTAGATGTTGCTGTTTAAATGGCCTTATACAGGCTAGAAAATTGCCTTCTTCATCCCAAGAGGAGTTGTGCTGTTTCAGCATTATATGTATTTCACTTAAATAACTATCTTCTTGTTTGTAGAGTACATTTGAAGAGACTGAATTGTAAGAAAAGGTGGTTTTTGACCCTTAAAAATATATTTAGCATGTTTAGCAAATGAAACCTGTTAGTGGTTTGGAAGAAGGACTGGGCTAAACCAAGAATCTTCTGGCTTATATAGGTAATAAATCTAGATACTGGGCTATATTTCATTTCAAAAAGCAAAAATACCCCTTAGCTTTAGCACCTCAACCTTTTGTGGCTTTGGTTCCTTAAGGTGGTTTAAGCCCCAGTGCTGCAAAGACCTCTACATCCATTGAAGTTACGGCAGGACTGGAAACTTTAATGGGGGGGAACAAAATTCACAAGTGCCCCTAATCCAGTGTTCAAAGCAGCTGCTGTGCTTTGACCCTCTGTTTTAAATGTTGGTGCTAGACAAAAGAAGAGAAGACATTACCATAGGGTCCATCTACTCAAATAGCTTAGGGTTAGTCTTCACTGACAGCGGCAAATTCAATCTTCCCAATTGACTGATTGGGCCTGTGAAGACAGTCGATTGTGGGAAGACCCCACTCAGTTGATTGCGGAAGCTCACCCCGGTAAGTGGAGTAGTGCTGTGTTGAAGGGAGGGCATTTCCCTTCGCCTCAGCATACTGAAGGCACTGCAGGTAGGCAGTCAAAGGGAGCTATGAATGTTATTTAAAGTACTTTGCAGATCTCTTTTTGCCTGCTGCCGAAATCCTGCTGCAGCATGGATGGCCCTTAGGCAAGGCAAGAGGGTGTTTTTTTGCTAGAGAGAACACATTTTCTGAGTCCAAAGTACTACTAAAGCACTACCAACAGTTCCATAGTAAAGGGTGAATCAAGCTTTGAGTGAAAGCATTGAGCTTACATTCAATTTGTCATTTTACCAAGGCTAAATTAAGCCCTTAACCTCCTATGCCTCTGGATGAGTCTCGGAATAACAATTCCTTCCCTTGTCGAGAGGGGGGGGGACAGGAGCAGTGTACTGCAGCCTTGAAAAGCTTGCTTCCCTGTGCTACGATGGTACAACTCTACTGGTCGGTGCATTGGCTGGGGGGGCAGAATGGGAGGCAGAGCCCTGCTCACCTGCTTGCAGGAGGGTGTACCAGCCCCAACTTTCTTACCTTGTACACTAGGAGCACTTGCAATACATGGTGCGGTAATGCAGACACAACATAGGGGTAGAGGTGTGGCTGCATGATGACCCAGCTATCTGCATATAGTTGTGAAGAACTTAGTTGTCTTCGAGCAAGAGATGGAATAATGCCTAAACCCTCTGACTTTACACCAAGTATGAAGGTGTCCGGGCCAGATTTAAAATTTTAATACACATTTTGTGACCAGTGTTACAAAGAGAGGAAAAAATCTCATGTAGTCAAGAGGATTTGCAGTTCTTCAATCTCTCATAAAAGCAGCTGCTTTTAAAGCAATATTACCTGTGTGCTGTGATGGCTGCCCACCTTAACAAAACAAAACCAAACCTTGGCTGCTCCAGAAATTTAATGAGCAGATCTGCTGATTTCAGTGGTTTATAAATTGTGGACTAAGACCACCTCATGGCAGCATTAATTGTGTATTGTTAGCTTCTTGAAGCCTTTTTAGTCTTTGCTTTCTAATGGGAGGATCTTCCCCTTTGCTCCCAAAATAATCTTAGCCTTGCCTGCCTAGCTTTGTTTCAAAGCCTCACAGGAGAGCTGAGCTGCTGTATGACTGCATCAACCTGATGGAAACATTAGCAGTTCAGTCCCCAGTAATGCACCCAGATGTTCAGAATGAGTCATCTCAGCTATTTTGCTGTGAGCAGGAGAAGTGCAGCTAAAACTTTTCATATGTTAAAGAGTGTATGATTCCAGGTACGAATCCATCTTGGGGGTAATTGGATTGAGGGCTGTGGAATTACGCTGGGGATGAATTTGGCCATTCTGAGGCAGAGGTACCATTTTTCGTGAAAGAAAGGTCAAATTTTCTTAAATAACCCTTGCATTTCCCCAATTGCTTCTATAGTAAATATAATATATGCTTAAGCAGCCCAACAGAAGTCACAGTAATAGTCTGGAATATTCTAGTTACAAGACTGGTGTCAATGAAGTTGTTACGGTTGCTACTTTGCTACAGAACACAGTCCCTTCTCAATTGCACGTTGACACTCCATTACTGCTCTTTGGGTTTACCAGTTGAAACTCTGACTTATTTTCTTCTCTAAAAGCTCTGGGATTTATTTTCCCCCACAGCAATTGCTCTCAGTCCGCTTCTACCATTTTTCATTATGTGAATAGGTGTATTCCAGTACAAGGTTAGATTCTGAAAGTGTTAGCATGGACATGTCAGCAAAACAAACACGTCAACTTCTATTTTTCAGCACCAAACTTGCCCTGCCTCCTTTGTAACTGTTTCAGATTTGTAATACTACTATTTTGTAAACTTTTTGAAATTTTTATTGTTATGGAGCTTATTGTCTTAGTAATGAAGTCCTGTAATAAGGTATGTGAATGATACTACGTATAATTTCAGAGCATCAGAAAGTTTCCTGATGTCTATAATGTGATAAGACTTCTGATCTTTAATAATTGTTAAGTTGAAAAATTAAAAGGATCACCATCCAAAATATGCCCTATGTCATTCCATCTCTCTCTCTCTCACTTCACTTATACCCAGAGCCTGATCCATATCAGAAAAGTTACTCCTGTTTAAGATCTTTTAATGCAACCAAGTGGCATATGTAAACACACAAGTTAGGATATGAAACAGTTGGGCATTACACTGCCCTGTTAGCTTTAGAGCTAATCAGATTTTTTTGTTTTTAACTGGGGAAAACTACAAAAATGAGAACAAAAGTTTTCATCAAAGGTTTCCATTTAAAACTGTGGCTTTTTGGCAAATATTGAAGCCCAAAAGTTTCTGGTCAAAACTTGAGTTGCGAAATGTTGCCACACTGCCTCACTGGAGTTGTAGTTTAGTTTTCTCCTATCTTTTCCTCCTATACTATACTCATTAAATATTAGGGTATAAGTTACCAGCTCTAAGTCAGTGTGCTAGAACATAAATGGTGGAATGTTTTCCATTTGTTATAAGTACCAGTCTGACATTCATTAAAAAGACATTCCCATAGCAAACCTACAAGAACAATTCCTCTTAAGTCCCTTCTACAGCATTTAAGTTGTCCTGGTGCAAGTCATCATTTAGAAAGCTTTATGGACTATGATTCTTTATTCCCACAACAGCTACAGCAGCAGCAGCAGCAATGTCAAATTCCTCACGCTGCAGCACCACTGTTGCTCTGGAAGGGCCATCCCGCAGGGTGTTTTCCATGTTCATTTGATCTATGGCCTGACTGCAGAGAATGCCACAGAAGATATCTGTATAGCCAAGCCAGTGAGTTTCAGGGTGTGGACTTTGTTCACTGGAAACTGAACTGCCTGCAGGAATTGATTTCAAATTGATTTCCATAAGTCATCTGATGATACTAACGCCTAGGCCTTTCCTACTATGGGTGTGAGCCAGCTTTGAAGCAATAATTGGCTAGATAAAGAAGAACTCATTTCTTTTTAGAACCTCACCCCTCTCTCATATATATTAAAGCAGTGGTTCCCAACCTTTTCTCTGCTGTAGCACACCTTGACACCTTCAAATTTTTCGAGGCACACCAACATGAACAAACTCATGAATATTCAAATTAAATTATTTATGAATATTCATGAACCATGGCACAGTGTTTCAGAAATGCTCCTATGTGGAGTAGTAGGGGTAGCAGAGCAGGGGTGGTAAAACAGGGGAAGTCAGGAGTTGGGTGTCATGGCAGGAGTGAGTGTGGGGAGCAGAGCAGGGCAGGGGTGGAAAAGAGGCCAAGGGCAGCCATGTGGGGAACAGCACAAGGGTGGCAGAAGAAGAGAGGAAGGGGAACAAGAGTGGCTTTGGGAGGGGCAAGGAGAAACCTGGGGAGTGGGAAGGTAGGGCAGGGGGGCATGGCGCAGCACCCACTTCCCCCTTCTCCACAGTGGCTCCCTGTCACCCAGGGCAAATTCTCACCCCACCGCTGCTCCCTCCCACCCCGGAGCGTCCCGTCCTCCCCTCCCCCTGCTCCTGTGGTGGACCCTCCCATCACTGCAGGGGCCAGGACTAGGCCTCCAGCCCCTAGCTATGCCCCCCCCCACCCCACAGCTACACACACCCCCAACCAAGCAGCCACCCCACAACCCCAGCTACACACCCCCTGCTACACAACCACTCCCACCCACCTCTGCTACACACACACACACACCCCTGCCCCACACAACCCCCAGCAGCCCCCCTCCCAAAGCCCTTACCTGGGCTGTTTGCAGGCTGCTGACACAAGCTGCTCTGCCCTGCATGGGGAGATTCACACACTCCCAGCCTCCTGCCCCTCTCTGCTGGCTGGGCCGAAGGTGGAGCCACGGGAATGCTGCCTTCCAGCTGCTCCCGCTATTTTTAGGGGGACCCCTGGAAATCCATGTTCTGGTGCCTTCCTCTATTTTTAGGGGGCCAGAATGTAGCCTGCCTAAAAATAGGGGGCCCCAGAACTGCATTCTGGTGCCTTCTCCCTTACTTTAACCCCTGCCTTTTCCCAGCCCTGCACAGCCCACGTGGCTGGGCTGAGCGGGGAAGGAACTTTAACTCCAGCTCTCGGGGATGCTTGAGGTGCACTTTGAGTGTTGCTGCGGCACACCAGTGTGCCCCGGCACACTGGTTGGGAACCGCTGTATTAAAGATAGCTTGTCTGAAAATATCCTCCGCCACTTTCCGCACAAATTTTCAACAAACATGAAAACTTATGCATTTGACAGAAAAATTCAATTGATCACCACGAAACAAAAAAACATATTGGCGAAAAATGAGTTGTATTGTAGTGCCTCATGGGATTTCTCTGCTCCTCCTGTCCTAATCTCATCTATGGATTAAGATCCCCAGCTAGACCACATCTCACATAATGCATCGCAGGCTTGGTCTCCACCACCAATTTAGGTTGATATAACTATGTTGCTCAGGAATGTGGAAAATTCACATTCCTAAGTAACAGTCATATCAACCTAACTCCTGTTGTAGACAGCACTGTGTCGACAGGAGAGCTCCTCCCCTTGTCATAATTTGGACACCTTGTATTATAATGTAAACACAGTAAATATTCATTGTCACTTATTTGGCACAATACTGAATTTAAGTGGATCGTCTCAAGTCAATTTATCCTCTTGCAAAAGGTCTTTGAAAAGACATCGCTATCAAATTGAGATTTGGGATAGGAGGTAGAAAGAGACAGAAGGCCTTGCAAAATGAATTACTCATAGGAATATTTTTAAGAAATAAATATGAAGAGATAATTGAACCAAACTTGGTTTAGATTTAAATAGTCCCCAATGGTGCATTGTAACACTGAAAACCATAACGGAGGACTAGAAACAAATCTAAAAATGAGTGAAATAGACAAATCCATTGCCCAAACTGACAGAACTGCTAAATGAATACATGAATGGCATACATTTTAAAAGTAAATTGGAGTTTAAAAATTATTTTAACTTTTCACAAAATGTTAATATCATAGTAAAGGGTTCCTTTCAATCTATTATTTATAACATGATTGTGTAGCTTTAAAATAAAATATGAAGGACAAATGCAATTAGAAAAACTATCAGAATTTTGGGTTCACTAGACAATTCTGTGTCCTAACTTAAATTATAGGACTTTTTACATCTCAGAACAGTTCACATGAACTTAAGACCTGCATGAGACTGAGTATTACATTTTAATGGCATTTCTTTTTTTTAACTATACAATAATAATTAAATCAAAAGGAATGGTCTTCTAAACTAATTCTTGAGGGATTAAAAAATGGGGAACATCTTTAAAACAGCAATGTCACACAGACCTAAAACAACAGAGGGTGAAAATAGCGACATAGGTAACATAATGAAGACTTAAAATATTTGACCTTTTTCTAACAACTGCACAGTATTGATAGGATTCCCTCTGTCTTATACTGTCTGTATGGTAGATGCAGGGGATCTCCATCTTCAAAGCACCTGGATGAAAATACAGAGGCCCCTAACACCAATGTGATGTCACAGCTGAGAGAACAAGTCATCATAGGAATGAAATCAATTCAAGGCGTGAAGTGCCATCTATCTGAGATGTATAACTCAAGCTTGTAAATGGTGGCCATCTATAATCCTGGCCACAGGATTAGAAACATTTGTTTAATGTCTTGGCCTAATTGTGACTCAGATAATTCCATGCTGCCTGCTGTAACCAAATTTCTGCTGCAGTTAGGGCAATTAGATTTTCAAAGTGAATAAATCAAGACACCTGTTTCTGCTCTCACTCCCTGTGCTGCAATCTGCTCACTCTTCTCACTTCCCTCCCTATAATTTTATCCTGCTGCTTACTCCCACATCATGTGCGGCACTTGTTTTTTTTTTTTTTTTTTTTTCTTCCCAATCTTCTATCACACGTGGCTGCAGAAACAGGCTTGCATCCATGCCCCTGCAGGATTGCTAATCCCCAATGTTCCAGAATGATGAGCCAGATCCAAAAAATCATCATGATAGTGGCTTAAAACCATGTTGGGCTTTTGTTTGTTTTAAAATTATCTTGGTGTTTGCTCTGCCTTCAGATTTTGGAGCTTTTAGGAAGGAAGCTGTTCCAACCACAGTAGGTAACTGATTCTTCAGTGGATACCAACTGTGGGTATCCTCCCATGAGTGCAAAAAGAAATACTTTGTGGCCACGTCTACAGTACAGGGCTCAGTTAAGTTGACTTAATAAGGTCTACTCAAAGCCGACTTTATTAAGTCGACCTAGTGAGACTCCATTTGTTGCAGTCTCTGTGAATGCTGTTCAGGTGCCAATTTGTGAGACAAGTCTGCCTCACTTTTACAGCACAGCATGATTTTGTGTTGCTTGGAACGAGCACAGAGGGCCACATGGTACTCACAGTTACTCTGGAGCAAATCCCCTTATTTTGAGTGCAATGGATCCTTTTCAGATCAAAGGTTCCAATTCAGCTCAGATCACATCCACCTGTTGTCCTGTCTTTGACTGAAAGCTCTTTGGGGCAAGGATTCCTTTTCCATTTGGTGTACACAGAGCCTTGCACAATAGGGCCGTGACTGATGCCTTCTGGCTTGTAGTTATGACTGATGAAGCTGGCATCAGTGCTATAATGAATGTGACCTAGCACTTTCCATCATAAGACCTCATTTTCAAATGCTTGCAACTGCCAAACATTGTCCAGGCAGGTTGAAATTTTCCAAACTGGGTGCTGCTTCAGGCTGAATTTTAAGTTCCAGCAAAATCAGTTCAGCCATTTCCAAGATTAAAGGTAGGGAAGATATCACACTCCAGTGTGCAATCCACACCGGGGGTGAGGGGGCAGAAGGGCTGCGTCACTACCCGTTTCCCTGAAACATGGGTGCCATTTAAGCTTTGCTCTTGTAGCTGCCAACATGGGCTACTCATACAGTCAGCCTGCTGAAGTGACTGCAGGGGTGCCTTTGGTCACAGAAAAAATACACTGATTTGCCTGTATTAAAAACATTTTGCAACTGTGTTCACTGGGACGTTCTAGGGCTTGCATACTGTGAAATAGGGACATGAAATTTGGCAGTGGGTGGTACTGGGATCAGAGATGCTTTTTTCTGACACTAAAAAAATGCACTAAAATATAACCTCTGAAAACTGCAGTTTGCCAAAGCTCAATAGGGTCTTTTTAGAAATGAGCAACAAAAAAATCTCCAAGCATTCCATGGCCCCAGAATATAATGCTACCCCTCACAGTGGTTGTTGAGTAGACTTTTCCTGCAATTGCTCCTTGTAGCTGCCAGGGGCTGCTCTGATACCAGACTCCAGAATATAGAACAGCAATCCTGTGCAGCTGGGAGCTGGGGGGCATATAGCATAGATCCTGGAACTGCTCTTCAGTCAGCATATAGCTGTGAAACCCGTTGGTAAAGTGCATAAGTCATGTTCCTTTAGTGACAGGTCCACATTGAGGTTAATTGCCTGCTACTGCTACCAGCTACAAGTGGTACAGGTTGGTATTGATGACCCATGTGAAGGTCAGTGTGGTTCCACATGATGAAATTTGTCTTTTTCAACCCCCCCCCTGCATTAGAAAAATGTACAAGCTGCAAAGTCAAGCACTCCAAAGTCAATGTGGTTCCCTTGTGCCTATGCATTAAAGGTA
Organism: Podocnemis expansa; assembly: GCA_007922195.1. Taxonomy (NCBI): domain Eukaryota; kingdom Metazoa; phylum Chordata; order Testudines; family Podocnemididae; genus Podocnemis; species Podocnemis expansa. The sequence continues at coordinate 12,743,583 of ML682034.1, read as the reverse complement.
ACAGTCTTAAATACAGGATCACCTGCTGTTTTTGACAGCTTGATTTTGCAACTGTAATGGTATTGCAACACAGGTTATTTTCTGATGTTCTATATAGTGAGGTTGACAATGACTAAAAACATTAATATTGGTTTTTCAGTACGCTGGAGAGTTTGCTACCAGCCATGCTTTAATTATTCTCTGCACAGAGAATTTCACTCTCTTGCAATTTCCTTCAAATCCTATGTGACACTGAAGTAAATACATAGATCAAAAATATTTTGTTTCTCTCAAGTGGGAAATATTCAAATCACCCACAAGAGCCTTAAAATCCATGTGGCCACTTTTAATCTGTTTAGTAAACAGTTCAGGCTACAGGGGCATCAGAGATATTTCAGGAAATGTTTCCCCAGGTCTGGGCTATTTTTGCAGACCATTTAGAACATCAAACCAACTGATACATACTATACACACACAGCCCCAAGAACATGAGCTGGTAACCAGTACACGATACAGGTAGCTGATACACAGCACAGGCCAGATCCTGAAGACAACAGGACAAAGCAGCTGAAGAAAGCAAGGATTTAGTTCCATCTGTTCCAAGAAGTCTGTCATTTCAGGTATGTGATGGTGGGGAACTAAACATTTCACTAGTTCACAGTATGATTTAGTGAAATTCTTGTTAACTGTGATTTGAAGCAGGGTATTAACTATGTTCAGAAAACAATATATGCACCCTAAAGAGGAACCAAAAGGAAGACAGTAATGTCTAACACAAAGCAAACTTGCTTACAAAAGCCAGGGGCTGAGTACATTTGGATGACTATCACATTTGGTCAGGTGACAGATAAAACTGAGGTGAATAGCTCTGAACCAGCCACATGCCATTTACTCTAGCTGGTTTATTTTCATAGCTGCTTAAAATATTTCTTGTTTTCATTTGTTCAATTAAGAGTAGAGAGATTGAGAAGCTTGGAAGTACATGGATTGAATTTACTGAGGATGGCAGAAAAATGTAGACTAATTTTACTCAGTGTTTACACTGCTGTGACTAATACCATTCACTTTCAGAGGACTCGCTTGTGATTTCAGCACTGCTAGTGCCACTGCAGAAAAGGCTCCAATGGAGTTACTCTATATTCACATATTTAGTAAGCAGCCCTGCCAGTTTTCACAACCAGCTCCGAGAATAGTGCCTCCTTTGAGAGTAAAAAGCATAACCATAAGGGGTGGTCACTTGGAAAGAACATCTCATATAGTAACTGAATTAAAGGGTGTGATTATAAGTACTGGCCAGTAGTGATGGGCTCCAACCCATACCAGATCCACAGCCCCCACCCTCCTCCTCAAGCCTGTATGGGTTCAGAATCTACAACCCGGTTCCAGATCTGACTGTTTTATCTGACCTGTGTTTCTCCTAAGGGTTCAAGCCACACCTTTTCTCCCATCTCCAAACAACCCTGAACTCCTGCTGGGGTGGGATGTGGAAAATCCAAATCTTTGACAAGTTTGTAGCATAGCCATCTCAACAATATAATGTGGTTTGTAAAGCTGGCACCATGTTCCAGCCAGCTGCACTGGCTGAATCCTATCTGCTTGATTTCTCTTCAGGCCCAAGTTTGTGTTACTGTCAGCACTGCACAGCCAATGTAGTATAAAAGATGAGCTATTTAAAGTTTTGCTTTAGGTACACACACAAAACTTGCCTATGTTTTGCTTCTCTAATCTCAACTGCTGGTGAAGAGGAAAGCAGCACAGAAGAGCAGTTTAAGTTGGAGACAACAGATTGCACGTGCAGGGCTGGTCTCTAGCTTGGCTTGTTAGATGAGAAAACACTATGGAGAAGGTACTGAGAGCATAAGAGCAGGCAGTGAGCATGTTGGAAAGTAAAAATCCCAAGCCCCCTACCCTCAACAAGAACTATTAATACCCCACTCCTCTTCAGTGTGTTCAGAGAGCACCATATACAACAATTCAAACAAACTCCCCTTAACAGCTGCTTCAGTGCCTCCTGGTGAGGGCCAGGAAGTGGCAAAGGAGGATAATAGCGGAAGATACGCTTTACATTACCCTCCACACAGAGGCAAAATTCACTTACTTCACATAGCCAGGAATCAAAAGCATGTGAGCTGTTACCTCCACCCTACAGAATCCTCCAAGCTCTAAGACGTCTCTTTCTGCTTGCCAAAGAGCTCTCCCTCTGCTGCTCGAGTCTCCTGCCCTTCTTTTGTGGGACCTCGTTGGCCTGCAACCCTGCTTCATTAACCTTCCTCAGGGCACTTGTGTGGCACAAAGACATTGAGCTAGATTTACTCATTGGGGCACTTGAGATTTCCTCACCCCCACCATTTTATAGCCACATCTGTGACTATACAGTGGTGGGTACAAAGGTTGCCATCACCATTCTGGGTCAGATCCTCAGCTGGTGTAAATTAACATAGCTCCACTTCTGTGCTGCTCCACTGATTTACACCAGCTGAGGATCTGCCTCATTTAACTTCATTAGCTAAATTGTAAATTTAGTCTCAAGCCACAATTTACAGAAGGAAAATGCTAAGAAATTATAAAACCAGCAAAAAATATATGGACCATGTCCTGATGATAGGTTATTCATATAGGCCAGAATTCTACCACCTATCCATCCTGAGTAATACCTTTCTTTGCAAGTCATCAGTTGATTTCAGTGGGATTGCTTGAGGAATTAGGTGCCACTCTCCATGAGTAAAGGGGAGAGAATGAGGTCCACCAGTCCAATGAATGCAGCACTAGGCATTAGCAAACCTGTGTGCTATTCCAGGCTCTGCAGGTCACTCACTTTGTGACGCTGGGCAAGTCATTACATGTTACTTTGTGTATGTAAAAATGGGAATTAAAGGACGTGTCTTCATAAAATCCTCTGAAGTCTATGGCCCCAATCCTGCAAACATTTACGCATACACTTAAGCACTTGGGACGTCAATGAAACAGTGCTGAAACACATGCTTTCCAGAACCACGGTATCTATGAATGGAATGTGCAATATAAACATAAATGATGGATTAAATCTTCTGCTCTGTGAAACATTTAGGAAGAGTTAAATGTGACGCATACTGTAGTGTAACAATACATTTTCCTCTTAACTTGAAGGCTCAGGGAGGAAGAATCTGTTACAAGTATCAAGAATGTGATACTTCATGCAGTAATCTTCTATTTGCTATTCAAAGTTCATTTTTCTGAGTAAGGGTTATTTTCTCCTCAACCTTAAACAAACAGTGCAATTGAATTGGGTGTATTTGAACTGTATCCATTAGCCAAAACTTGAAAGGGAAGGAAACCAACAAATTTCTTTTAATAACATGGCCAGCCTTTTGCAAATTTTCTTTAGAAAAAGGACTTGGCTCTCACTTCAGTTCCCCTGATGTACCTTCTCCCAGTCTTCAATGGAGTTAGCCAATGATTTATAGCTGTGTGAGCTCAGAATCAGGTCCAACCAGGTTTATTTTATTCAAGTTCCTTTTTTTTTTTAATTTAAGAAAATCTGTTCAAAATAAATGTTTCTGCAAAACAACATGTATGTGTGAGTGAAATGACTTAGTTACTACCATTTGAAGTTAGACAATATTTCCCAAAGCTAATACAATGAAGGTAGTGTAGGGAGATTAATGTATATGCTTTTAAGCACTTGCTTATTATAACCCTCTCAGACAGAAAGCTACTATTTATTTATTTTTCTCTGTAACACAATCTGATAAACCTTTTCTTTTCATTCATTGGGAAAACATACCCTCATCTGCTGAAGCCTAGAACAGAGTGCAGGCCATTTGGCAGGGCTATAGCTCCTTTCAGACTCAATACATGCCTTTGGTGAATGCTGATTTGCTCTTTCATATCCTTGTTGGCTGTATGTCTTTTGCTTTTCAATAATTACGTTTAGAATTTTGGATGTGTGCAAATGTAGTGCTTGTCCTGAAGCCACTATATCCACAGCCTGTTAACCAAAGTCCATTCATCACAGGACAGACACAGTATGGGAAACAAATTTCCCCCCAACACTGACCCAACATCACACAAACATACAGTGTTCAAGAAAGAGGAATTCAGACTGGAAAGCTGCAGAGAAGAATTACTAGAACGATCTAAGAAAGGGAGGGCCTTTCTTACTAGAAGAGACTAGAAGAGCTTGGCTTGTTTAGGCTAGCAAAACAAAGGCTGAAAAGGGATATAACTGCTCTCTATAAATATATCAGGAGAGTAAATATCAGGGAGGATGAAGAGCTATTTTAGCTAAAGGACAATGCTGGCACAAGAGCAAATGGATATAAACTCTCCATGAACAAGTTCAAGGTAAAAATTATAACCGAGTTTTCTAACCATCAGAGGAGAGAGGTTTTGGAACAGCCCTCCAGTAGGAGTTGGGGGGGGGGGGGCAATCCTCAATGAGTTTTGTAGACAGAGCTGGAAAAATTTATGAGCGCAGATTTATTAGGGTTGCTTGTAATGTAGGGGGCAGGGCTCAGCAGTTATGGGGGCTCACTTCTGGTTTATGATTCTTGTTTCTTAAAGCTAATTCTTCAGGGTTTCAGTCAGCACCTACAGGGGGTAAGGAAGGGATATCACCACCCCCTGCCAAAGCTGTCTGGATTTTTTTGTTCTTGTTCTCCTCTGTATCAGGGATGGCCATGGCTGGAGATGGAACAATGGATGGATGGGGCCAGGGCTCTGAGGCAACCCTGAATATTCTCTGTCTCAGGTGCTTGACTGGCTGGTTCTTTCTTAAATGCTCAAGGCTGAACTGATCACCGTATGGGTTGGAGGGAGCTCTCTCCCCCCCAAGTCTGATTGCAAGAGACCTTGGGTTTTTCACTTTCTTCTGCAGTGTGTGGGTGCAGATCTAGGTCTAACTCATTTAATCATTTTCCTGCTGTTCTGGTGGCACTGTTGCACCTCAGTCCCTCCTGTTCTCTGCCTATGGCCTATAATAGTTCAGTCTTCTGTGAACTGTAATACTTAATTCTGATTTTGATTTTTGGGGTTACTGCATGAGTAGTGTTGGTGTCTTATGATATACAGGCGATCAGATTAGATGAGCTGGTGGTCTCTTCTGGCTTTAAACTCTAACTCTACAACTGTATTCCATCTGCTTTCTGGAAAGTTGAAGAAAGGGTTTGCTTTCCTGCTGCAGTACTGCATATCAATGGAGTGTGAATTCTTTTGTGCACCAAAGTGTCACATACCAATGTCTCACACAGACCCTGTTGGTACACACCACCAGTTTCCTTGTGTGCATTAACGAAATCCTGGTTGATGACACTGGGTAGCCTTAGAATTCACACGCCACTGATGTCCATTATTGCACTGTGTAGAAAAGCCCATTTTTTAAAATGCCAGCACATAGGTAAACACTATGGGCTAGATTGTCTCTAAGACGACTGCAAATTCTCTGCATAGTCATGTTGGGGCTACTCAGATTACAGCTCCATCTGCAGGATGGGGAAACAGGGGCTGTTCCTCCACTAGTTCACTATGTGAGCAAGGTGACAGAAAGGAGTAACAGCCTTGGCTCTAACCACTTACTGCCAACTACAGTAGCTGACAGGGTGCGCAGGAAGGGAGTAAGCTGCATGCTGAAAAAGAATGAAGAAACCTACTCTCAAGAGCAACGAGAGTGCTAGGGAGTATATCTGTCCTTAGGAAATCAAAGGACTCAAACTAGCTGTGTGCAATCCCCAGTTCAGATCATGTATTGGTCAGAAAGAAATGTTGTGTCTTGACAGTTCTTGCGAGTGTTAAACTACTTGCCAAATCACTGACAGTTTCCAGTTTCCAAGGGGATTCTCTTTGCTGCTTTTATAGCCTCCATTATTGCTTCACTTTACAGAGAATCAATTAAAAACATCAACAAAGAAAGCCCTGTTCTGCTGGGTTTTAACAGAGTTCACCTGCAGCAGTGAAAGTGCTTTTCATTTTCTGTACGATTCTTATCCAAGTCTCCAGGCACGGAAGCGTCCATTACGTCTGTAAAAAGTTACAAACTGCTCTACTGCATGAGATATCCTAAAACATCCATGAGAGAAAAATGGGTGGGGGGAGAAAAGGGCGCAAAGGAGGGAGGACATCATCAAATGCAGAGGCTGATGCTTTCTAAATGAGGGAAAAAGGAAGTTCTGCTTCACAGTTGAGCCTCAAGTGGCGGGATCATCTGGCTGTCTCTGCCACACCCTAGTTCATCACCGTTCATGTTTAATGTTTGAGTCACTGTGTTCCACAGTCACCCCGTTTCCATTCCGGGTCACCTCTTTTCTGTTCCAGTCCTTTTCCATGTAAAATTCACCTAATACAGGACAGTGCTCTGAAGCAACTCCACCCCAGGACCAGTTATCAGGGATCCATGGATTTGTAAGGCCTTCTCTCACAACTGCCCAGTGGCCTGCAAGAAGAAAAATTGCGGAGAAAAAGATTAGCATGGAAAGGGGGCAAGGGACAGAGGCTTAATCCATAGAAGATTAAGGGTCCAATGCTGCAGCACTTGAGCATATGAGGAATCTTGCTCCTGCTGACAAGAGTGGGACTACTCATGGAGTAACACTATCCATGTGTGAGGAAAGATGCCAACCTAGAAGGGGTTATTAAAGATCTGTTTTCAAACACTGTCTCCTCTGATAGAGCATTTTACCTGTGAAAACCTTTTTCAAGCTTCGACTGATCCAAATGTTATCCAGTGACTTAGATCCCTGAGGATTCTTTGTGCTGATGTTTGTAAATGTATTTGCAGGGACTACATGATGGAACTTCTCTTTTCTCAAAAGATCATGGTCACTGCTGTCTGGGGCTTGGTTAAAATCTCCTAAGATGATCACATCTTTTTCTCCTAGAAAAATTAAAAAAGACAAAATAGTGGAGAAAAAAATTCAGTGATTAAATATAGGATATGGAGCAAGAAATACAACCCCTGAACAGCAATGCTGATTTTTCTCTGCACTGGGCTGTTTGTTTCTTCAACATAACACAATATGGTGAAATATCATCTACTGTAAATAAACACATTACCTTGCCTATCTTTCTGATAGCCAATGAGATTATTACATGGCACAAAAGGAATCTGAAAATCCAATGTACTTTGCACAATTTATGCTCCTTGTTTGAATTTCATCCTCAACACAACCATGTTCAGGAGGACTATCCTATGCAACTGTGTCCATTTGTACACAATGACAGGTGCACCCTACTGCCACATTTGGTAAATCTTATAGGTTTGGGGTATCTTAGGCTTTGTACAAGGTGGGAAATTTTATTGTCTTTGATTTAAACAAAGATCTACATCTGGAGTACCATATCCAGTTTTGGATCCCCCACTACAGAAAGGATGTTGAGAAATTGGTAAGAGTGCAGTAGAGGGCAATGAAAATGATTAGGGGGCTGGGGCACATGACTTATGAGGTCAGGCTGAGAGAACTGGGCTTATTTAGTCTGCAGAACAGAATGTGCATGGGGGCAGTTTTCAGCTACCTGCATGGTGGGTTCCACAGAAGATGGAGCTAGGTTGTGCTAAATTGTCACAGATGATAGAAAAAGGAGTAATGGTCTCAAGCTGCAGTGGGGATGGTCTAGATTGAAAAAATTATTAGGAAAAAATTTTCACTAGGAGAATGGTGAAACAACAGGAAGAGGTGATTGGAATCTCCATTCTTAGTTGTTTTTAAGGTGCGGCTTAACAAGGTTCTGGGGGGGATGATTTTGTTGAGGTTGGTCCTGCTTTGAGAAGAGGTTGGACTAGATGATCTCCTGTGGTCCCTTCCCAACCCTATTTTTCCTAGATTTTGGGCCAAATATACCCTGAGGCTGTCCTTCAACAGTGTTACTACTGAGGTTTTGTTCAGTTTTTTTACTTAGAAATTTTTTTGAGACTATTAGGGAGGCACATCTCTCTCCAACGATGGATCAGTGCCATAAAAACCATGAGAATGCAGGACACTCATTCTAAAATTGCAGATTTAAGAAATTAAAAAAAAAACAATTAGGATTAGCGGCTGATAAGTCTGATGGCAGAAGCAGCAAACACATCCTTTGATAGTTCACAACCCAGAACTCTATACGTCTCTAGAAAAAATGCAATCTGTATTTATTTGCCTTTGTGATTACAGGGATTTTGCAAATCAGTGTTTGCGCAATGTGTGCCATGTCTGCAGCTGTGCTTGCCTTCATTCCAGTCCCCCCGGTCCTCTCCAGTTCGATTCCTGGCTCTAAGTCTCGTTTACTAGTCAGAATGACTCCCAGTTCTGGATTTGGTTTCTGTCTCTGTGGTAGCAATTCTTGGTTCCACCTCTGATTTACTACTCTGGTTTACCCCTGGGCTCTGGCATTTGGCTTCTGTCCCTCTTGAACTGACTCTTGGGTTGCTTCCTGGGTTTTGCCTACCTCCGAGTTCAAACCAGTAGGCTGAACTCTCCAGTAGGCCTGAAAGCTTGTGGTCCAGTCAGCTACAATTCTGTTATGGTGTGGTAGAAGTAGTCAGCCAGCAGAGGGAGCATAAATTAAACAATAATCTCTATTAACACCTTCCTTGTTCTCTTTCTGCCTATTGGACCAACTTCTGTTGGTGAGAGGTCAAAAGCTCATCCTCCTCACTAACAGAAGTTGGTCTAATAGCAGATATTACCTCAGCCATTGTGTCTCTCTAATATTCTGGGACCTATCTGGCTACAACTCCGTTACATACTTTTTTTCTTTTTTTTGCTTATGCTTTATTAGAAAAAAAGACTACAATACTGCAGACCCCAGCTGTTCCATAAGAAACAAAGAGTGGCAGGATCACCCTTTGCCTGATTAAAAATAAGGACTGTCTATGAAGAGTATCACAAACACCATGCTATTTAGTTTACACTCTGCAGAGTGTTTGTGACAAAGGCTCCGCTTTTAAAAGAAAGCCATGCTATTTTCAGCTCCATTGGAATTCTGAGGAAAATCAATCCCTGCCTCAGGGGTAAGGACAGAATCACTCTGGAAGCAACTGGTTAACTTTCATGCTTCTGGATTATTACTAGAAATAGAAAACATTTTAACAACTTATAAACAAATGTCTGAAAGCATACTTTAAAACTTAACATTCCCATTTTGCAGCCTATATCCAACTGGATGGGTACCACCTTTCATTCACTAACAATGTTCTGAGTTTTGTATGTTTGTCCCTTGACTAAATAAGATCCCAGTCTTGGTAAGAGCAGGGAAATGAATCAGGTCACATTGTGTTGTGATATTGCAATGCTGCAGTGAAATTGAAGAAAGAACACTCTAGTTATAGCTAACCACTGGCCCATCTTTATTTTTGGAATGGAAGAACAGAGCTACAACAAGCACCTCTGTCCAGCCTTCTGTTGGGCCAATAATTGCTCTTGGACAAAATATAAAAAACTGCTGAAAGATCTAAAAGAATCCACGTGAAGATATAGCTTAACTGATGTCAAGGCAGTGGTCCCTTGTCAAGAAAACTAATGCAATCACAGTAGCCATGCAGGAGACTAGACTGAAAAAAGGCACAAGGATTCCAGAGACATCTTGCTGCAAATCTCCTAATCACTGTCTTCAAGAAAACAAGTTCTGAGCCCGAGTCATAACTGGCAAGGCTGCAAAGTCTTACAGCCATAGTAATGAAATGCAAAAAACCGCCATACGTTGCAGATTCAAGGCAAGGAGACCCTTTTTAGTGCTCTGCTCCCCTCTCACTCCCTTCACCCTGGTCTATGCTTGTCACCGAGTTGAAGAGAAATACACAAGTTATTTTGAAAGAACTTGTGTATCTCCCTTTGACTTCCTAATGTCCACTTAACTCCTTGACTCCAAAGTGATGACTTGAAGAAAGGTGCCCTCCTTTTGACTCAGTGGAACCACTGTTGAGGAGCTGGAGTTACTCAACTGACTTCCCCATTGACTGAACAGATCTTCACAGACCACTCAAACAAACTGTGAAGTTCAAACTGACAGCAGTGACTATGCCATGGTCAGTGTAGACAAGGCCTTCATTTGATCATCTGTATACCAAAGTGATCAATGAGGGGATGCCTAGAGCCCTTGGAATGATGATCAAAGAAAAATAAATCACCATCTCCTTCTAGGCAACAAGCAGTATTGAATGCTGTTTTCTCTCGGAGAACTATGAAGCCTTCATCCTGAAGCCTTCATTTCCCTACGGTAGTCACACAGGGTCTGATCAGAAGTCCTTTTAACTCAATGGAAGTCCTTCCATTGACTTCAATGGGCTTTAGATTAGAACCTCCACAGTATGCTAGGGGAAGAGCTGAGCTAATACTGAAGAAAGTGATGGCTTGATCATGAAAAGGGTGTCACACTGAGCAGGGAACCTATGAGGAGACTCCAGAAAGGAGGACCCTCCTAGAACCTCAAAGATCTGCCTACACTGAATGCCTGATACATAGACAGCTTATGGGAACTTGGCCAACAGAGAAGGGGGAATTACTGGGCCTAGAGCCTGAATCACATGCTAGGACAACCAGCTACTGGATAGGGATTTTCTGTATACGGGTGAGGTCATTGCCAGCTTATGCGCTGAAACCAAATTGGCACAGTGTAATGAGGAAGAAAAAGAAAACTGGCTATGAAGAAAACCAAGAATCCAGGGCCCATTGGCCTTAGATTATCAGGCCACTAGTGAGCGAGCACATGTGCAATTATGTTAGTTAATCATTTCATGGAATTTAGAGGGATGGAATTCAGTGAAATTTAGGCTAGAAGTTATGTATGTGGTTAAATGGCTTCTTGAATCAGGTCTTACGTGCTGTACGTCATACAAGACAAAGCATCTGAATTCCAGCTTTAGGTGAAATACTGAATTCAGTTCTCAATACATGCCTCTCTAATGTTCTAAACCAGAAAGACTACTGGTCTGACATAGTACAGCTATTCTTACACTGAAACATGGTTAAAATAAGTGAAATCAGGACTAAAATAAACAAGGAGACTTGTGGCCCTTTTAAAGACTAACAAACTTTTAAAGACTAGTGAATTTATTTATCACACGCTTTCGATAAATAAATCTGGTAGTCTTTAAATGTGCCATATAAATGGGTCACATAAATGATCAATTTGTTTTTAAGAATCCTTTCAGATTTCAAGTTATGTGAACAAATACTTAATACAGTACAATTTAAGAACAGCCTTGATTGACATCTTGCAGCTCAAAGGAAAACGAGAGTGTCTGCAAACAAAAAAAAAGCCCCACACCCATACTTCTCTCCTGTAAAAGGAGATAGGTATTGATTTTTAATTTTTCAAGTGACTGACCTTGCAAAACTGGGCCAAGTATGTGACCCTGTAACTGTCTAGCCTTTATTGAACAGAAAACAACATACTTACTATTCCCATTTCTATGAAAAGCCCTAATACAAAAACCAATGAAAACTGAAACCTCACTGTTTAGCCCCACAGGATACTCTTAGAACTGAACCTGCAAGTATCTGGACGTGAGCAGGTTGTCAGAAGTGAGAGAGAGTCAAGCTTCTATTAAATTACATATTTAGCTCCAAAATTCACTCTGATTTAGATGGTATAAATCAAAAGTAATAACACTGAAATCAGTAGAGTTACTCTGAAATTACAATAATTTATAGCCAAACTAGGATTTGGCTTTCAATCTTCTATTTTGTTATAAATAATTTGAGAAGTGAAATCTTTTTTCTCCAAAGTAGTTATAAAAATACTCTAAAGTAAATTCATAAAATCAATTCCTGAGTGAAAAAATCACTAATCCTGGTTCTGATGATCTCACACAAGCCCTCTTTCAGCAAAGCACTGCAGTATGTGTTTAATTTGAAGCATATGAGGAGTCCCATTGGCATCAATGCTGCTTTGCTGAACTCGGGTTTTATTCTGGTATGCAGTCATGAATAATTCCAGTTAAATCAATGACAAACTAGTGTAAAGTGAATCAAGCTCTGTGTTAATAACTGTTAATTGTTAAGCATTAACAATGTGCCAAGCACAATAAATAGTCCTGTCACCACAGAGTGTATGCCTTTAAGACAAAAATCAGAAAAAAACCACACCAAGAAAATCACCGAATGGAAATAACTCAGAACTTTTATATGTAAGTGGTGACGGTGAGAGCATAAATTTGATGTGGGTGTTAGTGGATCTTAGTTTAGATTAGGTGTAATTCAATTTAATTACATGAGTTGACTTATGTGCATGGATAAAAACAATGTCATACCTTTCAGTGTTTCCTGCAGAGTTTGTGCAAAGGTTGCTAATTTGTGGCTATCATGATTCTTCCCTGTATTCTCCCCTGCTGAAGGTGACAGGGCCAGATGAAGGTTAACCAGTGTTAGATCATTCATTCCAACCTAAATAGGAGTGAACAATGTTACAAAGAAAGGATCAGGATGGATCACAAAGGCATGAACTTTTCATGCTATCACTTACAGCTCAAGCACATGTATTCAGCATTTAGGATTGGTCACTTGAATGAAGATGTTATTTATTTTCTTCATTTCTTTTAAGAGTACAGAGGAGAAATTATGGAGCTCTAGTTGCAATACTGGGGAAGCGGCTTTTCATACGCAAGACACTTCTGTGCACTGTGTACCAACATAACACATATTGCTATTGAAAATACAAACAATGTCTACTTTATTCAGTTATTACACACGTTAATTATCCAATATTGTGACCAGTACTGAAATTTCAGAGACCAAACATGGAACCCAACACCAAGATGAAAAACTGTTCATTGGTCTCTGTCCAGTGCACACATACTTAGCAGCTGGCCTAGCACTCAGATCATCATCAGATGTGTGTAAAAAGTAAGCAATAGTACCCTTAATTTTCCCAGGTAGACTTTTGACCTTTTTGTACATATCAGAAATCTTTTCAAGTTTTATCAGAGGCTACATAGTCACAAATTATATCATCTGTACCCCAGCTTATCTTACGAGAGGCGGGTGCACTGAATTGATGTTTGGTTTCGTACGCTCACACCCATACAGGCACATAGGAAGGAATCCCACCTCGGAAGGACAGATAGCACTTGTAGAGTTTGATGACACTCGTAGATGGGCTGTCCCAGTGAAAGAACTTGGGAACTCTGTGAGGTCCCACCGGCAGAGCTGACTTTATGTTTCTTCGTCAAGGAAAAGATTTGAGCCTAACCCCCCTGCAGGCATCAGGGAGCTCAGCCTGCAGATCTCAGAACTACTGGAGCCCCTTTGCTTCCACATTGCTTCCTACCCACCTCCCTAGGTACATGGCATAACTGCACTGCCCCCACGCTTGTTTCTATTACACCATAGAATCATAGCATCCTAGGGTTGGAAGGGACCTCATAGGTCATCTAGTCCAACCCCCTGCCAGAGGCAGGACCACTCCCACTTAAACCATCCCAGTCAGGGTTTTGTCCAGCCGGGCCTTAAACACCTCCAAAGATGGAGACTCCACCACCTCCCTCGGCAGCTCATTCCAAGACTTCACCACTCTCCTGGTAAAAAAGTTTTTTCTAATATCCAGCCTCGACCTCCCTAACCGCAACTTGAGACCATTGCTCCTCGTTCTGTCCTCCATTACTACCGAGAACAGTCGAGCTCCATCATCCCTGGAGCATCCCTTCAAGTAGTTGAAGGTTGCTATCAAATCCCCCCTCAATCTTCTCTTCTGCAGACTAAATAAGCCTAATGCTTCCAGTCTTTCCTCATAGGGCTTGTGCTCTAGCCCTTTAATCATTTTGGTTGCCCTCCTCTGAACCCTCTCTAGCATGTCCCTGTCCTTTTTGTAGTGGGGAGCCCAAAACTGAACACAGTATTTTAGATGTCGCCTCACCAGTGCAGAATAGAGGGGAATGATCACATCCCTTGATCTGCTGGTAATACTTCTTTTGATGCAGCCCAGTATGCCATTGGCCTTTTTGGCAGCAAGAGCACACTGCTGACTCATATCTAGCTTCCCATCCACCATGACTCCCAGGTCCTTTTCTACACTGCTGCTACTTAGCTGAATGTTTCCCAGCCTGTAGCAGTGCATAGGGTTTTTTTGTCCCAAATGCAGGATTTTACACTTATCCTTATTGAATCTCATAAGATTTCTATTGGCCCACTGTTCCAATTTATCTAGGTCTCCCTGAATCCTGTCCTTGCCCTCCAACGTGTCTACTGTTCCCCCCAGCTTGGTGTCATCCGCAAACTTACTGAGAATGCAGTCTATTCCATCATCCAGATCATTGAGGGGGGTGGTTTGGTGAAGGTGGAAGAAGGTTAGCATTGACATACACCAACATTTCTCATTGAGTTGCCAGAAACTGAGCCTCACTCACCCTCAAACCCATCCTCACTATGGTGCACAACCTGTGGAATGGGTGTGAAGGTGTTCCTCCTGGGTTGATAAAAAGGTGGAGGATAGCAGAGAGTCAGCATACCTTATTCGACACCATCATCCATGTGACTGAGATCTGCCAATTGTTGCTATCTCCCAACCATGGTAAAAGAAGGGAGCATGCGATTCTTCATTTTCACTCTCACCTCTTCCATATAGATGGACAAGACGTGGTAAAACCTTACTGCAGTCCAAGCATAGGCAAGATGCTTTGCTTATGATGCAACAAGCCAATGTATTGGCCTCCATGAAAGGCCAGATAACTTTAAGTCATTAGAAATGAAATGTTGCTTCTTTAGATTTTCTATTTAAAGTGTTTTTACAGAAATGTGATTAAAAAAGCCAAACTCAACATGATGCCACTACCTTGAAATGTGCAATGTATGGGTGAGGATAGGCATGCTTCCCGTTGCCATTAGTGTGCGTGGTCTCCTGAGAGGAGGCATCCTTCAGCTCAATCCCAGCTGTTGTGTCCCAGAGGAAGCCAGAATATTCGACACCCTGCAATCAGAAAGGAAAGAGCTGATAACAATTATGAAACTTTGTGACACCATTCCCTTCACCACTCCACAACTCGTACACAAGGCTGTCCTCCACCCAACCCGGCCTGGAGTGTGTCAATCCCACCAATGTCTAGAGCAGGCATAGCCAAACTGCGGCTCGGGAGCCACATGTTGCTCTTGAATGAAAAAGTGTGGCTCGCAGAAGAACATCAGCAAACAAATTTAGTAGGTAAAAGTATATGGCTATGTGCCTCAGTGCGGCTCCTGAAGATTTAATAATCAACTTGTGTGGCTCTTGAGTTCCATAAGTTTGGCCACCTATGGTCTAGAGTCTACATTCAGCAGTGTCATCAATGGTCGTATGGGCTGTTCAGAAAACATGTGGCAGGTGGCAAAGCAGAGTAAGTTGTGCTGGTTTAGCATCCAGTGGGGAGTGTAGAATAAGTTTAATTTACCACAGGTGCTAGGGGAGGAGGAGGAAAAGGCATGCAAAACAATGAACAGGAAGATGAAAGAATGAAACAGCTCCTCTTCTTCCCTATCACTTCAATTTATGTCCACAACACCTTGAAAAGAATAGTCCATGAACTAAATTCAGCCCATATGTGGCAAGGCACTTCAGCCACAACTTCCACTAAGCTCAGTGAAAATGGCATACACCAGTGGCTGAATTTACATGGCTTTGCACTACTTACAGTCACTGACACCTGTTTTCTAGCCATCTGAGGCCCACGTACCTTACAGCTCTGCTAAAATTAGTCAAGAGTCTCTGAATTTAATTAGTAACCTCAAATATTATGTGCATAATGGTGCTGCATGCAGTATGTGCTGGTACTATGTGGCAATGGAAAATGCATCCTTTCAAGGGCTGAACAAAACTGGCTCACAGTTAAGCTCCAGCACTTTTACTTCTGATAGCCAGAGAATACTTCTCCATTACATTTCTGCAGTGGAGCTAGGTGACAGGCTACCAAGACTGGTTGCCATAGTGACCAGAAACATTGATTTGTCAAGGCCCGATATAGGCAACTATGAAATCTGGTGCCTGGGTACTCTAGGAGACATCTGATTTACATATAATGCCTCTTGGAGCTTTTTCCGGGGTCACGAGTGACTCATCTCTCTCACACACATGCACATGCCCGGCACACACATCTTCTACCAGACCTTCACCTGATCTTTTTAAACATCTCCATCCAAATGAATCATAGCCAAAGGCATTCCTGGAAATGGCTTCCATCCCCTGCTGCAATAAACAAGCAGCATATGTTGTGCTGTCTTTCCCTGGGCTTTATGAGAAGACAGGGCTAGCTAAAATTCTTTCCTACTTTAGTTTAAGATTGCTTAAAGCTTTAAAATATCACCACAATTATTTGATCTAGCACAAGAACATTATTCCCTATCTATAAGTAAGATGGTCAGGGGGGAAAAAAAAGCACTTCTCCTTGACTCCAGATTACTGCATTACACTGATAGACAGAAATGAATATTTGGAGGGGCTGACAAAGCCAACAAAGCTAGCTATGGAAAGTGCTTCTGTCACATTAAAGGATTGTGTGGGAGCATGGGTCTCAGATGCTATCCACTGCCTTGTATTATTTAACAATGTAAAATGCCTTGGGATGCAATTTTTGTTAAAGATGACACACGGAATAATATTACTGTGTTCATGTGTGTAAAATATACAAATCTGGCCATGCTCCTGAACCACTAACAAAACTAAGGAGTATGATGTATGTACAGGCATAGTTAGTGGCTCAAGAGCACAGTCAGATTCGCTTCTTGATAAAGCATACCATAATAGGCGTCAACAGACACAAACACTCCATTAAATGTTGTATGCAGAAGGCCCAACTATATATTTATAACTGTCATGAAAACTACCCTGTACAACAGACCAGAACCTGCCATGTTGAAGAGTATCTTACTCCTCAAGTAGTCTTACTGGAATAAAGCTACTCAAAGAGTAAGGTCTCAAGAATCTAGCTCAATGTAAATACATTTTATATTTTGTCAACAGCAGTGGGTGCCAATAAATAATTATTATTACATAGCAGGATAAATACTTTGCTGCATATACACTCTAAATACAGAAAGTACTGCAGTAAAAGTAACACTGCAGTACTGGATTTGTTTATTTTTTAAACAGTATCCATGGTGTACATTAAATATATGCAAGATGCAGTTTATGGAACATAAACATAAGCTATTTTTTTCTAGATGACAAAAGAGCACTGAATGGATTTCCTGTGAGGTCTTAATTTGCAAACTAAGAAAACCAGAAACATTACCAACTTCCAGCAAACATTTTATCATGGAACCAGCTTAGCCATCTGGCAGACTAGGACGAAGATTTCCAGAGGGGTGTATGCCTCCATTCAAAAATTGTGGGGTCTGCAAATGTACTCTGGGGCATCAGCACACAGAATACAGGACTATCTTATCATACTGTGTGGCCTTTGTGACACGCTTTCTTTTAATACACATTTTTGTTTGCACAAATATTGCTACACAAAAGAAAAATAACTCTTAAAAAAATCAACATCAAAAGTAAAAACCAAACATTCTAAGAACAATCAGCTTCAACAGAAGAGAGTTGCAAACTTTGCAAGAAAAAAAAAAAAGCCAAATGCTTTGGCTCAAATTAAAAGTACGTCCTTCAGTTTGAGTAAAACAAAATGAAGTAAAAGGTCAAGATTTGGGTATTAATGTACCTTATGTAGCTGGCCTGAGGGTTTCTCGGAAACAACACCCTTCCAGCATCCTCTAGGGCCCTTCCACTTGCGGATGTTCGGCAGAGTTGGCTGGTTCAGCTCCATACAAAACTGCAAAGGAAAAGAAAATGCTTTGTAGTGGACTTTTTTCCCCTGAAACAACAGTGAAGCAGCCCTGTATACAGCATTAATAATAGACATACTGGGGATGACAGACCATAACCTCTACTGAAATATTAAACATATGCTGCCTACAGCTCCCAATGCTAGCTCCTCAGCTGGTGTAAAATGGCACATCTCCCTTGACTTGTATAGCATGATGCCAATTTATACCAACTGAGGATCTGGGCCCCCAGGTTTTGATACAGCAACAGCTTGAACAAGCCATGGAAAAGAAGGCTTGTTAGCAGGAAGAGAACAAGCACACGTCAATAGCATATAACAGAAACTCTGAAATGTTAACTGCTGAAAGAGCTTGCATAAAAGGAAGACTGAGCCAGATTCTGCACTAACCTTCACTCTCTTTGACAGTTCCAGAATTTTAGTTAAAAAAAGGTCCTTGCAAAAGCTGTAATTAAACGTTATTTAAAGCATTTTAACCTCAGTAAATTTATTCAAAGCACCTGTCATTTTAGTCTACCTCCTTATAGTTACACTATTTTAAAGTTTCTAGCCCTCATTCAAAGTAAAATGTAACAGCCAAGCCACTTATGTGAAGAGGATTCCTTTTGCTCCCAATGATTTTAACTCTGACGAGGCCATAGCCACAGGGCCAGACCCATGTCCTGTTGCATTTTTCTGGTATACTGTTTTGTAAACACACAAATATTTTCCTTGAGAAGAGAGTTCTCTGTGGGTGAAATTGTGCATCTTGAATGTCACACCAAAACAAAGAGCTAAGTTAAAAGCAACAAAGAGGGATTTATAAGGAAAACGATAACTAGAGCTCCAGTCCTGCAAACTGCTCAATGCAAACAGATGATGCTAGCCATGCAGAATTTTACCGGTTTCAATGGCCCGGTCTGTGGGAGTACAGGTCTCCCACACAGAACTGTGTGTCGGTGGGGCTGTGGCTCTCAATAACAACTCTGGGGAAGAACAGCTTCCCAACTTACTATTTTCCAATGCCCTCACACCTCTTTATTTTTCTTTTTAAGTAAAGTCAGAACCTGTAAACTTAATGGATTGCCTTGTATATAATTTAGACACATTTGAAGCTCAAGCTTTTAGCTTCTATGCCCCAGGAACGTGCAAACCCAGCAACTTTTTTATACACAGATGGCTGGCTTGGTTTTGGTTTCTAAATCAAAGGTTGAAGTGTTTTTAAGTATGATAAAAAATGTTAAGGGCGCTAGGGCTTTTTATGAAAGGTGATGTATTACTTTAGTATAACTCGAAGCAGCACCACCCTACTCATACTCGTGCTACACACTACACTACACCCTATGATACTCAATGAAATAACGAAGTATATGCAGCGTCTGACAGAATGGGACCCTAAGCACTACCATAATAAATATAATTAAATACTTTAATAAACAACCTTTCCTGGTGAAACGCCATTCAGCTCAGTTCCAGGATGAATTTCTCTAAGTGAGTTTTTCAACCTTTTAATAATTGAAATAATCAAACAAAAATACTTTTGACAATAAGAGTTCTATCAGAAATCTAAACAAGGAATTCACTTCTCTTTAAGCTGCAGGAGTCTGGAACAGCAGGTCAGAATGAAAACTGCATATCTGACAGTATTAAATAAAAATAATCTATCCATTATTTAAAATATCAAAAATAAAATATCTGTTATTGAAATGAGCACTTGCCTTCAATTAAAATGTAGATTTTGATTCCACCAACCTGATTTGACAAGGCTAAGATTTAAGCGTACTCAAAGAAGTAGAACGAGCAAAAGATCACACAATTTTTCCTTGAAAGGACCAACACATTTAGGAAGTATTCACATGGTTGAAAACTTGCTCTGACTGAGCTGAGCTTGATTTGTGCCCTTCTTCAGTGGAAGAAGCACATAATTTTCCAAGTTCTATCAGTTTTTTTGCATTAGGTCATTTTTGTGCTCAAATGAGAAGGGCAGTTCTCAATTCATGCTGTCCTGCCCACAAAAATCTGGTATCAGAGGACATGAGGTTTCATTTTTTACAATGAAAATATGCAGACAATTGTCTGGTCATCATGAAAAAAAAAGCCTCCCTTTTCATTCTCTGATTTAAATTAGCTTTGTGATTAATCTGTTTCTAGAGTCCTTCAGATGGACAAGAAACATTAATACAAAACTTGATTAAAAGGATACCTTGGCCTTTGCAAACCCCTCATAAAAATAAAATACTTCTATTTTTATAACAGAATTTGTTTTGCTTTGTTTGTTTGTTTTTTCCTAGAGCTCCTTTAAGATTCCAGATTTCCCAAAGCTTGTAGAAAAAGACGGTTACTCACCCTTTCTGTAACTGTCATTCTGTGACATGTGTGCTCATGTCTATTCCATTTAGGTGTGTGCACGCGCACAGCTGCCAGCAGATTTCTCCCTAGCAACTCCCGTGGCCGGATGGAGCCCCCTGGAGTCGCGCGATAGCAGTGCTGTATATATTCTGCCTCCGACCACTCCCCCCTTCAGTTCCTTCTCAGCGAACCGACGGAGGGGAGGTGGGAGGATTTGGAGTAGACATGAGCACACATCTCGAAGAACGACACTTACAGAAGGGGTGAGTAACCGTCTTTCTCCTTCGAGTGGTGCTTGTCAACTCCATTTAGGTGAATCCCAAGCAGTCAGAGGAGGCGGGGTCGGTATGCGTCACAAGGAGGAGTTGAGTACTGCCCTGCCCACTGAAGTGTCTTGCACTGCCCGCTGCGTGATCGCATAGTGAGCTGTGAATGTGTGAACTGATGACCACGTCGCTGCTTTACAAATATCCTCTACTGGGACCTTGGCATTGAAGGCCACCGTCGCTGCTTGAGCCCTTGTAGAATAAGCCGAGACTTTTGGAGGGGGTTTGTGAGCAAGCAAATAGCAGGTCTTTATACACGAGGTGATCCAGTTAGAAATTGTTTAGGCAGAAACTGGTTGACCTCTAATCCTGTTGGCGACTGCAACAAACAGTTGTTGAGACTTTCTGAAGGCCTTAGTCCTTTCCAAATAAAAGGCTAGAGCTCAGCGAACATCGAGGCAATGCAGGACTGATTGTCACTTAGAAGTGTGTGGTTTAGGGTAAAACACTGGCAAAAAGATGTCCTGGGTGGAGTGAAAGTGGGAAACCACCTTGGGTAAGAATGCCGGGTGGGCTGCAGTCTGACCTTGCCGTTAAAAACACTAAGTACAGAGGGTCTAGAGTAAGGGCCCGGAGTTCTGAGACCCTCCTTGCTGATGTGATTGCAATGAGGAAGGCGACCTTCCAGGATAAGTATAAGTCCGAGCAGGTTGCCATCGGCTCGAAGGGGTGTCTCGTCAGGGCATTACGGATCAGATTCAGATCCCACTGTGGAACCTGGGCCCTTATGGGGGGAAATTTCCTCACCAGGCCTTTCATGAACCGAACCGCAATAGGGTTAGAAAAAAATGTATGACCATCCATCCAGTCATGAAAGGCCGAGACCGCTGCCAGGTGGACCTTTAAGGAGGAATTCGACAGCCCCTGATGTTTCAAAAGCATCAGGTAGTCCAAGATTGTCTGGATGGTACATGTCATAGGAATCTTCGAATTTTGGTCACACCAGGTGGCAAATCTCCTCCATTCTGCTAAGTATGTCAGTCTGGTGGCAAGTTTCCTGCTTTCCAACAGCACCTCTCTCACCTGGTGAGAGCATTCCTGCTCAGCAGCACTTATCTATGGAGCTTCCATGCTGGGAGATGGAGCGATGTGAGGTCTGGGTGCCTGAGGAGTCCCTTGTCCTGGGTCAGTAGGTCCAGAATTGGTGGGAGTGGGACAGGAGCTGATACAAGGAGGTCCAGAAGGGTGGAGAACCAGTACTGGCGCGGCCACACCGGAGCTATTAAGATGACGGAAGCTCTGTCCGACTTCACCTTCGCCAGGACTCTGCCCACCAGTGGGAAGGGCGGGAAGGTGTAGAGCAGGTGGTTGGACCAGGACCTCTGGAAAGCATCTCCCACGGACTGGGGGTCGAGTCCCAGGAATGAGCAAAACCGACGACACTTGGAGTTGAGACTGGTTGCAAACAAGTCCACTCGGGGAGTGCCCCAGAGACGGAAGATGGTAAGTACAACCTCGTCCTTCAGAGACCATTCGTGGGGGCGAACAGAGCGGCTGAGGGAATCCACAATCCTGTTCTGCGCCCCCGGGAGATAAGAGGCTTCCAGGTTATTCCTACGGGGGTACAAAAATCCCATAGAGCCATCGCCTCTTTGCAAAGGAGGGGAGACTGTGTTCCCCCCTGTCTGTTTATATAAAACATTGCTGCTACATTGTCCATCTTCACAGCAATGTGGCGGCCCTCCAATTGGGCCCTGAATGTTTGGCAGGCCAGATGGACTGCTTGAAGTTCCCTGAGATTGATGTGGGCTAACTTGTCCTGAGCTCGCCACCTCCCCTGTGTGGAAAGGTGTCCCAGGTGGGCACCCCAGCTCTTGTCCGAGGCGTCCGTAACTAGGGTTAGCTCAGGTTGGGGTTTTTTGAAGGGGACTCCCGCACACACTATTGTCTGATCTGTCCACCATGATAGAGAGTTCAGGACCAAGTCCGGCACTGAAATCACTAAGTCCAGGCTGTCCCTGGCAGGCCAATAAACCGAGGCAAGCCACAGTTGTAATGGTCTCATGCACAGTCTTGCCAGTGGTACCACGTGCGTGCTTGCAGCCATGTGGCCCAACAGCTGAAGACATGTGCAGGCAGTTATTAAGGGTCTGCTGGACCAGTCCTGGATAATTGATACTATCGCCTGCCAGCGCTGTGGGGAAAGGGACGCTCTGGCGGTAATCAAATTGAGAGTGGCCCCTATGAAGTCTATGGATTGGGCGGGGATGAGAACTGACTTCTGTGTATTGATCAGCAGAGTCAGCTCCTTGAAGAGATCTTGAATGAGACCTAGACTGGCCAGGACGTGTTCTCTTGCGGATCCCTTGACCAGCCAGTCATCTAGCTGGGTAACACATGGACCCAATTCCTGCGTAGAAAAGCCACTACAACAGCCATGCATTTGGTAAAAACCCTTGGAGCCGTAGACAGCCTGAATGGGAGGACAGCAAACTGGAAGTGGTGTGGTCCCACCACAAATCTCAGGAAGCATCTGTGCTTGGGAGAGATGGAGATGTGAAAATATGCATCGCAGAGATAGAGGGCAGTGAACCAATCTCCCGGGTCGAGGGAAGAAATTACTGATTCCAGGCAAACCATACGAGATTTTATTTTTCTTATGAATCTGTTCAAGGCCCTGAGATCTAAAATGGGCCTGAGCCCACCTCTGGATTTCGGAATCAGAAAATATCTTTTCCTCTGCAACTGGGGGGGACCTCTTCTACAGCTCCTACTTCAGTCAGCTGCAGGACCTCTGCTAACAGGGTTTGTTCATGAAAGGGGTCCCTGAAAAGGGACAAGGAATGGGGAGGGCGTGAAAACGGGATGGTATGGAATTGGATGGAATAGCCCAGTTCCACCGTACGTAGGACCCATTTGTCCGATGTAATCTGGCGCCACGCAGGGAGGAAGCGGGCTAAGTGGCTGTGGAAGAGACATGGGGTTGGTGCGCTGTCCTTGATTGAAAAGTCAGATGTTCTGTTTAGAGCCCTGAGGCTGTTTCGGGCCACTGTGCTTGGAACTTGATGAGAACTGCCTGCGCCGACTGTGATTTTGGCTGCCACTGGGCCTGCTCTGTCTGCGATTAGAGTCCTGCCTCTGATATTGGTTTGCAGTCCGAGCGAAGGTCTGCGGTTTAAAGTGCCTGCGCTGGGACACCGGGGTGTGCATCCCCAGGGATTTCAAAGTGGCTTTAGAGTCTTTTAGACTATGTGGTTTTGAGTCTGTTTGGGACGAGAATAAAGATTGTCCTTCAAAAGGCAAGTCTTGAACTGTTTGTTGGACTTCTGGGGTTAGGCCCAAGACTTGTAGCCAAGAGCAGCGGCTCATTGAGATACCCAATGCCATGACTCGTGCTGCCGCATCTGTGGCGTCCAGGGCCCCTTGAAGGGAGGCCTTAGCCACTGCCTTCCCTTCCTCCACTAGGGCCTCAAAGTCCTTTCTAGAAGCCGGTGGGAGATCAACGGCAAACCTCTCTGTGGATGACCATGTTTTATGTGTGTAGCGACTCAGTATAGCTTGCTGGTTTGCTACCCGGAGTTGTAAGCCCCCTGTAGAATAGACCTTGCGGCTGAAGAGTTCTAACTTTTTGGCATCCTTCGATTTTGAGGTGGGAGCCGGAGTGCTGTGTCTCTCCTTTTCAAGGGCAGCTGTCACAACCAGCGAGCCCGGTGCCAGGTGGGTGTCCAAAGCTCATAGCTCTTAGATGGTACAAAATATTTCTTTTCCACTCTCTTTGCTGTAGGCAGAGCAGAAGACGGTGTTTGCCAAATCTGCTTCATGTTCTTTTCAATAGTCTTTATGATGGGAAGGGCCACCCTCAAGCGACCCGGGGGTGACAGGATGTCTGTCATGGGGTCAGAAATGTCCTCAGAGATCTTCTGCACCTGAATGTCCACGTTGGAGGCCACCCTCCTCAGTAGGTACTGATAGAGCCTACTGTCCTCCGAGGAGTGGGCTAGCGTGGTACCGCCCAGATCTTCTCCTGGGGAGGATGACAACAACAAGCCCTGATAACAGCGGGCTCTACTCCCTCTACTTGATTAATTGGAGGCGCCGCTGTTGAGATCTGTCGCCACTGACAGTGCCGGCATGTGAGCTATAGCATGATGGGAATCTGCAGTTGTAAGCGGTTGGAAGGTGGTTTCCGATTTTGGCAGGGACCTTCTGCTTGAGAGGGACTGCGAGTAATGTTGGCCCTGCCCTTGGTGAAAGGCCCAAGGTGTCCAAAAGGGCCATGGCCCTGAGTTCTGCCATTGTAGTCCCCACAGCACCAGAAACAGCGGTGGAGCCTGCGAGCCGGTGAACCAGGAAGTCAATCTGGAATGGCTCTGTGATGAGATTTCTGAGCCCTCCCCTGATCGCGAGGGAGACAGGGATCTCAGTGACCATGCCGGTGCCAGCAATCTTGGTGCCAGAGAGGGTTGGCACAGTGGCCGCGGTAGTGGGATGGGCTTCCCCCTTGATCGAGCTGGGGCCGGTGCCAGAGCCTCATTGCCCTGAATAGTGCTCTCAATCAGGTCCCTTACGGCGTCGAACGTCTCCGGTGTCGAAGGAGACCTGACCATCTCCACCTCATCCTCGGTCTCCACCTCCAAGGGAGGCACTGGTGCCCGGTTTGGCACAAGATCCCCATCCCGTGGGGCTTGCTTCAGTGCTGGGGGTTGGGTAAGGTGGCCCAATGCGGGTCTCACCACCCCAGAGTCAGTTGGCTGTGTCTTATGGGGGAAGCGACCCCTGGCAGTCTTAGATTTTTTTCTTCGGCACCAGAGATTGTGATTGGTGCCGGGGACGGTGGATGGGAGGAAGCAGCACGGTGCCGGGGTCTCGACGGTGCCGAGTGCATCGTGGCAGTCGGGGCGCTCTGTGTTGAAACTGCGCCAGACGATGGTTCAGACGCCGACGATGCCGGTTTAAGAGCCTCCTCCATGAGGTAGATTTTTAGTCTTTGAGACCTCTCTCTTTTAGAGTCCTGGGTTTAAAATCTTTGCAGAACCAGCACTTAACTTACAGATGTGCCTCCCCAAGACACTTTAAACAGGTGGAATGGGGTCACTTTTCCGCATGGATTTTCTGCAAGCGTCGCATGCCTTAAAGCCGGGGAAACCTGGCATTCCCCTCTGGGGAACCCGAGCCACGAACGGCAGTCCCATAACGGGGGGGGGGGGCCCCCACACGGGGACCAACCTTAACCATTAAAACTATTAGAAACTAACTGTAACTATATACAATGATCAAAGAGAAGAAAAATAAGCTAGGAAGCATCTCACTCGGAGCACTAGAAGCTGACTAGCCGCCACAGTGGTGAGAAGGAACTGAAGGGGGAGTGGTCAGAAGGAGAATATATACAGCGCTGCTATCGTGCAACTCCAGGGGGCTCCCTCCGGCCACGGGAGTTGCTAGGGAAAAATCTGCCAGCAGCCATGTGCGCGTGCACCTAAATTGAGTTGACCTGAGCACCACTCAAAGGAGAACTAGAAGTTTTAAATCTGGAAGGGTGCAGTGCGTTCAGCAACAGTACACTCCATCCTCCCCACTATGCTAGAACATGCTTTATTTTCTGAAACCATGGATGCATACTGAGCATAATCTTGAATGGATGCAGTGACTGTATAACCTCACTCAGCATCTGCATTACTGCGGATACAGATCAATTTTTGTTCTTGTTGATGAAGAATTACTGCTCCATGTACAGTGCTAAATGTAGTTGTTTTTACTAATACAGCACCATTATGCCCTCTGTGATGATTCATATACAAATTTCAGACCCTGTTTCACAGGATACCAGGGTTAACTTCCATTCTTACAAAACAGACACAGATGGACTTCAGTTTATCTTCCCCAAAGAAAGACATCTCTAATGCTGTACAGCTTGCATAGGACTGCACTGCAGTATCAGCCCTTGGAACATGTCTTGCTTGAAGCTAAGAAAAGAGCCTGTCACCCACCAAGCCACACGGAAACCACAAATGATTGAGGAAAACAAATCTTGGCAGTTTTATAACAGTGTGTGAGTATGTTATTTGTTATCAGCACATGATTCCACTTCTGAAGGACTTTTAAATTTCAAACACAAAAACTTAACAGGCTGAGGGGGGGGCAACTTCAAGTGACTTCCGTTGTAAACCCATTAACACAACACAACACACATTCATGTAATAATCAGTGTGAACTTTAAAAAGGCACTTAAAGCAGTTAGCTGTCCAGTTTGCTAAATTACCACAGCGGCTTTTGAACCAAAAGAACATTGCAGTAAATGAAAATAGCAGAATACTTTATTACAGCATGATGAACTTGCTTCCACTAAAAAACAGAAAATGATACAGATGTAGTATTTTTTTTTAAAAAATGCCTTGCATAGGAATTTTTAATAGAATTTTTTTAAACAGAGGGTTGATGGAGCAACTTGAATAGTGTTTTGTTTTGGTTTTTTTTTTTTTTTTTTTTTTTTTTTTTTTAAGGAAAGCAGGATAGTGAGGTGGAAATAGGTGGCTAATCCCAAGAGATGTGTTTTCTTAAGTGTAGAAATAATGAATAATGGTATCAAATCAATGAATTTGGAAGCAGGGGTGTAGGAAATACAATTTAATCAATATATCATTTTTTGCCAATGATTTCAATTATTTTAAGAAACACAACATTAGCAGAGGCAGAGCTGACTTTACTTCTATGGAGAGAAGAGAGATGTGGGGAGAGACAGTGGAAGTTCATGAAGTCCAAGGGCGACAGAAGCTTGCTAGAGTATATAAAAAGGAGAGCTTGACTAACAAAGGAAATGTTTTATCATCTTAGCTAAGGACATAAGATGTTCTGCACAAGAATAAACCATCAAATCCTATATCCTGCCTCCTGCAGCAGCCAATACTGTACCATGTGCTTCAAAGGAAGGTAAACAAGAGACCTAAAATATGCTTTGTTAATTGTGCAGTTCTGTCTAGGGAAAAGAAGTCTCTTCCTGATGCCTCTGGCAATCAGCTTTCACCCTGAAACATGAGATTCCCCGCCCCCCCCCAGATTGGTTTAAAGTATTAGAAGATGCAACAAAAATGAAAGCCAAAGTTTCATAAGGCCACCCAAAGATAACTCTCTTCTAATCCAGTCTTTAATGTCCTCTTCCCCAGATCTCTTTTCCTCCATTTCTCCCTCTGTTGCTACAATTCCCATTGCCCCTGGAACCACTATCAAAATGAAGAAACAGTCTATTAACTTTGTGTTCAACTCCTATTTGCTTCTCAACTGTTCTCATTTAGTTCAGCACCTGATATTCAGCTGGGCCTTTAACTAGTCTCCTCTTCCTGAGTTGCTAGACTTCACCCACCTCCATGTGTTCATCCTCACTTTGCATCTGTGAATATCTGCAATGGCACTTTAAAAACTACAAAGACTATGTCCACCAAAGTGTTAGAATTTTCATCTGCAAAACCCACCTGTCCTGGGTGCTAACTGTAATATTAGTACGGTACACAGCTATTTGAATTGTGCAAGTGACTACACAAGTGTCTGGGGAGAACTAGAAGCCAGAGGCTAAAATTAAATCCTAAAGTGCAGCTCCACAAAGGTACTTAGGTGCCCTATGCTTCACACAATTCTCACTTGGCTGCTACCAAACCCTGCAGATTCCTAAACTCACTTGGGGCCTAAATTTTTACAGTACAAATTCTCCAGGTGCCCAAGTTCCTGGTCACATGCATTGCTACCTCCCTCTAGGTGCCTAGAAGCATACCTCCTGCTTCATTCTCAAGGTGATCCATGAACTAGGGGAAGACAGGTATTGACTTTCTTGATTGCAGGGCCCAATCTGGTAGAGCTAAGAGGGAGTTTACCAGATTTGGTCACATTCAAGATCTGGCAAGAGGTGGTGGTAATGGTAGCTCACCTGACAACTTTTAGTCCAGCATGAACCAGGGATGTGGGAGACGCAGGTTCAATTCTCCCCTCTGCTTAATGGGGAGCAAGGCTTTGACTGGGGCTCTGCTGCCTCTCAGAAGAGTGCCCGAACCACTGAACTATGAGATGTTTTTACATGGGACTCCCTTACTCTCTTCCGTTGAAGCTACTCCACTGTGCATACATAATAAAAGACTGAATGGAGCAGAAGCTGATCCTGGGACTCTCATCTTCCAGATGGATGCCCTGACTGCTGGACTACAGAGTCATTCTCACTCTCTCTCTCCAGCCTAATAACTCTTATCATCTACACAGAGTGGAGCAGTTTCAACAGCAGGTTGAGGGAGCTGTCCATTGAAACATCCCATACTTTAGTGGCTTGAGTGCTCTCTTGAGAGGCAAGGATTTGAACAAGGGTTTCTTTCTCCTAGCCTGCCCAAGAAAGGGAATCACACACAGCTCTCTCAGATCCAAAGTGAGTGCTCTAACCACTAGATTAAATGTTTTAAGGTCACCACTTCCTCCAGCCATTTGGTGTTGTTGAGACAGATGACTAACTCACTCTCCCAGAAAAATGACAGACATCTAAGCCACCAGATTCCAGAAAATGCGTTCCCAGCTGTAGATTGTGAATAGAGATAGGCGATTATCTCTGTGAGAAGTGTGGGACTTAGGATACAAACATCTTGTAGGCATGCCCTTTGGCTAGCTTAGGTGGCTCCCCATCTAGTGGATCACATTATTCAGCGTCTCCCCATTCACTGTGCTTGGAGCCTAAGCAACTAAGTAAGGTTCTGTGAATTGTAGTGCTGCTCAAGAGATTTTCTAGGCACCGAGTTACAAAGAACCAGATTAGACTGTGAAGCACTCTTGCTCTGATGTGATATTCACATACTGCATTTCCATGAATATGAAGATCACTGTGTCTACTGCTGAAGCAACAAATT
This sequence comes from Podocnemis expansa, assembly GCA_007922195.1. Lineage (NCBI taxonomy): Eukaryota > Metazoa > Chordata > Testudines > Podocnemididae > Podocnemis > Podocnemis expansa. Next base: position 12,714,448 of record ML682034.1, on the reverse strand, counting down.
GCATCTTTATTATGTTCCTATACAGCCCTTATTTATTGCACAGTAACCTGTTCTTGTTTATGAACTGAAACTATTTGATCCTGACCTGTTTCTGTGAAGTTTTGGGGTTTATTTAAATACTGAATTATTTGCTTTTCTTTCTTCAGCTGATATTTTGGAAAACTGAATAGTGAGTTTTAATTGGTATGGGAACACAGCAAAAACTCACCATAATTACCTAACAGACACTTCCTTTGTAATATCTGACAGGAAATTACACATTTTATCTTTGAAGATTTGATTAAAAAGAGATTACAGTCTACAAAAGTAGTACTAGCTATCCTTTAAACACAGGCATCTCAGTGTAACAGTTCAAACTTCATTTGTGTTTTCTTAGCTTCATTCTAAATAAAGTTATTTTTTATGTAAAGAAGATCTGAGAGAGAGAGAGAGAGAGAGAGAGAGAGAGAGAGAGATACAGGTCAGTGATACGCAACAATGAAGAGAAAACATAATACAACCATGCCCTGTAAACATTACATACCAGAGCCAAAAGAACTACAGATCTATCAACTATGTGCCGGTAAAATGGGTTGCATATGTTATGAAATAACAAATCCAGTTTGTGATTTGGTGCAAAATACTCATTTTGTGTGCGCATCATGTTCTGCACTCTGATGGGAGAGTCATATTTTTTATTATATATAATATATATATATTATATATGGAAAACATGAGAATTTTTCTCTACGTTAGCTTGATACTGTACCCACTGAAGTCCAGAGTGAAGCACCGACTGATTTGAAATTATGGAAGATCAGGCCAAATATAAGATATATTGTGTAATGAGGTACGAACAAATTCCTTTAGAATTCAAGGGTTGGGCAGTAACTGTAAAAGGACAACAATGTAAGATTACTGCCAGAGTGAAGCTATCCATCTACCACAGTTGTGGAGGAACTACAGTGAAAGCTTCCTCTCCAACAGAAGAAAATCACAGAGCATCATGGAGTTTTAACAGGAGGTGAGGGAGGCAAGCAGAGGCTTGGTCTTTATATACAGGTAGTCCTCACTTAGTGACCGGGTTCCGTTCCTGAAACCTGGTTGATAAACGAATTGGTCACTAAACGAGGAGCAGCCCTTACCGGTATTTCAGGCATAATGTACTTTACTGGTAGTGGGTTTTTCAACCATCGGTAGATAGTTTTAATGTCACCTTTGCATCATTTATAACATTTTTAATATATATTTTAAATGTTTTAAGCTCTAATGTACTGAACTTAGTTTGCATAGTGTACTGTAAATATAGGTAATCTGAGAGAGTTGATGCGAGTTCTCGTACATTGCCATAATACCAACTCATCAGAGAGCCGGTCATAACTCTGAGGGGTCACTAAACGAGTAGGTCACTAAGTGAGGACCAGCTGTATATCACTACACTCTTACATTATTGCCAACTCCAAGCTTTCTAAAAACATGAATCATGCCCACTTTGCCCTCGAATCCTGAGATTCTTTTAAAAGAAGACCCAAAATGTTTTTTTAAATTTGACGTCATCTTCTTTTGGGGCCTTTAGGCTCACTTTTTCAAGCTTTTCATCAGAATTAGCAGGACTAGAGACTTATTATTTTTTAAATGAAAGCTGAGCTACCCATGTAACCACATGACACCAGAAGTTGAGACTATAAGAAAAAGAAAACACTTAACAAAACTCATGTTAAAAATGGCTTCGCTCTTCATAATTTTATATGTTCCCAGTACATGTAGACAATTTTGTTGGCTCATAAAGGCTTTGCAGGTTAGTTACTAAACAATGCAAATAATTTTTAAATACTTTAAATCAGCATTTTGTTCTGATTTATGCATTAAAAAAATCATGATAAGATAATTAAATATCTAGAAGTCCTTGTGATCATGATGGGATCTTTTCATCAAAGAGCTCTTCTAAGAAAATGAGTCCATGAACTCAATCACCTTTTCCACAGTTATAAAATGATTCACCCAGCTGGCTCTAGCAAGAACACAATGTCCTCAAAATTGATTACTTGCTTATTTCTATATTACTCTTTAACTGTTCAGTTTTTCTTCAGTTTGTAGTTTCTGGAAAAGGAGGAAGAAAGTTTTGCTCTGTTATCATTTTAGCCTCCACAGAAATTACAGTACTATACCTCTCTTTGTATACTTTCTTCCAGGGAAAACATGAATGCTTGGAGGATCTTATTATGATATTTTCAGAGCAACAGAAACACATCAGAATATTCAGAAATCTTATTACAAAACCTGGACATGGTGTCAAATATAAAGCAGAAATCTTCTGTTCCAGCAAAGAATCATTGTCAAATCAGGACACTCTACCTGAGAATTAAAGGTGTGAATACTTGCATAAAATCAGAAAGGAGGGTATAGTGATATGAAATTTCTAAGAAACCTAATTTTCTTCATGTGCAATGAAATCTGGCTAAACTACTAGTAGATTAGAATATATTCTCCCAATAATAGGCACCCCAAAAGAAATAGTGAAATATGAAGAACTTTTTTCTGTGACATTATGAAGTGTAACACATTGTATTGTTAGATAAGAAATCTATACAATAAATGCCTGATAGAAGAATGCAGAAAATGGTAAATGTGAGGAAAAAAGTAAACCAAAAAAAATTATGCATTTTTCCTTTTTAGAGCAGCTTTCCTGAAATTGTTAAAATTATATCGAAATGGTTTCCTTCTTCCCTTTAAGCTTTTTTCTTCTTTCCTGGTTACTAAGATTTATTAATTAATAATAATTATGTGGTATTATAATTTTATCCCACCTCTGGAAACATGACAATATAATTTTTAAACAAACAAACAAACAAACAAACAAACAAACAAACAAACAAACAAACAAACAAACAAACAAACAAACAAACAAACAAACAAACTTTTAAAAAATCTTCCTCACCTCCACTCCCCTTTTTCTCTTGACTTGCCCAGTGTGGTGTTTATGCCAGTGGAAAGGTAAAACATTCAGGAGAGACCAATTCGTAGTAAATTGATATACCAGTAGCTTTATTAATAATTTTTCCCTAGCCATTGAACCGAAAACTAGTTTTCCCTTTTTTCCTTGTACTTTAAATGTCATTTCTCCATTTGTCTTGGAAATTAGGGGCCAGATTCTGACGACCTGACTCGCCTCGAGTGTTCCCACTGATTTCTCAAGCAATGAATCCTGTGGCACTTAAAGACTAACAAATTTATTTATCGCATGAGCTTTCATGGGAGAAAATCCCATTTTGTGAGACGCTTTGAAAGGAGGGGGAACTTACAGAATGGGAGGAAAATAAATGCAGGGGAGCATAAGACATGGGATCAGGTCATACTGTAACAGGAAATCAAAGCAGTTGTTAAGATTCAAACCCTGGGCAACAGCACATAGTGGAAGGTGAGGTCAAATCATCTGTTGTAATGGGAAAGGAATCCATAGGACTAAATCATGACTCTGGATTCCTTGCCCATTACAACAGGTGATTTGATCTCACCTTCCTCTAAGTGATGCTTCCCAAGGGCTTGAATCTTAACAACTGCTTTGATTTGCTTGTACAGTATGACCTGATCCCATGTCTTACACTCCCCTGCATTTATTTTCCTCCTGTTCTGTAAGTTCCCCCACTTCAAAGCATCTGACGAAGTGGGATTTTCTCCCAAGAAAGCTCATGCAATAAATAAATTTGTTAGTCTTTAAGTGCCACAAGACTCCTTGCTTCTTTCACTTATTAAAGTACTACTTGAGGTGAGTCAGGGTAACGGAATCTAGCTTTAAGGTTTTGGTCTTGCTCCTCTGAAGTCATTGGGGGTTTTTACAATTAATTTCAGTGACACCAGGAACAAGCTATAAATGCACATGCTTCTGAGAGATTGTCTTTCACTCCTGTTGACTTCAGTTGCTCATCAAATTGCAGGAACAAGCCCCAAAGGAATATTCTTGTACATTAAATTCCCTTTACCACCTATTGTATACCACATGGTTTTAGTGAGTGGTTTCAGTGTGAAATGGAGTGTATATATAACTTTGCTAAACATACAGTAGCTTGCTTTGTAGTAGGCTTAAATTCTCTTGCTTGCACATTTTTATGAGGAGGAAAAAAAAAGGGCAGGATTTTCTGTCTTCTCTCTCTGTTGCCCTCCCCTCACTGGTTCGATTTTAGAACTGACCTTCTCTATACTTTAATCACACAAAATTCTCTCTTATCAGTCTGACGGTCAGTGGCTCCTCATAAAGGGTCAATGTACTACCTAATCCACTTAGACAGCTAAAAACTGATTTAGCTTGATACTATGCTGCTCTTGCTACTATGTAATTTTTTTAAAAAATGCTATCTAAAACTAGACTTACAGCTGTTGGCCTTTGTCGCTTTTTCCATTATCTTCTCCAGTGAGACAAAAAGGAAATAATAAGGGCTCCATATACTATTTTCTATGATCTATGGAAAAAACTATATAGCTTGCAAGTGTCTCTCCAGTTTCTTGTCCTTGCTTGACCTGAAATTTGTGGGCTTATTTTACCTATGGCAAGCTAAGTTCAAATCCTGATACAGTCTCAAAAGGTTTAGTTACATACTTGGCACTAAAGCCAGAGAAAGGTGTGACATGGAGCTGCACCACCATATTGGGGAGTACCCATATGCACAGTACCTCCGTGCGTTCTGGCTGTGCTGTGGGAGAAGGTACATTTGCACAACAGCTTTTTAAAGAGAGCAATTAATAACAGAATATCAGGGGCCTGTCAGTCACTTCGCCTCAACAGTCCCATAATAGCTTATCAACCTGCACCCCTGCAATGGAAGGCAGAGATGCTAACTCATGATGCTCAGCATCACTTACACTGATCCCAGTGGGGAGTGAAGAAGATAGCCACTCTGACTAAGAAGTCCTGAAAGACATCAGGAAACGTAAGGACCTCTGTACCGTGTGGCAGGTCTGAACTCTGGGCTGGCCAGGCCCTACAAAGTCAGGCTCTCTAAGGTCCTCAGACAGCTTTAAATCATCCAGCACCCTGAAGGGCTGCCAAAAGGGGAAGGGACAAGACATGGCAATGGAAGAAATACTGGAGGAAGGGAAGAAGAGTGAGAGAATGCTCTGTGATCCTCTCAGTTTCCCAGGTGGTGCTGGTAACTCAGTAGAAGTCATTCTCACTTCCGTGGTGATTGATGGATTCATGGAACTAAGGGTCCTGTGATGTCAAAGGTGCCAATTCTGAATGCAGGAGTCAACTTGTTGGTTACATGTGCTCTGTTCAAATTACAGTGTGACTTACTCCATTTTAAGCTCCTGTTCTACATTTGTCTTGTCATTTCAATTTGATAAATTAATCTTCATTTTGACCCAAACCCTTAGGTTTCTAGCTCAAGAAGTGTTACAAGCTAAACTATGTTTGAAGATTTGGGCCTTCCCATCTCAACGTGCCTAATGGTGTTGCTTTGTGTTCTCAGGCAGATGCTAGGTATCATCCCTGGGATGATCACATTACTATGGTAGGAGAAGTCTAATAAGTTTGCCGCTTAGTTTGTTAAGTATGTAAAGAACTCTGATCATACAAGAGGAAAAGATAAAATAGCAGAAATGGAAACTGGTTATCTTCAAAGCTCTCCATTAGCTGGGCATGGAATACCTGAAAGATTGTCTAAAATTCTAAGATAAAGATCATGGCTGACATTTACGTTCCTCTGGCACAATGGGACTCTCAACAATAAAAGGAAAACTGATCTGTGTGAGACAGAACTTTCTCTGGGGCTAGGGCAAGACTGCAGAATGAATTCCTCAAAGAACTTGAGGATCATCGCAAACTTCACCACTTTCTGCTCCAAGTGCAAAACATGCATCTTCTCAATCCAACTAAAACTCTGCACACTATCAAATCACTTAATCCACTTCACAAGCTTCTGCCCCTTGGAGAAAAGAAAAAGCAAACGTGATAGATGAATAGTCATCTTGCTTAATACACCAATGGAAGGTTCTCAGATACAATGGTGATGAGCATGGTGCAAGAACCTATAAGAGGATGGCAGGAAGAAGACAACAAAGTGAGAACAAGAAAGCAAGTCAACATAACTCTAGTAAAACCAGAGCACTAGCTCTAGTCCTGCAGTGCATGCTCCTCTTTTCCACTATGGCAAGTACCTTATAGCCTCTATGGTGCTGGTGAACAGACCCTAAGCTACATATTAGCAGATCAGAAGTTAGACTGCCACCAGCCTGAAGGGTGAATTTAGAAAACGGTATGCTGGAAATGGGAAATGACCTAATGGCAGTTCCCCCCTCTCTGCCAGAACACTGCAGTAAACCACCCACTTCCTTCCTTCTGTCCACAGTGATCTTAAAAGCAGGTTAGTTCTGCATTTCCATTCCTTACCATTTCTTTGTGCACCTTCTGCCCTATGCCAAGTTCTTACATAAGGGTAATACTAAGTCTCTTCTTGCCTGTTCCTTTCTCTTTCAGGAAGAGATGTTTGCAAAGCAAATCTATAGATTAGTGAAATTTGGGCAGAGTGAGCCCTTTTTGACAATTGCTTTTGGGAAACAGAACTGTTTTCTGCTCTGGCAACAAGTTTTAAGCAAAGCAAACAATCCGTTGGTGCAAAGGCTCCAAAATAAGGCACCTCAGAAATGCCTTCAACACACTCTAGCACTTCAGATTTATACTTCTTTCCTGCTCTGGCTCACTGGTATTGCATTTTAAGTATGAAACCTGAAATCACAGGAAATTGTTGATAACCTTGTCACAAGACATTCTGATGATATATAGTTCATAGCATCTTGTATTCTTGTCCCCAGGCTAAAATGACAATGAGAAACTACAGGTGCTTAAGTTCAGATTGTGATTTCTTTACTCACACTGAATAGCATCATATTCTTTGAGTACTCCTTGTTAAGCAACCTTTTAGAGAAAAAGATTTAAGTATAAATTCAGTATATATTTTGAGGCTTTAGGTCCTTTGTATCACACCACTTCAGTGTCTCACCCAAAATGTTATTTAAACTTTAAAAACAAACAAAACAAAAACAAACATGCATATAGGAATTTTTTTTTGCAAAATTTTAGTTGTATTCTGAGACATACATTCTCCCCTTGATGTGTGTGAAATGTGCTGTCTGAGGTCACCTTGATTCCTATGGGAGTAAAAACCCCATCTTAGATCCTCAACACAAAATAGCAGTGCACTTTATTAAGCAAAGATTTCTTCAATACTGTCCAACTGTGGTATAAAAGGACAATTGGCATAAATGTGCTAGGATAAATAAATAATACTTCTCAATTATATAGTGTGCTTCATCCAATAATTTAATAACATTTCAGCAACACTAAGTGATTATGTCTCAATACCTTGGTGAAATCAGCCTATAACTATTGTTCTTCCTGCATAACAGAATGAGAAGCAGACATGGAGAGGTAAAACGATCAGTTAAAGGTTACCCTCTAAGTCAGTGCCAGAGTCAGAATGAGACCCCTAGATTTTTAACACCTCCTGTTTTCAAACCACTTATAGTTCACAAAAACATGCACATGAAACAGCAGTATTGGGTTAAATTTAGTCCAGATCTAAACAAGTGCACCTCCTGCTAGAATCAGTAAAACTTATGTCCATGAGGGAAAATTGGTTTTGTTGTTAAAACACTGGACTGGGACGTAGAAGACTTAGATTCAATTCCTGATCTGTCAGACTTCAAATGTGATCTTTAGCAAGTCATTTAATCTCTCTGCATCTCCACTCCTCATCTATAAAAAGAAGATCATAAACTCTTCCCTATCCTTTAGGATGCTGTAAAGATAAATTCATTAATAATTATCAGGTGGTCAGATACTACAGTAATGAGGGTAATAGACAGATTAGATCAGGGTTCCATTTAGGCCACTGTACACAACCACTAGCCATGTATACAAGAATTGATGCGGCTATATAAAATTATGCAAATAGGAAACCCAAGCTTTATTTCAAACAGAGAACAACTCTTTTCTGCTTAGTAGTCCTTTCACAAAAAAAAAAAAAAAAGTCTGCTTTGCTCTGAAAGGGATTTAGAGAGCAGAGTGATTACAATGTGTTTAATCATGATTAAACACTGATCTGGCTCAATGTACTCAAACACAGACAAAAAACTCCAGCTGATGTGTTGCACACTAGAAATCCTAATTCTAATTCTAATTCAGAGGTTGTCAAAGTAAGTGCAGATAGTGTCAGGAGAAAATACTGCACTGAATCAAGAGAACTGAAAATAATTTCTTCTTATATGTCTATCTATTAATACTCTTTGCAGACCACAGAACAAACTACTGCAGAGAGGGCACTGCAAAACTCAGCATTTAAAAAAATATGTTAGAGGTGCCTGAAATCCACTGCAATCTGCATTAATTGAACAGGTAGTAGGGTGAACACAACAGAGTTGCCTCTCTTCTCTTGCCCTCTGGATCTTTCCCTACAGCACCTGGCAATAGTAGTAATAATAATGCTGCACCAAATATTTAAAAAGGCATATCACTATGAAGTGAACAGAATTTAAGATCAGTTGCTATGCAGCTGTCATTTGTCGTACAGTAAACAAACATGCCTACTCAATACCCCACCCATTGTATTTCACTGATTCCTTTGTGAGTCTGTATCAGGATTCTGCATCAAGGTCACACCAAACTGGGCAGATCCAAAATATCAATCCCAATACCTACTACTACACAGTGGCAAATAATGGGCATGAAAGAGGTATGCCCCACTTTTCAATCTGGTTCCCTCAAATCTGGATGACATCACAATATAAACAAAAATGAGGTATACCAAGATGTCCTTAGTTACTCTTCCCACTGCTGAGTAGGGTGAAAATTGCTAAAAGTAAACATGTGTCCTAGGAATTACTTGTATTTTGGGATAATAATGCTAAATGTTATAAAACAAGATAAGTATGTTCCTTTTATGGGAAAAGAACAGACCTGTTTTAAAAGGGGAAGCTGTGTTAGTCTAGTTCAGCAAAAGAAGCAAAGACTCCTTGCTTCTTTAGCCCTATTTTCTTCTGATATAATTTTGCGGGAGAGGAAGACATAGCTATCTGGAGGAAAAGGGGCTACCAGATGTATATGTCTATCAGTTAGCTTTCCATAAACATCCCCTCACAAAACAGATGCTGACAGTTGGAGAACACCACAAACGTACCCACTTAACAAGTCCATTGGATATTAACTCCAGTAAGAACTCCACCTGCACCCAGCTGTCACCCCTGCTTGGGTCATGCTCCAGCCCACAAAAACATCACTCATTCCAGCCTAGACAATTCACTTCTAACTCATTTATGTAACTATCTACCCATTCCAGCTGAACTTCAAAACACTTTCAAAAGACTACTGAACAGGCATCATTATCTTAAGAACAAAAACTCCTAATAGTTTACATGCAACTGGCTACACTGGCATATCTGCAATGTAAATATCAAAGTCCTCTCTTATGTAATCAATCCAGTCTATCAGCAGATAGGAAAATTTACTAATACACAAATAGGAAAGCAACAGCCTACAGTAAGTATAGTATTCTCTAGAACAGGACTGTAAACCTTCAAGGAGAAATGGGATCAAGCACCCAACATCATGAACATCTCAGGCCCACTAGGAAAACATTTGGCAAAATAGCAAGAACACGAAACTGAAATGTTGCCAAGTTCCAAAGGGATAGCTGTGTTAGTCTAGTTCAGTAAAATAAGCAAGGAGTCCTGTGGCACTTAAAGACTAACACATTTATTTTTTATTTTCCTCCCATTCTGTAAGTTTCCTCTGCCTCAAAGCATCTGACAAAGTGGGATTTTCTCCCACAAAAGCTCATGCGATAAATAAATTTGTTAGTCTTTAAAGTGCCTCAGGACTCCTTGCTTATTTTTAAGAAACTGGAAATAATCTTATGATGTTACCAAAATAAAAGAACCCAAATTGATATTGCTGTACTCTAGAGAGGCAGTTTAAGGAGCATTAAAAACAAACAAACAGTCTCTGCTGAGGGCTCTGAATATTCCAGTCAAAGGCTTAAAGTGGATCTCCATTGTAAGGGGGGTGGCAAGACAAGTCTTACAGGGAAAATGGAGTTCTGAAGCATCTTTAGCACTTCATTGTTAACACCTAGGGCCAGAGCCCAGGCTGGTGTGCGGAGCTGGGCTAATTTACACCAACTGATAATTTGGCCCAGGGTTTCTACCAATGGCATCTCTGTTTCTGCAGGGATAGATTATTCTCACCCTCATACGAATGGGTATGTTAAGTTTGTTTTTTTGAAAAGAGGTAGAAGAGTTCCAAGAAACTTTCTTCCTGAATATTCTGTTGGCTTTGCAGCACCAATAAGCATAATAAGTTTGGCATATTACCTATGCACAGCAAAACACTTTCCGGTTTGAGCACAGAAACAGGAGCTGGGCTGGAATGTCACCAGGTTGTCTGTGCAGTTCAATCTGATTACCTAAACAGATGTCTTACTAAACAATTGGGAGTGGATTTTCCTCAGAGGGATATTTTTTCTCCCTGTATTTATTTAATATGAACTAGTCAACAACTCAGGAGTGTCTCATCTTTAATTAGGGACTGTATACAATTAGTTTTGTAATATTTAAAATTTAGATGAGATAGACTACACACATATCATGTCTATGTGGTGGTGATATCTGTGCAATAAATTGTAAATACCTGGGACCATTTCAGGTAGTTTGTCAACTAGGTTGCATCTAAGTTCCAATCCTCTGAGCATCTTTGTCACTCATAAGTGATCCAGCCATGACAAATCCTTTCCACCATATCCAAACATCACATGAGTTCCCTACAAGTCTCTATATGGCAAAAGTGCTCTTCAAACAAAGGGCTGGCAATTCTGCAGTTTAAATTGTCAAATAAGCAGCAGTGCTGTGACAGATGAGGTTGATTAAATTGATTGATGGAGAAACAAAGATTTGGAGGTTTAAGATTATAATGTTTTTTATAGGCAGACCTCACTAAGAATCCAGTAAAACACTTGAGCACATGAACCAAGTCAGTGAGGCTCCTTACATTCTTAAAGTTAGGCAGGAGCAAAAGCATTTTCATTTACTGGGGCCAAAATGAAAACAAATGGATTTGCCTTAACCAAGAATTTCTACTAGTGAACCCCTACTTGCTCTAGTTAAACCCAGATAATTTAATCTCCTGATTGGGTTCCCAAGTAAACCATAAAAATGGGGCAGATCCTTCTGACAGATATATTTGTTTAAATAGGGCACTGTCAGGTCAAATCTGACCAAAAAAGTTTTAATTGTCAAAAATTAACTTGAACAAAACCTAAGAACAATGAAAATGTTTCCATTATTATTTAATTCTAATGGTGACAGGTTTGTTTTTTAAAAAAATTTAAAAAGTCCCCAAATATTTCTTCATAGAATATGAAGCCACATATGTTGAAGCATTGTTCTAGTATATGTATATTTGAAAGTAAAACTGACCAATATATTTATTGTCCAATCTGGGAAAAATGCAAAAAGTTAACATACATAAGTAGTTACAGATGAGATTTAAAAAACAAAATAACCAACTTTTGGTTTTGATACTCAAAGGTGATTAGAATACAGGTAAATAAATCAAATATACAGTCAGAGCTGTATCTTGTTCTTTTTCTTATGCCCAAAGAAATTTTTTAGTCTTTAAGGTGCCAAAGGACTCTCATTGTTTTTAGTGTTTCATATTATTTCTACAGTACTATAGGATTACATAGCAATTTACAAGACAAAATAAGCTGCGTATTCCACAGATGAACTTTAAGTAAACAGAAAAGAGATTGCTATTCTAGTCCTACACACACACACACCCCCCCCCACCCCCACACACCACTTATTTTCCAGTGGGGGTGTAAACTGGCCTTTTAATTCTTTAAGACTGGCACAGTATTAAAGCAGAAATAAACTATTTAATTTCACATGGCTCAATTTAGAAACATCGTTTTTCTTATGTTCAGCTTTCATGAAGAGCTTCCGGCAAAGCAACAAACAATGGTTTGGCCAGCTACCGCCCTGAGGTCACTCTTTCTTGGAGGGTCTTGTATAAGGAGGCATTTTGCCAAAAGGTAAACAGAGATCTGTCAGAGGCGTGTGGAATATAGCATCCACCAACCCTCAAAGTGGGACACAACTAATACTGGGACCTTACTAGATCCACCATCAGAAACAACAACTTATGGTTGTTTGTGTTTGTGTGGTGTGCATGAGTGCATCGGTACATATGTGAGTGCATACATACACTCTAATTCAGTTTTATATATAAACTAAATTAGAAATCTCATTTTCTCACTTGAAAAGAAAGAAGGATCGGATATTTTATGCCCTTAACCAAAAGTTTTACTCTTTAGTCCAGTGTTTCTCAACTCATGTTCCATGGAACATTGGTGCTCCTCAGACATAGTGCAGAAGTTCTGTGACCAACCCTAATCCCTCCCTGTCGGGGAGCTTTTAGGTACATGGTGGCAGATACTGATGCACAACTGAAAGCTTTGCTGAGACCAGGGGATTTTAAATCTCCCACCACTGATTTTTCAAGAATGTTTTCATCAGGTGTTCCACATAAACTAAATAATACATTTAGGTGTTCCCTGGTCCACTGAAGGTTGAGGGTCACTGCTTTAGTCTACTGAAGCCAATGAAACAACTCCTATTGACTTAAAGCCCTGTATGAAATACATCCTGTGCAGAAGCAGAGTGCAAGACACAGGTGCCACTTGTGCTGACCCTCTGCACACAATAAGAAGTGTTGTCCCAGTTGTTCAGGACTGCTAGTTCTCTACACATGCTCACTCTATCTCCTAGTACTTCTAGGATATGAATGCAGGACAGACTATGGCAGCTGCAATTTGAGTGGATGACAAACAGGATGTCTTACTCTCTATGGCACTAATTCTCAACCTTTTTTGGGTCATGACACACTTGCTGACATGTCACACCTCCTCCCCCAGGCTGAATCCAGTCATCTACACTGCTCTCCGTGGCACATCTGCCAGCATGTGGTGGCCCACTAACGTGTCCCGATATAGTGCTTGAAAACTTCTGCTCTATGGAACAGATTAGTATGTTTTAAAGGCCTGGAGCCTTATGATGATGACGATTATTATTATTATTTGCAGGAAATGCTTAGCTACTGTGTGTATGGCTCCATAAATCTGCTTAAGGCCTTTTGGGATCTGATTGTCTCAACAGGAAATTTATACTAAAAACTTCCCTTCATTGCAAGTAGTACACCTTCGTTGCTGGGATACTGCATGTTGACTGGATTCCAGTAACTGCCAGCCTCTTAAACACCATGTTGTGTAGACTTGTTCTGAGCAGCTGGATTGGGTCTTGTAGCTCCTCTGTATGTGTTGCTACCATTGCCTAAAGCCACTGTTGCTCCCTGCCACTCACCCTCCCAGACTCCTAAGCAATGCAATGAAGAATTAAGGCCTTCCTAATCTCTTTGGACATTCCTC
>ML682034.1:12604335-12695997 GCA_007922195.1 Podocnemis expansa | reverse complement strand
CCCCCCCCCGCTCCCACTCACCCCCTCCCCAGTTGTTTGTGGACCCTGGTCAATGGTGGAAGGCTGAATGTGGACCAGCTCGCAAAAAGTTTGACTACCCCTGCTCTACGGTCTTGTCTATACTAGGGAACTTTAACCAATTCCCTCTCATAGTACCCTCAGTTCAGCTGCATTTCCAAACAAACTGATGGGAGCTCTGGTGCCAGTAACGTATTTCTGGGGTCTTTACCAGTGAATAAATGGGCACGAGGAGTCTGGTATTGTTACACCCTTCTCCCCCCTGCCCCAATTTCAAGTTCAAAAAACCCAATTTAAACCAAACACCTCCCCAGAAATCCTAAGTACTGTTTTATATACATTATATAACAAAAGAGTGCTGGCAACTTCACATTTTGGACTTGATTCAACTGTTTCTGTGGCAGGTGTAAACTCTGTCCCCACTGTACCAGTAAGGCCAATGGAGAAGCCAAACTCATTGTTTGCAATTTTTCCACCAGTGGGGATTTACCAGTAGACATAAGCTATAACTTACAGTCAAGGCTCCATAGACTGAGGGCTGACCAGAATACACAATGCATCAATAGCCTCAGCAGAAATGTGTGTTTACTTTAGGGATTGCAGTAGTCTACTCTGGTTCTTCTGGTTGCTACAAACTCTTCCTGATGGACTCTCCACCATCAACGTTCTGCATTAGGCAGACAGCGCCACTCTGATTACCATGGTTTCTTTCCAATCTTGCAGCCAGCCACTTAACAGATTGTTCATGTAGCCCTGAGGCGTGCCATTTTTCACCAAAGTACACATGTATTTGCATCACAGTAAATGTTGCCCACAGCAACTGCTGAAGTGACTCAATGATTCTGTGCAGCCCCAACAGTATATTAAAGGAGTAATAGCTGATCTGCTGCTGAGTCCAAGCTAGGAGCCGATACAAAAAAACAGCCGGTGGAAACCATCTGCAGTGTACGTACAACTACAAGGGCTTTTGTCCTACAAACCTTTGGAACTGTGCTGCATATTCTTGACCGGTATCTTATTTACCATCTATGTACATCTATTGATATATAGAGCACTCCTGTAACAGAAGGTGACAAAAGGCAAGATTAGATCAAGTCCCTTACAACATTTCTATGCCTTTTGCTAAGAATTATCATGATCTAAACCCTAAACATTACTAACAAGGAGTTCTGTGGCACTTAAAGACTAACAAATTTATTTATTGTATGAGCTTTTGTGGAAGAAAATCCCACTTCGTCAGACACTTGGATTTTGTCCCAAGAAAGGTTGTGCAATAGATAAATTTGTTAGTCTTAAGTGCCAGAGGACTCATTTGTTTTGCGGAACTAGACTAGCACAGCTGCCCCTTCGGACCTTGTAAACATTACTGCGTCTTCATTTTCAGGAACTTCTAGCTTTCATACTTTTCCAAAATTCATAATGACCAGGTACAGTGAAGTATAAATAAGTTCCAGGAAATGCTTTTTAGGTCTTCTAGGTCTTTCACTACTGGAATAGAGGGGCTAGTGTCCTGATAAAGGCAGTTCAAATGCTAAAAGGCTTCCACCAAAGGAACATCAGAGAAAAACATATTGCTCTAATGCACTGCTTTAAGAGTAGGAAGAATCTGGGTACCTATTAGGATTTACTAAGTATGCTGTACAATAATATTCTAGTAGAGCAGACAGAAGTACTTAAGCAAAACACAATGCTGAAACTAGAGAACCTTACAAGCTATATCATAGCTGAGAAACTAAGCATTGAGCAAAGAATGCATTTCAATATTTAAAAAAGCTTTTAAACCAGTGCAGATCCACAGACTCGTTTTTCTTATTTTCTGTCTCTGACTCTATTTATTCAGTTTTTATATTGTGCCTGTGAATTCCAAGCTTGTGAAAGAAGCTGGACAGACACCCTAGAGAATGAAAGCCTTTTATTTATTCACAGAATGAGTACAACATTGGCAATGGCGGTACAATCCTTCCCACTTTGCTCCAGGAATACACACCTTGATATCGGAGAAGCCACTTCTCTGGGCAAGCAGGGTGGTCTCCCATGTCCATTCAACTCTTGGCCTCTCAAAGGTGTCTGGCATCAAGGGCAGCAATTAGAATGATCTCTCCTTCCCCCCGTGACATGCACACTCATCCACTGGGTGCTGGATTCAGACCCACCAACCTGCACCACATAGGCCACTAGGCAACACTGTAGTAACTGTGGGTCACTATCTACCAGGGCAGGATCTAAACTGCATGCTTAGTTAAAGGTCCCTTGTACAGTTACCCTTCTCCTACACCACTGAGTGACCAATCACTAACAGGTCTCAACAAAAATCCGCTCCCAACTAGGTGCCAGCAGTTTTATTTTTGGTCACCAGAGGGTGCTCCTCTGTTGCATTTCCACAATACACCTAAGAGCCAGGCTACAAATGCTGGTCTCACCATGGTAACCTGGTGCCCAGGTTTTGTCAAGCCCTGCACTAACATGCAAAGCTTGGCACAGGAAGAACGTGAGACAGTTCATATGAAGGATTTCCTGCACACAATTGCATCAGAAATTCAGTATGATTGGGCAGACAAAAGAAGTAGTTCAGTAAAATGGTTACAGTAAGATCTTTCCTATATATAATGCAAACAGATTCTGCCTTTCCCTTGCAGATACTGTGGAACAGTATACATAATATGCAAATTACTTCATTATGAAGCATTTAATTTCTGATCAGAGGCAACACTAACACTTAAGGCTGCTGCTGATTCTACTTATTTACTGGTTCATTTGTAAAAACACTATTTGTAGAGGTTAACAGGAGATTTGATCCTGGCTGAAAGTGAAAGATAATGAGTCAAATTCTTATTACAACTGCCACATCAGGTTCCTCCATTAGTGCACATTCTCCTAAGAGCTACTCTGGCTCCTTGTTATACATCAGTGGTTCTCAACCTGTGCGCCGCAGACCTCTGAGGGGGCTGCAGAGAGGCTCCAAGACGGCTGTGGACGGTCTGGAAGCTGGGGCTGGATGCCGCCGGGGCTTCCCCCAGGCAGATTGTTTTTAAAACTCCCACACCCTAAGCATGTTCAGGGAAAGTAGCCTGGGAGGTGGCCAGGTGCCAGCAGCTCCAGCGGCCAGGTAAGGGGGAGAAGGGATGAAGAACTGGGGGAGGGGGAAGGGAGACCATGGCTGTGGCACTGACACCATGCCCCATCCGCCTGCCTGGGAGCAGGGGCTGCCATGGTAATGACTCCCTTCCTGCGGGCTGCTGCAGCCCCATCCCCCTGCGGGGAGTGAGGGCTGCCACAGCAATGGTTCCCTCCCCAGAAACTGCCACGGCCCCATCCCCCTGTCAGCTGTGGCTGTTGCATCCCCCTGGCAAGGAGCTGGGACTGCTGAGGCTGCTGCAGCTATGGCCCACTGCCTGGGAAGGAGCAGCACAGGATACATTCTGATCCCATGCAGGCCACGTTCTGCCTGCAGCTGCGCTGCTGCTGTGTCCATGAAGTTTTTTCCCCTTGGCAAGGGGTCCCTGTTCTTAAAAAGGTTGGGAATCCCTGGTGTATATTGTTGAATAAACAAAACTGATTATTTTGTGAACATGGAGCATCTCTATTCTTAAGTCAGGTCTACATTAGAAACCTTTGTCAGTATGGTAATATCAGTTAGAGGTGTGCCTTTTTTCAAAAAAGATGCTTCTGTAGCGGCTATAGTGTAGATGAAGTTACAGAGGCTAAAAAGTGCTTTTGCTGATGGAGCTTATTTCACCGGAAAGCTAGTATAAACTCTACAAGAAAAGCACTCTTTTGCTGATAAAAGCTGCACCTGCACTTGGAAGGTTTGCCAGTGTACTTACTTTGGCGAACCCTTTCCTAGCTGTGACTATGCCTCAGCCAGACTGGCAAAGTCTCATTTTTATGTTTTTATTCATGTCTAGCAGGTCCTCACAACTGATCGACATGAATGTCAAGTGTGTGTGTTATATTCTGTACCTCCTCCTTCATTTAACAGAAGCTGCACTGCTTGGTGCATGAAGAAATTTTACGCTGCATAAATCTGATCAACACCTATATGCCTCAATCAGCCCTCAGGACCTGCGATGTGCTTTTAAAAAAAAAGAGCGAGAGAGACCTTGCAAGTCTTGCCCAGACTGCGTTTGGTTATTATTCTGAAAACAGGAACAATCTAGCTGATGAGGAATGTGAAATATTTTGATCCTTGCTTCTGTTCTTTTTTGCTGTAAGTACCTGCTGGACACAATCATTGGTGACCTGCAACAATTATCTTACATACATTAGAGGCAGTGAGTCATGAAGTCAATTTCCCACATGCTGCAGTGAACACTAACTGATGTCTTATTGGTCTTTCATTACAGGTGACTAAAGCAGTTCAAAAATGATCTGGAGAATTAACCTTCAGTGTAATAATCAAATAAACTGCTTTTGATTTTTGTGAGGTGGGGGAGAGAAGTCCAACATATTTTCATATCATAAGGTTACAGATTTCAATTTTTTATTCATAAGGCCCAGCTCCTCAAAAGTAGTTTGGCACATCACTCGCATGGATTCTGGCAGAAGGCATAACAGGCCGCTCCCAGAATATGGTCCGGTGTGCCACTCTGACCTCCACTTCTTAACCCTGACTTACCCCATTTTGCCAGGTGACTGACCACTCCTGCATCAGTCCATACCAGCCTCCGGCACGCAGTCAGTCCCAGGTAGTAGATGTGCATCCTCTGGCTACCTATGGGATAGCCCCAAGCAAGCACCACCCAGTCCTCAGACATTCACTGGGAACTTCCCTCCTACAGGGACTGGGACCCTTCCCTCCATCTCCATAGACTTAGACCATCTTCCATCCATTTGACATAAAAATGTATATGCCCAGCCTCTCTGATTCACACCCCCTAAAGTCCACACAGCTTTAGGTAAAATAAATGCTAGTTTATTGACTGGAACATAATTTTAAGTGAGTATATCACAAATCAATGCACAATCATTTAATAAAAGGAGTCAGGAATTAGCACAAGTAAATATAAAATATGAAATGCATGCTACTCTACAAACACTGTTCAAAGGTCACTCTTTAGTCTATTCTCATTCTTACCTACAAGACTGACTGGTGTTTTTCAGTCAGCTCAGGCCCTCCTGGGCACGTAGATAGTCTCGGTATCTTGTAGTTGCTTTCAAGATGGTGTTTCCAGAGCCAAAGCCGTCAGTTTCTCTCTCTCTCAAAGCGTCTGTATTTGTTTTTCAATCCCTCTCACCCTCTCCCTCTCCTCCTAGGCTGTGGTACTACAGGCATTTAGCTAGTCCTGTTGTCTTTATCATCTTCCCCGGGCATGTGCTTACAACACTAATTGGAAAATGGCTCTGACTGTCCTCTCCTTTACCCTTCCCCACCCCCTGAGCCATGTAAGAAACCTGGAAACATGCTTCACATCTGTTCAAACACATATTGCTGCAGGAAACATGATACCACAACAATAAGTCAGAGCATTAATAAGGGAACCTTGCATGGCACATTTTGTATCAAACCACACACACTGCATAAGTGAACAAAAGTTGCATAGATGATAACCTAGGGGTACACGGATGTGCATCCCATGAAAGGAGGTAAGCACCAAGCTGCCTTGGAGGATGATAGTTCAGTTGCTCTGATGATGCATTTTATTTTATCCTTTTTTTTTTTTTTTAGAAATATCTTTACTGAACTTTATGAATAATACAAATTATACATAAAAAAAATTAAAAATGGAGAAACATCCTCTTTACCGAAACACAATCCTGGATTTCTCTACCATTCCTCTTCCCACCCATGCTCTTGCAGCACGTCTCACAATTTTGTAGCACCTCTCACTTAACATGCTATCTAATAAATCACTTGTATTTCTCTTTACATACAACAGTCACTTTTCTCCCATTTCAGTTCTTCAGTTGTGCCACTTTGGCCGTGTCCATATTATAGCAGCACAGCTATGGACTAAGTTGTGACACTCACTGTAACACCAATGTAGACTCTAACGTTGATGGGAGGAGTTTCTTTTTATGACGTTTATCTACCTTTTGAGAGACAGTAGCTTGGTCAGCAGAAGAATTCTTCCATCAACCTAGCTGTGTCTAAACTGGGGTTAGGATGACCTAACTATAGCCCTCAGGGCACAAAACTTTTCATTGCTTAGAGGGATGTCAAACTTATGGCCCTTAGGCTGCATCAGGATCACTTTTTTTGGTTATTATCTGAAAATGGACTGCAAAATGACACTTTCTTGCCCTAAATATAGAGGGAGAAAGGGCTGGGGAGCCCATGCAGCCACGTGGTCTGCGACAGGTGTCCCTCCTTCCATTGTGCCCCCCCCCCCACACTGAATGAGTTTGACACCCCTGCCAGCTAGTGGCCAACACAGCTAGGTCTATCCAATTTTTAAGTGCAGACAAGTTCTAAGTTTTGTAAATAAGATTCTCACATGCAGCACAATTTGCATGTCAATCTGCCAGTCCCTTAAATATAGGATCTACCTTTTGAGTGTCAATCTCTGTTGCAACCAAAGAGAAGAGTGTTCCATTTTATAAGAGACTCTGAAGTACTGCATACTGATTCAGCCAGAAATCCATGACTTTACTATCTCTGTAACAAGTTCCAGAGGGGTAGCCATGCTAGTTTGCATTAGCAAAAACAATAAAAGTCCTTTGACACCTTAAAGACTAACAAATTCCTCCAGGCATAGGCTCTTGTGGGCTGCTGCCCACTTCGTCAGATGCATGAAGTGGCAGCTACAGTTAGGAAGCATATATACACTTGCAAGACTGAGAAACATTACAATGGGGGTGAGGGGCAAGTGCTAACAGTCAATTCAGTTAGGGTAAATCAGACCCATTCACAACATTTGATTAGAAGGTGAGAATGTGTGAACAGCAACAAATGCTACACCGTACTATGAACAAAAACGTTTAACAACACAAAACAAGCAGATGTTGGGCTTAACTCTTTTTATGGCTATACTATACAAGAAAGGGCACTATAAAAAAACTAGACAAATGGACCCACAAATGGAGTTGACATTAAAGCCAATAGGAGTTTTGCCTGTGAAAAGACTGCAGCTTTAGGTCTATTATAAAATAGAACACTGCAACCAAAAAGTTAGTATCAACATTAACCAATTCTTCCCTCAGGATACACTGGCTACTGCTACTGAGAGTCGATGTACAGGAGTGTCTGAGGTACAGCCAGAGTAAAATGCCACGACCATGTGCAGGTGGAAAGTTTGGGTACTACTTTTCAACAGTTAATTTCACAAGTCCCATATCAGCATCACATGTGAAATTGCATGAGCTGCAATGCAGGAATCGAGCTTGTCAGGCATTCTCAACGCCATTTACAACATCAGGGCCACAAAGCAATCCAGAGAGTTTTCCAATCAGGATCCAGCTGCTTTTACTGTAATGCCGACTTTGAGGCGTAACAGAGTTCTAGGAAACTGGAAACAAGTTAGCCAGAAGCTCACACAGACATTGCTCTGTTTACCAGAGTAACGTCAAACAGTTTTGATTTCAACCTTCTGAGGATGCATTGTGTGTCTGTAATTCTAATCCAGGGGAGAATTTAATCCTTCCCCAATTCAGTAAACTGGCTGAATCTGCACTATCTGAGCCAACTGCCATCCCAGAGCAGACTCTGCTCAGTACGATGCAGAATTTTCTAGCAATGCTGTACTGAAAAGAAGACACAAACAACTAGAAAATAGAGACTGCATGCAATATAAATATCCATTAAGGCAGATTCTGGCAGATTTTAATGTATAGTACACTTTCCACCCAGCTGACGCAAAAACACAACACAGAGTGGCACTTCCTAAAACATAGGTACGATGAAGAACAGACTCCTGTGTGAAACACATTATGGACATTAAGCTGCAGAAAAATTTACCTGTACAGCACCCACGTCTGGTCTACAGTAGCTGTTGATTTTGGTGGCAGTCAACCAATAGGAGATATGCAAGTTATATACAGTAACTTGCACATCTCCCATCCACTTCCTAATGTCTTCTTACGACCGTGTCACCACTGCGGTGTGCTAACTGGAAATATCCTTCTGTCAGCACAGTTCTATGTTACTTGCCTGGACGGATTAACAGAGTCAACTTTCAGGTTTGACTGAGCAACTCTTCACTGCCACTCAATTGAAAACTGATCCTGCACCGCCCTGCTAGTACAGACATACCCTCAGATACTACAATGTTGGATTCTTTGGAACAAAGGAATACCTGAGCACCAGCCTGTCTAATAATGGCATGTGCCAGATCCTTCTAAGGAGGGTGTCTTGGAGAGGAAAATACTCAAAGCTCCTGTGCGTGACAGACCTGTCCCATCACAGCAGGGGAATTTCTCTGAATACACTGCATCATGGCTGAACTGACTGACAAAAGAACCCGAGTCCCTGCCCTGACTCACTTCACTCTGGTATCTGCTCACCTGGACTCTCCCCTCCCAGCCGTGTATGAACAGGTCTCGTGTCCCAGCAGGAGAATTGAACCCAGGGGTTCCTGGATGTTTACTTCAATGCCTCCATGCACAATGCTCAGGATGCATCTACTCCAGGACATTCTTAATTCACTTGTTACCCTTTTAACCTGTGGTCCCTACAATTCACTTAAACATATATACAATTTATTTAGTCCAAAAACTGTTTTGGGCGGGATTAAACAATACCGCGCAGCATAAGCCCTGGGATGAAATGGCTTGGGTAAGGTTCAGTGCAGCAATCTGGAAAGAACAATAATCTTTAATTACAACAAATTTATGAGTCCACTGTAATTTACCTGAACCCAGATGTGCTGCTGTGACACCGCCCCAGGATGGGTTTGGATTCTCTTTCTCCACCTCCAGGCTCTGATCCTCCTCTCAGGCCATATCCACCTCTGGGGCTGGCACAATGCGCTCTTGACAGACCTCGGGAAAGGGGCCTGCCTCCTCCTCTCTCCCTGCCTAGACCATTGCACACAACACTGCTGTGATAGTGGGAAAGTCTCCTGACCACTCCTGCTCTGACACTAGATCATGGCTTGGGCTGGTGCACTGTCCCTGGGTCTGCCACGGCAACCCCAGCTAACAGACGATGGTCTCTGGATGCTCGATGCCCTAGCTGTCTAGCCTACTCTGTCTGACATGGAGAAAAACAACAAGGAGTTGTGTGGCACTTTAAGACTAACAGATTTATTTTTTGCATGAGCTTTCGTGGGAGAAGATCCCACTTCCTCAGATGACATGGAGAGCTGTTCTGTCCCCCATGGCCCTGGGGGCCTGACTCCCTTTCGGCCCTTCCCTTTTCTTCTGGTATTGGGAGAGAGCCAACCAAAAAACCCTCACCAAGTTTTAGTAAGTGGCCAACAGACCCTATCGTACAGTCCTCTCCTTAGCTAATGTAACTGTGGATGTTACCACTATCTACACGAACATCTAATCCTTTATTGAATTCCACTGAGTTCTTAGTCTCCAAGATACCTTGGAACACGTTAATTATTCATCACATCAAAAAGTCTCTCTCTAGACAGGCATACCCAGGCTGTTTTTAGCTTAAATTTTATTTAGAAAATATAATAGTCAGTTATTTCACAATGGCTTGTTACACTCATCTTCTGTTCTTCTACAGGAGGCAGCATTGCCTAGTGCCTATAACACTGGAGCGACATCCCAGTGCTTTATCCACTAGGTAACTCTGCCTAGTCTTGTCCTCTAGCTTGCTGGGTGAGCTTATGGAAATCACTTTACTGCCCGTGCCTGTCTCCCCATTTACAAATTGGTGCTTCTCTCTCTTGTAAGGTGCTCTGAGATCTACCAATAAAAGAATGCAGTGGTAATGATACTGAATCTATTGGTCAAGTATTGCAGAAAAGCATGATGCATTTTTCATAGGGAAAAAGCCCCCGGCTACCTGCCAGTCAGAGACATTTCCAATGGTTAATATTTATTTATCAAAACTGAATCAATCAATTCTACATGGAATTCAAATAACCTATCACCACAGGAAGTCTCCCAGGACCAGGTTCTCAAGGACAGATCAGAGTAAAATCTGGCACTGAACTTGGTTTGAGGATTAATCTTAGTGCCCTGCTCCAAGGGTTTCACTCTTGACTCGCTCTTTTCATATAAGAAGACAACTCCTGTATTTGTCATAGTAATAAAAAAATGCTCCGTGGTGACAGACTCCAAACTCTCTGATCTGATAAGCTATCAGATCATACCACAGAGTGACACACAGCACACCACTGTCCAAAGCAGGAAGCAAAACAACAGGCAAGAAACAGTGTGGGCCTAAGCACAACAGTGGGAGCCAGGAACATCTCAGTTCTAATCCTAGCACAATCACTGACCCAGCAAATGGCTTTGAACGTAAGGAACCAGTTATTAGAGGAGATGAGTACCTGCAGCTCCTGTTACTTCAAATGGACTTGTGGGTGCCCAGCCTGCCTGAAAAGCCACACATGGTAGAATTAAATGCTCCAGTTACAAAGATGTGTTCCTAACTTGCATGTACTACATGACCACATACTAATCAGGTAAACAAACAAGGAATCCTGTAGTACTTTTAAAGACTAACAAATATCCCATGAAAGACCGGTGATATAGCTAACTGGCAATTTTACAGTCAATTTGCCTATTTAAATACACATGTGATCTTAATGTGCACAAATTTGTTGCATGATACTGCATGTTTGATTTTGAAAGTCCAGACCTTACCTCAGTTCCTGTACCTGTGACATCAAGGTACAGGAACTGAGGTAAGATCTGGACTTTCAAAATTCTCCCAACCCCCTGCAGAACTCCATCTTCACCAAAGGATTATGAGAATTAATTAGACAATGTCTGAATCAGACTTCAGAGAAGATGATCTAACAGGTCTTTTCCTAAATCATTTTCCTGTCAATATAGGATTTGTGTTGTCTAACTTCAACCCATTGGCGTTCATCTGCAGATCTCCAAACGTTATAAAAAGAGCCAAGTGTTATCCACATATTACAGCTAGGAAAACTAGGACAAAGAAATGTGAAGTGTCTTGTCCAAGATCACATCACCTGCAGAGCTAGGAATAGAACCCCATTCTGATTACCAATCCAAAGCCACATGCCCCACTGCCTTTTAATGTCTCCTTTGCACATTTTTAAAGCACTATGAAAGTATAAGCATTATAGAAGTACCAATTAATTTATCATTACTGACCACTGGCTCAGCCTTAAGAAAACTACCAGAGTTCTTTGCTCGTCAGGTACTCTTAACCATTCAGATTTTTAAGACCCTGATTTTAAAAACTTCCTTTTTCTTAGCACTTTCAGTTTATTTTTAAAATAAACTTCAGACATACAAATGAAGAAATGTGGATAACTTACTGAAAAATCAGATATTCAGAAGTCTATTGTATTTTCATCTATGCACACAAATGATCATAAAATTTTAAAGATGCAAAACTGCAAACAAAAAATAAACTACTAAAAGAGAAGCTAGCTTAAGGCTCCTTTAAACATCAGACCACTGTTGTGTATTGCCTTGGAGAAGAATTCCAGCAAAGCCAGGGCAATCGATTTACTTCATTTTATTGGTTCATTTAATGGAGACCATATGGCACAGACATAAATAGAACTACTTTAGAAGTGCAGAAAAGCAACAGGAATACCAATTTTTCCTTTCAGTCAAAACCCTTCCAGCAGTGATTGCATGTTTTAGGTATGTTCATACTTCTAAACATGCTCAGAATAATCAGTCAAATGAAAATCCCCCAAAAAAGTCATGAGAAAAATTCTGGGGTTTTACACAACTCCTAAAATGCATGACTTGTGTCAACCATGCAATCTTCTTTCCCCTTTGCCCTGCTCTGTCTGTATTTTACAAGTCTCTAAACTGCTTTGACTTTAGGGTGGATTCTGTTCACCATGAACTCTGTGTACAGTGAACTTGCTGAACTCAAGTAACCCCTCCACAGGCAAAGATCCAAGCAGACATCTTATGGGTTACTAGGATTCACGTTTAAGAAGGAGGAACATGGTTTCTAAGAAAACCAAAAACTGTGGAGGGCTGATGTGTCTCGAGATTCTTGGAATAAGTTTTCAGATATTATGTGGTTAGGACTGCATTGCTACATGATTTATCTGGGGAGTTTCCTAATCTCGTTGGGTCAGGCAACAAAAATTTATCTTCTCAGCCTTGTAAGGAATCCTCAAAAATAATTCCCATTAGTGCTAATGCTGGATGAAGAATAAGAGCCCTAAAATAGCAAGGATCTCACCTCCAGACCCTTTTCCCCCCAGGCACGTCAGTTAAAAGTCTGCTTTTCATCTGTTTTAACTAACAGTAGTATTTATTATATTTATGTACTTTAAAAAATTATAAAAATGCCTATCCAAGGCTTTAGACATGCTAACCCTTGAATTATACAATACTATGAAATCCCAAAAGCTCTAGAATAATCAATCCAACAGAAACTCAGCCAGCCTTCCACCTACAGAAATATCTTTCCACCCTTTCATCATTGTGGGAAGCGCACCCACAGCCCTCTCCAGTCACCCTGTTTATGAGGTGGTCTTTCACAGCGTGTCCAACAGATTGCCAAGTCTCAGCTATTTCAGACCAGGATGAGGAACAAGTTCCAGGGTCCAAGGACCCACATAAAAAGCCAGCTGTGGCAGGATGGCACAAGGAGAGTAAAATGCTAGGGGCTAAATGAGTCTCGTCTACGCTAGGGAGAAGAGTCTGGGGGGTGGTTTTAGAAGGATGCTTGCCCCCAGTCGGGGTCAATAGCTGTCTGCACACAATGACAATACAGCTGAGCTGCCCATGGGACTCTCCGCTTGGAGCAGTGGCCCCAGTCTCAGATTCTGTGCAAATCTGGCTCTGTGCATAGCGGAGGGCTGGGCTGCTTCATGATGGTAGCATCAATGTACAACAAATCAGGGCTGGCCTCTGTGGGAATAACCCAGACTACTGTCAGCCTTGCTGAGCTCAGGTGACCAGCAGTTTACTTAAGTGGATTTTGAGGTTTATAAAAACCTGAACCAGCAGTCCCAGGCCCTGAAAACCGGAACATTCATAGTGTTCCCCAGAATACATGCTTACTTTACTTACTTACATAAGCTGCAGGCAAGACTGTGATTTTACACATCATTCTGAGAAAGGTCTGTGTATAGTTTTGCTATCTTAGAAGCAGTCCAGGGCAAGTACTTAACTCCCCAAAGGGCAGAGAGAAGCAATATGACACTGCCAAGTGTCTGCCTGTTCTCCTGCCCGGCCACTTATAGCTTCATCACTACCTCTGATCTAAGGTGCCCAGTTAAGAACATGAGGCACACTCCACTTTCACAGAACATAAGCAAGTCACAGTACAGCTCGGAAACTGAATTCACATGAATGCATAGGGAGATACAAGAGATGAGAGAGTTACATTCGGGCAGGGGGAGGAATGTTGAAGAAAGAATGGGACCAGAGTCGATATTTATTTTTGTGGCAATGAGAGGCAGAATAAGCAGCAAAATATTTTACAAGCTTGAACAACAAAAAATACTGAGGACAGCCCTGCCTGAAAGAGAAAGATGAAAATCCTTAGCAGGACCTTCAAAAATTTTCTCATCTCTAATTTCAAGCCATGGTGAAAACAGTAAGAAGTTAATGTGATGGGCGCGCACGCACATGCACATACACACACAACACATCAGCCTTTACTTGTTAGGGGTGAGGATGAAATGTTATAGCCAGGAAGGGCAGGTCCAATGATGCTTTGGGTTAGAAAGATGTGCGATCGGTCCAAATTCTGCCTCCTTTGTCATCAAGTGCTAGCTTCACCATGCCTAAAGTCTCTCTCACACTGCACGCTCTGCACCAGTGAATTCCTACAAAAATATCCGTCCTTCCATCAGTTAATGACTTGCAGAGTTCATGGAAAAAGCGAAGACATACAGGAAAAATCATTTCTCCATTACACAGGTACCCCTGAACTATACAGAGAAAAGGGCCTGGTTATTTGATGTAAGAGAGATTGATTTCTCTTGTTTATAAAAAGGAAAAGAAATTCTCAACCTTTTAAAAAAGGCCATTAACCAAAGATGCACACTGTGCTGAAGGAGGTTTCTTTCACTCATGAAACGTTTAGACTGTTGCATTTACAGCATTATGTAAAGAAGAAGGAAAATTGGTGTCACAATAGTTCATTTCTTGCTATGAGTAAGAGGGGACTGTGTGCATCTGTGCGCGTGCACATACACGTGCCTTGCAAGCCTGGATGTAGTAACAGTGGTGGGTGAGTACACATTTCACTGGTGTCAAAACCTCAAGACAATCACCACAGGAAATGCTGATGCAAAGATTTAAGCAGCAAGGATGACATTACTAAAAACAAACACCAAAACACAAAAGAAATGCTCTTGCTACCCTGACAATCTCTCACGTGGCATTCAAATCATGTGATTTCTAGCTAGAAGAGCTAGGTTTATTTATTTATTTATTTATTTTAACTCTAGGCAAATTAACCTTCTAAGCAGCTCCTTCAGAAAAGGAAATGTCTGCAGGGCCTGTCTATACAACCAAACCAGGGAAAGGGTGGTGGGTCAGCCTGACACCATTATTTACCTCCTTTATTACTGTTCCCTTGCTGATATATTACCTACCAACTGGACTCTATGGCAATGAAAGGGGGCTGTTGGCCCCTTATTGAAACTTAGTATTTTTTGATTGGCCCTCTCCCAATATCAGAAGAAAAGGGAAGGGCTGAGGAGTCAGGCTCCTTGGGACAGACAGGTCCCCAGGACCACTGGGAAGAGGCCAGCCCTTCAAATCAGCCAGACTGACAGGGCAGGTAGGACAACTAGGGAGTCAAGAGCCCAGAGTCCAAACTCCAGGTGAGCTGTGGCTGCCAGCGCAGAACTGAGGAGAATGCAGCAGGCCAGAACAGCATCAGCCCAGAGAGATGTTGGAGTAATAATGGTGGGGTGGCATCCCACTCTTGCACCATGGTTGTGTGTGCACTGGTTTGGAAAGAGAGGAAAAGACAGGGCCCTTTCTCAAAGTCTTTTGCAAGGGCACTAAGTGCCAGCTGTGATTGAAAGCACCCCTGTATTCACACCCTACACACCACCGTAATAATCTTTGTACCAAATATGCTTTGCGTGGTATCATCTGAAAACTAGTAATTCACTACTCAGTAATATCATGGTCAAATGTAGGTAGCAATGTTATGAAATCTCTCATATGATAGCACATGTTCAAAACCAGTCAGCCCTGCCTAAGTGAAAGTTGATAATGAGGTCTATCCTAAAAAAGAAGTGTGCATTTACTGTAAGTAGTTACCAGGATCCTTGAGCCAGCAAGAGGGGGAAACAGTAGGGGACAAGGCAAATTTGTATTTCAGCATACACAGGGGAGAAGAAAGAGCATGGAACCGCTTTAGCCATGAGATTCCAAGTTGCCTTCTTTTGCTGCTTCAATACATTTTGTGTTAAGGAGCAATCCTTAGATGAAATCACTTCAAGAGTGACTGGACTATAAAAAGTTTGGGGGCAAAAACACAACTAAAAATCTCTTCTAATCTCTCTCTTTTGTGATAGGTGAAAGAAAGGCCAGTTGCTTTCAGAGGGATCCAAGACCTCAGACGCTGGTCAGCAATGTTGCTGGGAACATGTGTTAAGAATTTCACCTTGAATCAAGTCTAGTTTTGTTTAAGTTTTAGTCACTGGAAAGCGATTTAACTTTATTTCTCGTCACCATTTCTGAAAACAGCACCTTATACTTGTATACACTTAGAAGCTCTCTTCGTAACTAAATAAACGTGGCTTATTTTTTAATCAAAATTAACCCAGTATAGAGTTTAAACAGAACTGTTTGGGCAACTTCAGTTAAAGTACCAAAATGTTGAATACTGACCGTTTACAAGAGCAATAGATCCTAATATCTGAACTGCCCAGGAAAGGGCTGGACAGAGCAGAATACACGTTTTGAGGAAAAATTCAGGACTAAGAGTGTGTTGGAACCATTCTGCAAGTAGTAACAAAGACCGCCTCAAGTCAGAGTGTGACTGGCGTGTGGCTGACATGCTGCTGGAATAAGACCTGTGTGTCCTGGGCTGTATCTAAACACAGACACTCAGGGTGTGACCATCTTGCTAGGTTGTCTATGAGTGGCCCACATTGGCAACAGCAGCAGCAAAGCTGTGAGTCACCTAGGGTTACGGTGCCAGTGGTGACAACCGCTCAATGGTCTGGTCTGCACCCCAAAATAATACATCAGCCACAGAGTGGGACATCTGATTAAGAGGGCATTAAATGCCAGCTCCAGAGTGGGACATATGCAAGGGTATTAAGTGCCAGGAACAGAGGGGTGTGTAGCCTGAACGGAGGTCCAGAACCAAAGGTGAAGCATGGGTTCTGTCACAAAATCCAAACCCATCCTGGGGCCTAGTATCACGTCAGCAGCCTTACAGCAGCACAACCAAGTCCAGGAAGACAGCACTGGACTTCAATTTCTTGTAATTGCAGTCGATTGCAGTTTACAGACTGCAGCACTGAAACTCACCCAAGCCACTTCCTCCCAGTGAAGGCTATGAAGTGCCTTGGATTTCCAAAGAAACTTTTTTGCTGTAAAATAACTGTACTATATCTCTGTCTAAGTGAATTACAGTGATCACAGGTTAAAAGCAAGATAGGAGACTCTTGGAGTGAGGGCACTCTCATCACAGCTGAGCTGCCCACAGACAAAGTGAAGTAAACACCCAGAGACCTCGGGTTCACTTGTCCCTGTGTGATGGGAGATCTGTTCACGCAGGACCTGGAAGACAAGTCAAGAAAAGACCAGTACCAGAATTGCAGCAGGGACTCAGATTCTTTCATCACTTTGTTCGTAGGGTACCGCATACATAGAGAAATTCCCCTATAACAGTGGAACAAATCCCCTACTTACAGAAAGGTTTCAACTGACGTCAATGAATGTTGGACTGTGCACCCAGCTAGCAACCAGAAATGATGTGCAAGCTCTAATATAATTCTGGGGCCCTAAATAAGCGTCTGTTTAAGCCTTCCTTTTTGAGGCCAGAATAAGGAATGTTCTTAGTGGGTCTTAAATTGCTGAAAGCTGAAAGCAGTGATCTGGGATTTTAGGTCATGCGTGCTCTCAGAAGGTTGGATTCCTAGCTGACGTGTATCTGAATGTCTTCAGCCTGCAAAATTCTGAGTTATCAACTCTCATGATTCTTTTTACAAGTCAATCAACTAATTGCTGGCCTTGGAGATCGGCAGATATGCAATAGGAGGAACAATTAATTAATTAGACTGTTGGGGAGAAACCGAAAGAAAGCTCTGCAGCATCAGGTACCAATGAAAGTTCCTCCAGCACAGGTCAAAATCACCTGGCTTCTAATCCCTGCTCTGCCACTGACCAGCAATATAAATCATTTCACCTCCCTGAGCCTCTATTTTCTCTGCTTCCTTTGTCTGCTTTGTATTTGCAGAATGCACAGCACCACGGGCTCCTAATGCTGGCTGGCTGGCTCTTAGTGCCACTGCATTCAACATAAATTCCAAGCCACCAAGACTCAACTTGAGCACCAGACAGGAAAAGACACCTAACAACCATACATAGCTATATGCATAGTCACTCCCTTTCTTTCCTCTCCCCCAGGTCCCTACTGAAACAAAAGAGAAATGGCTGGTTCAGCCTAATACACCCTGGTCCACTGATCTGCTTTTATTCCTCCTGGGTATCCACAAGCACCAGAAAATATCAAAGCTGCTTCAAATTACCCACAAATGACCGCAACAAGGTCTGGGGAAGGCACCTCTTCTTCATACTGAAAATCCTCACAGTGCTGAACATTTGTGATGGCAGCCAGCAAACACAAATGCCTGCACTCTGACCAATGGATTGAAAGCCCGCCTGGAGAGCATGAGCTGTCAGCTAATACACTGTATAACCACTATGACAACTGACTTACTATAGCTGCGCTCCACTGGGTTTGCTGGTTAGCTAATTCCCGGTACTACATTATGTCCATGAAGTGCTGCTTCTATTTCTATACAAAACAAAAAGGGTCCTTTCCCCAGAAGTCTGGTGGGAGAGCAAGATGGTGCCTCAATGAACTGAGATGACTACAGCTTAAATTTTTAAACAGCCAGACACATAACAAATTTTACATACTCTGAAGTCTAAAAGTACCCCTGGAGGCCAGGTTCAGAAATCTGGGCACAAGAATGGCCATTCAAGCATAAGGAGCATAGTAGAGCACTGCCTGGCACACAAAAGATCACTGCACTGCAGATAATCATGACCCAAGTTTGGCTTGTTTTGAAAGTGGGCTACTTACGTTCTCTGAATTCTTAACCTTATTTTGGTCTGATGCACCAATACTTCAGAATCAGAGCAACAAAGTTGTCAACCCTCAGTTCCTTTATGAGACTGGTGGTTTTCATATTTCACAAGAAAATCAACGTTGTCCAAAGGATTTAAAACCAATAAAATCAAAGTGAGTGCAATAGGAGTATTGAGTATATCTGCAGAGTTCAGTCTAACAACAGTGCAAAAACTGTCTCATGCAGTTATCTAAGTGCTCTGAATCTTCTCTAACAAGTGGATAAAATGCCCTTTAAGCAAACTCCTTAACATTACATGTTAAACAGAAACATGTAGGGTTAATCAAGTAGTTCCCTGTGGTTTCTCTATAGCACCCAGCCAGCCATTGTGACAACAGGTCCTCAGTAGCGACATATGGCACCTCCCTACTACACTCCATAGAAGTGGTTCTCAACCACTGTGTCAAGACACATTACTGTACCGCCACACAGCAGTAAGCGTGTCGCAAAGAGCCAGGGATATGACTGGATTAAGTCTGGGGCTGGTGCATCCTGCAGCATCACAATGTGAAACCAAGCATGTCATGATCTTCCAAAGGCTGAGAACCATTACTCCACAGAACAGAAGATGGCTCCATAGCTACAACTGGCAACGAAACTCTGATGGAAGTAATTAAGGACACCCCTAAAGGTACAGCTGACAGTAGGAACAGTACTCCATTAAAGTCCTGGTTACTATTCCAGCTGTTTCAATGCTGGACGTTTACTCCCCTGTGTCCCATCTGATATTGCTAGAGTAAATCTACCTGAGCTAAGCTCTTGTAACACTCATCAACAACATCTATGCTCCTGCAGCTGCAGAAGTTATAACCCTGGACATTATCCTATTACAACTGCATTCTGATCTCTTCAATTCTCTCTGCTGCTTCATGCTTCTCTGCCACCCTGAGCATGAACTACTCACTGTTCTCACAAAACATTTCCAGATAGCTTGAAGATGCACAAGTTTTATTAGTGTGACTGCCTCCTAAAGGCTTGCCTTTAAAACAAGAGAGATCAGATAAGAACATGAGGACTTAATAAACAGAAGCACATCTATGGGACTCAAATTTCCATTAAACATTTACACCATAAGAAGACATAACATTGTAAAAGTGGATAGAGTGGAGTCCCTTTTTAAATGTACATTTAAGATTAGGATGAGGTGGTAAGAGACCAGAAATGAGTGGGAAAGGTGAAGAGGTGACTGGACACAGCACACAAAAGAGCAGAGATAAAGGAAAGAGGGCAGGAGTTGACTTTACCAAGATCTGTGGATTAGGTTTTTATCTCCCTCAACAGCTCTTACATGAAGTAATGCATTGCCTAATTAAGGCTGTAATTCCATCTCAGGGTTTGGATAGCAATGAAAAGTGGTGGTTGTGGGGTGTTTGATCTTAATTCTGGTGGTTTATGAAGGCCAGAAGCCTTCAATGGGATTGCAAACTAATTACCTATTGTTAAGATGTTATTTTTAACTGAGCCCTCCTGTCTGCAATGACCAAGTCCACGGCATCAGCACTGTCAGACCAGAAAATGATGAGCAGTGATGAAGCAGCAGCAGCGCTACTTTGCTTGAGAGCTGCCCAAACCTGCTTCATAAATTAGGAGCTAGTCATTTCCATCAAGTATGCCTTCGTTAACCTAGACACTGGTGCCAGTTCCTTGGCTGCTGTAAATCAGCATAGACCCACTGAAATCAAGAGAGCAATCCCAATTTATGTCAGCTGAGAAGCAGGCCCAAGATCTAGCACTATTTTACATATACACAAACCCAGGAGCATGTACAAGGGGAGGCAAGCAGGGGCATGGCCCTCCGCACCAACAGCTGGGGCAAATAACTCCTCCAGGTCCCAGACAGCAGAGCAAGGTCCTCTGGCCATTGGGGAGAAACAGCTACACCAGCCATGGGTGGAGAGTCTACTCCACTGGCCCCAGAGCTAGAGTGAACAGGGTAGGTAAGATGAAGGGCCAGCTCTTTTGTCCAGGGGGGGGGTCACAGAAAGTGCCCCTCCAAAAGTAAGGAAATTTTTATTCCTGTGCGTGCTCTATAAGGTTTAAAGCAAAACTCTCTCTCACCTTAACTCCCCCTCCCTTGTCCCTCTACAAAAATATGTGAAGAACTGAACTCAGGAGGGAAATGCTTTGGACATGCTACATCTTAACTCACCTGAAACAGACCCAGGTCTTGCCTTAGCACGGTTTTGAAGCCAGTCACTAGAGCAGTGCAGAGGACAAAGATCTGTTTCATAAATTATTTTCATGATTTTGAAATCTGGCTATGATCTGAATTGAAACAAAATTCCAACATTTCCAAATTCCCCATAAAAAAAAAAAAGAAAATTGGGGAAGGGGCAGTAGGTGGGGAGAGGACCTATTTCAAGTTGATTGAAATATTTCAACTTTTTAAAAATGAAATACTGAAATGGCACGTTTCAACATTTTGGAAGCTTTTCCCACCAATTTTTCACCAAAACCAAATTTTAATGAAACTGACATTACTGCATAACACATTTTGCCTTGTATTCTATGTTAGAAAAAGGTTCCCTCAAAGGTTTAAACACCAGCTCTACTGTTCACTCATAATGCATAAAGCAAAAGTCATGGATGAAAGGATAACCAGAATAGTGTGTCAATGGCAATAAGTATATGAAAAACACTTGAAAAATTGTACTAAGTTTAGGATGGGGGTAATAGAGAAAGGAAAAACCAACTGCTGACATAAACAGAAAAATTCAGCACAGGTTTCTAGCCTTACTCCAGCTCTTTAAGACTGTTTTTCACCAGCGTAAGTTAGGAAAGGTTTCATCACTGACTGAATCACTGGCAGAACATGCCAGTGATGACAAAGTGACAGGGAATGATACCCTGGAGCACAAAACCAAACTCCAGTAACTTCAGCAAGGCAAGGCTTTGAGAGTGAGTCATCCCATTTAGGAATGCCACCTCCTTTCAGACCTCCCCAGTCAGCCAAATGCCAGAATCATCTAGCAGCACCGTGGGGCTGGGGGGAGGAATCCACAAGCTCTGTGTGAAATATCTGATAAGAGCTGAGTGCTGCGGATGCAAAACATGAGCAAAGGGGAAACCCTGACTGATAAACTGGCCTAGAGGAGAACTGGCAGTAAAGGGAAGCAACAATGGATGCTGGCAGGCATTTTCAGACAGTGGACTCAAATCTCGCATCTCAGATCAGAGTAATGAAAGTAAATATATTGTTAACACCTCATCTCCAACTCTTCAAGAAAGACAGGTTCAAAAAAAAAAAAAAAAAAATCTGGGGCTATGAATTCAGCCACTCCCTTGAGCTTACAGCTGCAAGCCTAAGGCTAGGTCTACATTGGCTGTGAAATTGTGGCAGTCAAGAAAAGTTATGTAAGCTGCTCAAAATAGCTTGCATAACTCATGTTGGACTTCCTAATTCCTCTTTAGCATGGTGTCTTCACTGTGCTGTGCACTTGAAGGCGTAGTTTTTATTAAGTCAATCTCCAGGTCAACTTAGTGGGTCTTTACTGACCACTAAACTCATCTGGAAACATCGATGTGATAGTGGTGAATTTGTTACCTGCAGCGTAGGCAGCGCCGCAGTGTCCAACTTTCTTTTCACATCACAACTGCCCCCAAAACTATTGCCCCCAGAACTACCCACCTCACCCCCAATAACCAACCCCAGCTCAGGCGCCCCATGATGGGGACAGGGTTCCCTCCCACCCCCAGCTCAAGCTTCCCGTTCCCAAAGGGGAGCACAGTCAGGCCACCCCAACACACACCAGCAGCCACGCACCAGGGTGGTGACGAATTACCCCTAACTCCCCTCCCTGCAGGCTGCACTGAGGCTTCTGCCTGTAGCACAGCCCGCGCATGCACAGGGTAGTCAGGACAGCTGACACACCTCCCTGCTCTCCCCTGCCCTGCCAGAATATGTCAGAACAGCGTTCGGAGGCTTACTATTTTTTGGAGCTCAGCGTTCCAGGGCCCCTAAAAATAGAAAATGGAACTGGAATGCTGCATTCCAGGGTCCACTATTTTAAATGGTGGGCCCTGGAACGCAGTGTTCTGGCTCCATTTTCTATTTTGTAGGGACCCTGGAACACTGACCACCTGAAAATAGTGGGCCTTGGAATGCAGATCCAGTGCATTCCAGCTTACTTTAACCCTTGCAGCTGAATCTGATTCCATGTGAAAGCGGAAATTGGTAGTTAAAAGGACATAAGGACATTGTTGGTAAGATGTTAGGTTGGTTGGCTGGCTGGCATCTCTTTAAGACAAAGTCCAGTTTTGAAATGGGTAACCATTGAAAATTAGAAGACTAGTAAAACAAGCTAGTTGCGTTGATTCAGGTTAGCTGCCTGAAGGGGTGGGGGAGGATTTAGCAATAGGCACCAACACTGAGGACATAACTGGCAAGATCACATAAATCATGCAGAGACTATTCTTCAAGAGCAGATCCAACCCACTTCTGATCTAACCAAACCGATGATAATGTTTGTAAATAAAAATAAAACCAAACAACATTGTGACCTCATTTTTCTTACAAAGGAAAAAGCCTGTTTTAACCAAATGTGATTCTGATGCTAATATTACGCTAATATTAAACTCTTGTAACTGATGTCTTGATAATGCCAAGAAATGGTAAAGAAGTGCCATACTGTATGAACTTCTGTAAAACCCTCCAACCTGTTAAAAGCTGTAATAATACAAAACCAAGAATTGAAAATTCCTATGATGCATTCAATCTGCATCAATTGTGTGTGTGGCGGTGAGCATGACACTGTCTGCAATACGAGTGACCGTTAATAATGTTATTAATACCAATATAACAAAATTGCAAAGATTTTTCCAGGATGTGCCATGCAAGATATAGATGGAAAAGTCATGATTCACTAAGACTGATAAACATGTTTAGATGTATGTATCAGTTTAATATTACAAGTTCTAAGTATGTATGGCATTGTATTTCAACTTGTGCATGTTTCTTGGTGACACCCAGAGACAGGATCATAGCAGCACTAAGCCTGCTTAATTGCCCAACAACTGAATTCATATGTACAATGTATTCATCCAGTCAAAGAACCCAATGGCTACACCTTACGAGTCAGCAGGACACATCAAAACATGCCGGTGGATCAGGAATTCTAAGCCAGTTTCATGCTATTGTGTTGTGTGGCTGTGTTTGGGACAAAGGCAGAAATTATAAAATGGAGCTGCTCCATCTCCATCTTGTCTTTGAACCTGCTTCCTACAAGGCTCTGGATCAATGACTTCACCCTGAAGCTGTAAAACAAAGGACACAGACCTGACCAGGTACTAGATGTACATCAGAGGGACTGCATGAGACCGCAAACTGTACGATTCTGCTCAGATTCTGATATATTATATATGGACTTCGAAGTCTTTGTATTTCTCTGATTGCTTTGACCATTTAACACCTCCCTCTTTATTTGCTTCTTCCTTGTATAATAAACCTTTAGTTTTAGTTACTAAAGGATTGGCTGACTGCATGGTATGTTGGAGAAGATTCACATTTACAGTGATCAGGTAATGTAGCTGATCCTTTGGGGTAAAGGGAATAGAGTTTTAAATAACTTCCCTCTTCACTGGACCCAATTGTTAATGGGGAGCCAGAAACAGAAATGCAATAAATGGACTGTCTAGCTTCTTGTTAACCACTGTGAGGGATCAGACACACTGTGACCATTTGGTGAATCTAACTGCCATGTTAGCCGCCAATTTGGGAGAAAAGCCTCTCCTTTTTACAGCCTGTGCTAATCTTGGCATTTTAAGTTGGGCCACCCTGATAAGCTTCAAAAAACAGCAAGATTTTGTTCCTCAGGTGAATGATGCAACACAATTGTTAGCTGGTAATCAAGTTCTCCAGCACAAAGGATTTGATATGACACTTACACGTATACTAATGCTCTAGCTGAACTGCAGTGCAAAAGTACATTTTCAGATCTGAGGCATGAAACTCTCACGTAGGGATGCAAACTTCTATTGTGTAATGGGATAAACATACACATGAAAACACAATGTTGCAACAGAGAGACATTGCTAATGCCTTCATAGTTATTTCATTCAAAAGTCAGGATTGTCCCTGTAAAAGGGTTGTCTCCCTGCTATGGTACAGAAGGGGTTAAAAGGGTCAGAGTGGCAGCCAATGGGCTGGAAGTAGTGGAGAGCCAATCAGGGGTCAGGTTTCCTGTATAAAGGGGAGCAGCAGGGACTAGCCATCAGGCCGAGTCAAGGAGTGCAGGGGGAAGGTTATCTTCCTGGCTGGCTAGGGGAGTCAGCAACCCAGAGAGCTCAGTGGGCACTACAGGGAGCTGATCAGGAGCCAGGGTCCTGAAGGCACGAGTGATGGCAGAAGGTTACAGAGGAGCAGCCCACAGGCAAGGGCTAGTGTGAAATAGACTGCTGGGGAGGTTCCAGGGACATATGCCAGGACCAGACTGCAAAGCGGGCTAAGGGGAAAGCAGCCCAGGGAAATTGATTTGCTGAGGTGACTGGTGGGAAGTTGCATGAATGCCGAGATCGCAGAACACAAGGTCCCTGGGCCAGGGCCAGGAGAATTTGGCAGGCCCCTCGCTGCCCCACCAGAGTGCCAGAAGTAGCACAGCCCTTGATGCCCTTGATTTATATGAAGGGGGCGCCAAGCAACACGAGTAGGACTTTCCCTCAGAAGGGGGTGTTGCAGGTAAGTACTTGGCGAAGGGCTGAGGTCCTGTGCCAAAAGCCAGCCAGTGACTCGGAGTAGGCCAGAAAGGACTTGACTGCACCACAGAAGTGGGGGCTGAGGACTTGAAGAGGGACTGCAGTGTGTGAAGAAAGACCAAGCACAGCCCACAGGACGGAAGACTACTTGAGCCAATTCTCCAGTAACACTGCCAGGAAGTGCTTGTCAAATGGGCCATGTGCAGGACCAGTCTACAGTCCCATTGAAATAAAAATGATCCTGGAAAAAATGAAATACTTAGCAAAACTAAAGGAAGAAGAAAAGTCAGAGAAGGAAGCAAATAGGTATTCAGGAAAGGAAGAATGCAGAAGATCAGTAATGTCAAAAATTAAATACAATGTATGCATTTTCTGAACTGTTCAATTGTGTAAAACACCCAGGACTTTTTTTTAAATAAACAAATATAGCTGTCAAGGGTTTCTAGATATAGGGTATGGGCATGAACTTTTAGAAGCAAGCAGAACCACACTGGATAACAGAGGCCCTTCTCGCAAATCTTTTAATAATCTCTCCTTCAGAGACTGAAATTCACTCTTGTACAAGGCCCAGCCAAAATCTAGACACCAACTTAAGTCCCAGTTAAGCCTTAAAATGGGATATAAGTGGTGCTCAAGCTTTGTGGTGACTTCTATGCACCACTTCCTAAAAGCATCACTCAGGCTTCCTCTCACCAGTGACAGAGTTCATCAAGATAAAATCAGATCTATATATTAAAAGACAAGAATGCCTATTGTAACAGTTAAAGGCTATTTCCCATTCACATTTCTATTTGTTTTAGAGACTTCCTCTTCCAAGGCAAAGAATTACTAGTCAACACAAGTGATTTATTCACTTGCATTCAGTCAACAGTTTTGCTCACAGTAGTAGCTGTCCTCATAAGCCCCACATCTTAGTTTTATGAGGGCCCGAGGGACAGCAGTTGAAAAAATCCTACTCCAACATATATGTCTATACAATGGAGAGCAAGAGGCTCAAGTTGATTTTAGGAATATAGTACGTGACCTAGCCTGTGAGCTGAAGTTATTGTATAGTGGGTTATAAGACTTTCCTGAACAGATGAATTAATGTAGCATACTGAGGGCTGTGGAAAACACTAGTAGTAGAACACAACATGACTGATATAGGTAAGCAACCTCCCAGCAAATACTGCTAGCAATTCCAGGGCAGACACAGCTGTTCTGCCAATACTGGGCCATAATCCATTAAAAAGCTCCAACCAGGTGGGGACTGGAGGGGGAAAGGTGTCAATTGTCCGAGGCTGAGCAAAGGGCAGGCTGACACAGAGAAATGGTCTTAGGGGAGAGTATGAAGCAACTGGGCCTTCGCCAAAACCAGGGAACGGAGGGCCTTAGAGAAGAAGAAGTTACGCATATAAACAGTTTTATTGTTTTATGACCTATTTTTTCTTAAATGCTTTGGTTTTAAAGACATGATACTCTACTTTAAGAAGACTGCCTGATCACACGATCATTTCTCCTGGATAGAACAGAACTGCACACACTGAAGATAGGTTAGACCTGCTGAAGTAGCCACAGTGGACTACAGGTGACAAAAACCCAAGGCCCACTCGGAACTAGGAGAACTGTGTGATTCAACCCCAAGAGAGGTGGCAGCTTGAGGCCTGAGAATATACCCTTGGAGAAACCAAGTGGCTCAGAGGTGCAGTTAGCTCAATAAAACTGTAACAGTTCAATTCACCCCCAACAGAAATTAAAAAAAAACTCGCACTAAATTCCATGGGGGGTTTAGTGGTGGACTCACTGCCAAATTCATAGCTGGACTTTCCCTAAGTTCAGAGGAGTTCACATCCACCACTTCCATAAGTCAATCTGCCTTTATTTAATGCAGAACACATATGAATATGTATATCAGGCAGCCACTCAAGTTCAACTTTGTTTTTCTG
The DNA here is from genome assembly GCA_007922195.1 of Podocnemis expansa. Lineage (NCBI taxonomy): Eukaryota > Metazoa > Chordata > Testudines > Podocnemididae > Podocnemis > Podocnemis expansa. Next base: position 12,669,020 of record ML682034.1, on the reverse strand, counting down.
ACTGGTGTGGTCATTTGTAGGCTGTCCGGATGTATACATTTAAAATCAATTGTGTTTGTGTCAGGTCACTCCAAAAACAGCTGCAGTTTAAACAACTAAAAGAAAATGGAATTTGAATCATCTTTTGACAAAAAGCAATGTAAATGAGCCAGGCCACAGTGGCGTCTGATTTCTTGTTCCAAAAGAAAACTGTAATATGCTAAGTTTTAAAGGTGGCTATTGCTTGTGCACTGTAACTCTCTCTCACACACACAAGCAATTTTTATAAGGATATTTACTACCAACTGCACACTAAGGAAACCATCTAAATACCTATTACAATGTGAAGTGATGATTCTGTTTAGCCCCAAACTCTTCTTTGGGTTAAGTAAACTTTTTCTCCTCTAAAGGTTCTTTGAACTGAAGCAGCCAAAACCAAAATAATTTTTTGTTGCCAATGGCAGACAGTTCCCTGTGAAAGCTACTGAAATTAGGATTGAGCTGGCTTTCTGTATAACAGACAGATCTTTCACTTTCCTGTATGGTTCTAATCCTGCCACGGGATTCTAACCGACAGACATTTCACCTTCCGCCTGCCCACAGCATCAAATGAGCCTGTACAATTCAAAGTCTCAGTTCCTGCTCTCAACAAACCGCAGTGTGATCTGACATGCCCTTTTGTTGTGGAGAGTGGGAGACAGGGCAGGGAGCATGAACTTCTAATATTTATTTGTGCTACTTTGACAACACCAGTATGTCAGTTTGGACAGATACTGGTATGCAAACACATGTGGAGATAAGGGATAACTGTTCTATCATACATTGGAATAGCAAATAAAGAAATAAATGTAGAAAGTTAGCCAAAATCATCCTACAGTTATTGCTAAAACTATGAATAAGCCTTATACGGTCTTTCTTGGGCTGGACAATACAGAGATTTTGAAGGTTACTGGGCTGCTATTTCAGCATTTTTCTGTGCTCCCACAGTACACATTTTCACACCTACATTATAGCCTTGAGACAATGTCACCATGCACAAAGGAGCTTTGGTGTTTAAACTACTAAAAGTTTTTAAACTAAATAGTGTTTCTCTCTTTGTTAAGGTTCTCTGTCTTGAATGAATTCACACTCTATCTATACTTTGCATATCATTCAAGGAGCAGACAAAAACAGAGTAACTTTATAAGCTAAACCAGTGGTTCCCAACCTGTGGTCCGGGGACCCCGGGAGGTCCATGGATTTATTGAAAGGGGTCTGTGAATACACGAGGCCCCAGCAAGCAGGCGGCCGAGGCCCAATCCGGCCCCAGCTGCTGCCTGCCAGCAATCCATGTCGGAGGGCTCTAAAATTTATTGAATAAATGAATTGTATTTGCCTGCTGTAAGCAGCCTCACCCTGGGGTATGTCCCCATGCCTTGGGAGCAGGCGGAGGCCAGGTCCTCCATGGCCCTTCTGCAGCACCTGCCTGCAGTCAGTCCCCGATAACAACTTGGGGGTCCACGAAATTTTTTGACATTAAAAAGGGGTCCTCCTACTCAAAAAGGTTGGGAACCACTGAGCTAAACCAACTGTACTGATATTCATTCCATGGAATTGTAACCATGCACAAAACAAGCAAACCTCAGTATTGTACAGCTGATCTTTGTACTTACATAAACACCTTCAAATTCAGTGGTGTTACAATAGGGATGCTTTTGGCCCTATGTGACTAAAAATAAAGGGAACCAGACAAGTTTTTCTAAGTCAGCAGTTGCTTCATATACCACTGCAAGCTGCTTCAAGTTCAGCAGAAAGTCATTAAGCTTGATATGAACCAACCCTTGTAGAGGTCATTGACCGGCAATTACTTTGGGTAATGCTGGAAGAGAACCAACAAGGGAAGAAGAGAGAGGGAGTGTGTATGTCTATTCTGCAACCACAGGCATGTGATGTGTAAACAAGCAAGAAGGAAAGGGGAAAATAAACTGTCAACATCTCAAAGTCACCAGCATCGCAATAAAAATATTAAACCAAGAATCAACTAAATTGCAGAATGAACTGATTCCAAGGGAGGGAGTTGGTAGCCATAAGAGGGATTACTATTATTGCTGTGTAAATGTGCAATTAGGTATCAAAGAGACAAGAGATTTATAAAAGCGCAAACACGCTAGCACTTACCACAACACACAGCAAAATCCTTATTTATCAATTGGCTATTCATTAACCCATTAAAATAATGCATAGACTCTTTGGACTGTATTTGATTTTATATTTTACAATAGGAAATCCATTTTATTAGGTTTTTTTTCAACTATTCAGTCTTACCTAGTTAAATTAAAACAAATCAAACAAAAAAGCCAACATTCAGCTGAACATTGGCAGTAACTGCAGATTAGAGCATTTCCTTTCACAAAGTATTTGAACACAACCTGCTCAAGGAAGGTCATGTTAGACAAATATCCTGGTTGGGTTTGAAAAGGAACTTGATAACTTTATCTGACACACAACCAAGATGTGAGCACAAAGAAAAGATCGCATGCTCTGTCCTGCCCACCTCTATTCTGTCTCCCTACCTCTTTGCTCACGGGTCTAAACCGCTATCTCCTCCCACTGGCAGCTTTATCTCGAAGAACTTTCTTCATGAACAGCAAGATTTTCTTTTAACTTCTTCACAGCCTGACATGGTAGAAATGCACAAAGCAGATGGGAATTACTGCTTCTGAGATTAGCAAAACAAACAAGGAGTCCCGTGGCACTTTTAAAGACTTAACAAATGTATTTATCACATTAGCTTTTGTGGGAGAGAATCCCACTTCACCAGATGACTGAAGATGGGGAACCTACAGAAGCTGCACAACCCCAAACTTACAGAAGCTGTAAGCTGCCCATCTTCAAGTGTCTAACAAAGTGGGATTCTCCCCCACAAAAGCTTATATGATAAAAATATTTGTTAGTCTTTAAAAGCGTCACTGGACTCCTTGTTTGTTTTGCTGGACAAGACTAGTATGGCTACCCCTTTGGAACTGTGTATTTGAGATGGATGTTTAACCTTCGCAAATATTAGAAATGCAGCAATTTAACTATAACATTCCACTGATATTGTTTTAGGCATAGGGCAGTATGTTCACAATGTACAATGGTCAATTCTGTTCTTTTTTCCTGAAAACATAATTAAGACTTCCTGCATGGTTTGTGTCTTTGGATTGCCACTGAGGCACACTGAGGATATAAATGTTTTTCAGGCAACACTCTTCTGACAACAGGATCCCAGTACCTTCAAAGGAACTACTCATGTACATAAAGTTAAGTACATGCATAAGTGTCTGCAGGATTAGGGTACAGGTTTGGAATCCCACGGACTGAGAACAACAGTCCAAAATTGGACCCTAGCTTGCAATTTAAAAATAAACAAACAAAAATGCACAACCCCAAACCTCCCAGCTATAAGAATATAAACACAACCCTTGTAAGCTAACTTCTTGTTGATGATTGTATGTGTAGTTAAAACTGCTTAATTAGAAAATTAATTACTTTGAACTTAAATAGATACACTGGAAATGGTACTGAATGAAAGAAAATATGAAAGCAGATTCTAAGCAGAAATTGTATATTTTGTCATAACTGTGTGTTCTATTTACAGTCACATGTAGCTGAGACCATGCCCAAAGTGTTCATAAGATCTTACACAGTGTTCCATAAGTCACTGTTAATCTCTAAAGTCCGAGACTGCAGTGAAGATGGGGAAAGTCAAGAATTAATTCGAGTAACTTTATGGTTCTGAATCACATGTGCTAAATTTTACCCATCTGAGCAAACTCAATGTGTACCTAAAGTCAAAAAGAGCTAAACTCTAATATAAATAATCCTTCAGATGAAGAACCTACTGTGAGTTCTACCTGTGCATTTCTCCTAATACACTCAGGATGTAAAATACTAAACAGTTAAATGGCTAACTTAAATATTAGGCTCATCATTAATATTAATACTTATTGATTAATCAGTGATACAGGCTCTCAGTCTCCACCGTGATAGCATCAAGTGGAGGTGGCTGCACTGCTGCTACTGTCAAGAGAGGCAGAGGCCTTGGTGTAGATGCTATGGAGAACCCCACTGCAGAACATTGGGGACAATGATCCTGAGACAGGGGGCCCCCATGGAGCCAGGCTGAGAATACTACCCATGAAGCTGAGGGGAGAGAGAAAGGTAGGAGGGGCACAACATTATAATTTTATCGTTAACCAATATAATAGTTTAAAGCAGGCCTAAACAAATCTATGCTTCTGTTTGCCATGTAAATCAGTTTTAGTAGCCTGTCACCTAGCTCCACTGCAGAAATGTAATGGAGGAGTGCCCTCTGGGGACCAAAAGTAAAACTGCTGATGCCTAGCTGTGAGCCAATTTTGTCCACCCCTGGTTTAAACCATTACCTTTTCTAACCAATATTATCATAGTGCTGGGAAATTATGTAGCATATTGTAACAAAGACACTGCATATGCCTGTGTGAGCTATCTCAGGCATCTCAGTGGAAAACCTTGGTAGAGTAAAAAGAGTGCAATTTAAAAAAAACGTATATGCACCTTTCACTCTTGTCAAAGACCTTTCCAATTCACTCGGCCCATATGGACAAATTTTGCAGTCCTTATCCAGGCAAGACTCTAATCTCACATAATTTAAGATGAATTATGATTAAGTAAAAACTAGAGGATTTGGGCCATAATGACAAAGACATACTAACAACAAGTAGAATCTAAATCCAAGCAATGATAGAAGAGTCAAGCTATGTATGTAAAAATATTCAATTAAACTTCTCATTTTTCCTTTGACCAAAGAGTTGATAGTAACTTTGTACTAGACTGAAAAAGGATACTCTGCTCTATCCAAGATGAACTGACCCCAAACACAGCTTCATATAACTCTTGGTATTTAACTCCCATGTGATTTATCTCTAGAATTTTCTTATGGCAGCCTTCCAGGGCAGAAGGCTGCTTTCACTTTTGGGAGAATCCTAATTGCCCTTGTTAAACCAAAGGTGTAAAAATACCATTTTTATTGCCCCCCTATTATATTCAAAAAGCTGCAAAAAGTGCTGCAGAGCACCAGGGACTCTTCTCAAAGGAAACCATCTGCACATATAGACATGATATACTGTCTGATATAGAACTGCAGCCCCAAGGTTCATGAGTAGTGAAGATTATAGTCTCTTGGGAGTCTGTTCACGTTCCAGGGGCATGCCTTATGAAACATCAGGGAGTAATCTGCTGATTAGAGAGTGTAGTTTTACAGCAGGTCAGTTACAAATTTGCTATATGTTCATTACTGGAATCTGCTAGGCTTTGCAGAAGTCACTCTTCTCTACTTTGCCAACATACAAACCATATATAAAGTCAGTGAATCCCCAATAAAATGCAATAAATGCACATGTTAAACAGGAGAGTGAAAATGAATATATAGTCAAATGCACAAATACAGAAGCTGGAAAAAAATAAAGACAAATATTTTTCTCTCTAATCTTTTTCAGTTCTAGATATTTTCGGTGCCACATGTAACAGCAGAACACTTGGTAAAAACCCCAAACAAGTGTTGTTTTTCCATTGCTGATTTCCTGCTAACTAACGCTATTTCTCTAGCTGTGCTATCATCTTAAATGCTGGTGCACAGGCAAAGATGTTTGGGCTTGATAACAGTCTGTATGCATTAAAGAAGAAAAGCAAAACAGTACAGGAAAAAAGTAAACAAAAAGACCAGATCATTTTCTTTTATAGTAGAGCCCATGGAAGGGGACCGCAGGAGGGGAAATCTCTGTGTGGTCTTCCCAGCCACCTCCAATAAATCCAAGGGGCCAGGCTTGTGGGTTTACCCTGTCATCAAATGGGGAAAGTGGTGGAACCTGGCCCAAACTTGGTACCCCCCCCCCCCAAGGATGCAGAGAAAGTCAGGACCTTCTGTGCAGAGGATAGTTCTAGTCTTCAGTTTCCCCTCCATCTCAGGCTTCCTGGCACTATGTCTCAGGGCAAGGGTCAGCAACCCAAAACATAAGAGCAGCCATTTTTAAAAATTCCTTTAGTAGCCAAGTGTTTTGAGAGCCACAACAGATGTGGCCTCCTGGTGGGGGGAGCTGGGCCAGGGTGCTTGCTGCAGGGAGTCTAGAACCAGAAGGGGGCCACCCATGGGGTCCCCTGCTAGTGGGGCAGGACCCAGAATCGCAGTGGGGCAGCCAAAGAGCCAAATGTGGCTCCGGGCCTCAGGTTGAAGACCCCTTGCTCAGGGTGTGCTGGTGGGACTGCAGTTGTGGAAGACACTCACCACCCATGATCCCACCCACAGTCCATCCACTCAACTTAACCTCCTTCCCTCCACAAGGAACTGTGGGACATCTGCGGGGTCAGGACGAAGTAACTGATAGGCTATGTACACACATACATGCTTATTTCGATTTAAGTTAAATTGAAATAAGTTAATTTGAAATAAAATCCTTAATTTGAATTAAGTTAAATCAAAATAAGCAAAAACCTCAAATCGAAATAGCAAGTCCAGACACCGGACTTGCTATTTCGAATCAGGAGAGGGGCACCTTGGGAGGTGTGGCAACATAGCCCCCTCACTGGGCCATGCCCCCCACCCAATATACACAAAAAGGAAGGCACCCTGGGAAGGAGAAGGGCAAAAGTGTTATTTCAAAATAATGGTTATTTTGAAATAACACGTCCGAACGGAATTATTTCAAAATAAGCATTTCAAAATAACAGCCATTTGGAATTAAAGGTTTAAACTATTTTGAAATAACATCTCTTGTTTCGAAATGACAGAGCTCATCATTTTGAAACAAGAAAACGCCGTGTGGACCTAATCTTTTTTAAACAGAAATAACCAGTGTTATTTGGATTTAAAAGATACATGTGGACATACCCATCATGCAAACATCAATGATATTGGTTCCCCCAAATGTGAGCTTTGGCAGAGTGAGCAAGGCCTAAATTATTTATTATTATAGTAGCCATTCTTCATGGGACCAATCCTGCAAGGGGCTGATGGGCCTGAACTCCCCAATAAAGTTAAGGAGAGTAAGGGACACTCACATCTCATAGAAGTCAACTAGCACTTTGCAAGACTGAGCTCTATATTCTTCATAGAATTCTACTGCCAAGAATAACATGCCAGATTCTTGGCTAGTAGAACTCAGCAGAGCTCCTAAAAAGACAGAGTCGAAGGATATGGCCAATTACTTCTCACTGCATTCCCACTAGGATGACACACAGAGCGGACTTATATCAACTCTTCAAAATTCTACTTGCCTGGGATGAGTAAAATGGCATTCCTTATTTAAATCCCCCCATTGTAGTAAAGAATGCTCATTGCTACCTACCAGTTACTACGTCTGAGCTGTTAAACTTCCATGACAATCTTCTTGCACAGCTACTGTAATTTGTAGGCATAAATATTTACACAGTCCATGAAAGATAATGCTTTTATAAATTGCATCTGTAAGAGATACAGTAAAAAATACTTTTCTTTCTAAAGTTGGTCTTGAAACTGCAGAAGACAGGACCCGCTAAAATATTACAAGAGAGGTGCTCATTTACTCTTTCACACCTTAAACTTGGTGAAATTACTGGGCCATGCATCCTTCCTGCTCTTTTATTGCACTGCAGTTATTCTTGGCTGCGCTCCACCATATTATATTAGCATGACTAAAGGAAAAAAACAGAGATAAAAACACACCTTGTGATGTGGCAGGGGCAGGAACTGTTTTAGCAACAACCAAAAAAAAAAAAAACAACACAAGCGCATGGTGTTTGATGAGCCTTTGACACATGCTTGCAAATCAGCTATTACCTGCTATTGCTACATCACAACGCACAAAGGACTTCACAAAAAGTTATTTGAACCCTTCAGGACCATCCACTTTCCTCCTATCTTCCCATCTTTGGCTGTGCCGGTATGGGGAAATGCAAAATGCCAAACTTTTCCTTCAACCTCCTCCCCCAGATCTCCTCCAAAAATAATTCAAAGACAAGTAATAAAACAATTATCTTTATATAATTAGGCTGGCTACTATACCTGCTAGACAAGGGATCTCTGAGAGAAAAAACAATGGCATGAAGAAAACACTCCCTTCCCTCAAATTGTTGCTAGTTTTTCCACTTACAGTAAAACCACATTATAAGTTGTTCCAAGAAAACAAATTATGAGTCAGGGGACAGTATGTTTGGGGATTGTTTTAGAAAAAGAAACAAGTGACAAATGAATTTCAGTGCTTCTGAAGTCTTGAAAGCAAAACCTGGAGAGTCTAATTCAGTGGCTTTCAACCTCTCCAGAGTACTCTGCCCATTTCAGGAGTCTGATTTATCTTGTGTACCCTCACATTTCACCTCGCTTAAAAACTACTTGCTTACAAAATCAGGCAAAAATACACAAGTATCCCAGCACACTATTACTGAAAAACTACTTACCTTCTCATTTTTACCATATCACTATAAAATATATCACTTAGAACAGAAATATTGTACTCTACATTTCTGTATATATTACGTAGAGCTGTAAAACAAGTCATTGTATGAAATTTTAGTTTGTACTGACTTCACTAGTACTTTTTATGTAACCTGCTGTAAAATTAGGCAAACAGCTAAATGAGCCGATGTACCCCTGTAAGACCTCTCAACAGTCCCAGGAGTACACACCCACTAACTGAAAACCACTTGTCTAACTGAAGAGATATTGTAGTTGTACTTATTTCTGTGATTATATTAAGTTATGTTGATTACGTGTGTTACATGATTAATAAGAGGTGCCAGATCCAAAAGACAGATTAAAGTGAGAAACCAAAATGGAAGATCAAACACAGTACTCTGAGATCCATGCAGATTTCTTCCATCTTGCATCAGAACTATGCTCAGTGGCACATGAGCCTCAGCCTGGGTATTTTTTCCTCTTTTTAAGAGTACAAAATTTGGTTTTCAGACACCGTAGCTTCAATTTGCCTAATTACAAAGTAATGGGGTTGGGGGAGGAAGGCACTTACAGGGACACTACTCATTATTCTGAAGCACAAACATTCACTTGGAACATTTAATTTAAAAAATGCTGTTTCCTGAACTAAGAGACATGCACAATTTCTACACTTGCTTACCAGTGAATGTATAGCAATTAAATGAAAGGATCCTGTATCAATATCAACACACACACACACACACACACACACACACAACCACATTTCTTGTTGCATGTTGCAAATTGCATACTCTTCACATGCACAAAAGGGGCTGAAAAAACTAGTGTACACTAACGAGCAAAACTAACACTTGGTACAAAGTTTTATGAAACTGTGATAACCCTCCCCCTCACCAACATCAGGTATTACTTCTCAAAACCAAATTCTGTCACTTTGGCTCAGCAGTTTTCAGATCCCTCTGGAAATGTCAAATGGAGTTACAGACAATAAACTCCCAAAGGGGTCTGCACATATATAGTTGAATTCCATTCTGTCAGTTTTTAGTCTAAGTCTTTCACAGACGCCTTAGACCAGGGGTCTCAAACACGTAGCCTGTAGGCAACATGCGGCCGCTAAAGCTATCTCCTGCGGCCCGCAACATGATTGTTACCAATATTTGCAGCGCTGTTGTATGGAGAGATTTCAGTGGTGCGGCCCTTGGGCTAACGTACTAGTCCTCATGCAGCCCTCTACTAGCCCTCATGCGGCCGTCATGGCGATCCGAGTTTGAGACCCCTGCCTTAGACATGGTCCGCAGATCCAGACCATAAATAGAGAACCACTGCTCTAGGGCAGACTATTCCAGACTATTGTATCACCTGAAGCCAAAGCCCTGCCACCCAGGGCTGAAGCATGTGACTTAGCTTTGTAGTTCCCCTGTAGCCCCAAGAAGTTGCCTTGTTTGCCACCCCCTAACACCAGCTGTGCACCTGTGACCCCCCTCTAAACCCATCAAGTCACAACCCCCAGGATGAGAACCACTGCTAGAGTATCCATATTTGCACTAGGGACCGTGAGGAGCTAGGGGGTGAAGATCTTCATTCTGATACAAAGAACAGCAGCTCTAACAAGCATTAAATAAATCCTGGATTTATGAACTAGGTCCGCAGAAATGTTGCAGGTTCAATTAACTTCACTGGACATCTTATACTTTAAACCTATTACACTACACGTTCTCCAGAACATCAGTCATGTTAATCTCTTCTAAAATTACTGTAGGCTCTCATCCTATGAATGAAAATATCTGCTTCTCAAGCTCTTCATGCAATGCTAACAAAGGATCACTTTCATATATGTAAGGAAGTGTTTGCAGGGGGGCGGAGATGTTATTGCACTGCATTGTTTTTCTATCACAGCAAAGGATTTTAAAATAGCTTACTGCTAACAGATCATCATGCCTATGATCTCCACGCAGCTGATACTAAAGCAGACGCGGTTCATTCCTCTGGCTGCTATTTTTAAAAAACCTCTGGGCCTGAGTTTGGTATTTTTTTTTTCCTAATTCTGATAAAGGTGACTCTCTAGTTTTATGTGGAGTTTGACACCATCTTGCTCTTTCTGTAGCCAAAGGGGCCAGCACTCCCTCTCCCTGTACTAACATTCTTCATATATAGATTATATAGTGCTTAAACAGTGTTTATATTAATGAAGGAGACCCTCATCTTTAGCACCTTGCAAATTCACCAATATCCACTTCACATCCATGGAGTATTTCTGCAAATGGCAGCTTGGACATGGCTACAAACTCTGGATCCATGCAGAGCTCTGCAACACATACTAACCTGAATGTAGCAGCTGTCACCCAGCCCTCAGGCTCCAACTCAGCTCTCTGAATCACACAGCTGCTGTGGGCTCAGAAGAGGTAAAACAACAACTCCCAGAAGGGAGTGTGCCCGGGTGCTCCTAAGCAGTGCGCCCAGTGCCATTTTGAAACAGACTTCTTTACTTTCAACGAGCAGACAGCAGTGAGCAAAGCAGTTGTCACCGCTATCTGTCCCAACCAGGTCTGAGTAAGTTATAGCCGTCATGGCTGCGCAGCAGTTTCCTAGTTCCCGGCCCCGGAAAGGCAGCACCGCACACGACCAAGGATGTAGCTTCACTGCCTGGAGCGGGGAAGGAAGTATAGTGGGAGTGGAGTGGGCTACGAGGTAGGTGGTCTCTGGAGAGAAATGGGGGCAGTTGAGTGTGGCCAAGGCGGGCTCAGCGATGACCAATGGAGTTATTAGTAGAGCCTTGCAAATCTGCAGATATTCACGGACAAATTTTGCAGATCGTGGATCAGATATGGATACAGATTTTGTATCCCCACAGGGCTCTCTACTCATCCTCTGTCCTTGCCTGTTAGGAGAACTGGATGTCGTACACGCTTAGTAAGCAGATATGGACAGTAATCTGGCCAGCGTTGATAGTTACCGAAAGAAGCAGTTAGCAGAACTGCGACAGTTTGGGTAAAACAATCTGGAGGTCTCAAAGCTACTCCCTGTGGACTGGTCATCAGAAAACAGCATCGAAGGCAATATGAGGAAATGGGCTTGATTCTCTACTGCCCTGCACTTTGTGCAGGCCTTTGCACCTGTGCAAAGTGAGCACGATCCTGATTTAGAAGTGTTTTTCCATTCACTTGCACAGCACAGGTGCAAGCAGCGAAGAACAACATCCAAAAAAGCATGAGCAATTCTGTGAGCGCAAAGAGTATCCTAGACCCATAAACAACATATTGTAACAAAGGAAGTAGGTACAGGACTGTTTATCTTCATGTAGCTGTGCATAAACTATTGTAGCAACCTGTCATTCGCAACCTGCATGCCCTGCCGCAAGCTAAGTGATCAGGCTAAACAGACTGCAATCCATTCGACAACAGGTGGAGTTAATGCTTGGAACAGTAATTGACAAACGTGATCTGCCCACTGTACAATCTAAGCGACTTAAACATTCACCTTTGTACCTCATTGATGCCGTCGGACTCTACAAGTGCCGATAAGCCCTCTGTGCAGTATTCCTGACTGAGCAGGCAAGAGCTGAATTTCCACAGCTGATTATCATCAGAAGTTAATCCAACTGAGCAAGGATTAGTCTGCAAGGCACTTTAGCACTTTCCAACAAATACATGACTGAAGAGGGGAATTTAAACCTTTCCATTAATGCAGACAGCAGCAGGGCCTCATTCTGAGTTTAATGAAGTCAGTTTACGGCAGGGTAACTCCACTGACTTTAAAAGCACTAATATGAGAGGAGATTCTTTCCCACTTGCATCCCCAACTGCTGAATAAGCCTATTGCTACCATAATTGTTTTTTCCATTTTGCGGCCCACACTTCAATCTCCTGGGAAGTGTAGGCTTGTTTATACACTTTCTCACTTCCTTCCAGACTCTTATTACCCACATACATGCTCTATACTGGAAACCATTCACACTGCACTCTTTGAGAGTAATTGTGCATGTGCATCATCAAAGTAAATGCCTAAACTGGAAATGGAAACTCACCAAAATGGAAAAACTAAAAATTCCACCGGCAATGAACTCATTCAATACTTTGGGAGAGCAAATTTTAAAAGAGAGTTATCCAAATCATACTCATAAAGGAAGTATACGCATGGGGGTATCTGAACAAGTAACTAGTGCGTGCAAAATACACACCTGCATACACTCTCTGTTCTGCATGCACACCTGTATGTGCACATTCTGCAAATTTAACTTAGTTACCTGTTTTTTAAAAATGGGTGAATTGATTTTCAGGATTGCTAAAAGCACCCAGGACTCTCACTGAATTCACCATTAGCTCTCTTTATGAGCCACTTCAAGGTATAAAATTGAGGGCACTCAGCATTTCACCAGACCGGGTCCTATACAAATCAAATAACTTTCCCTTCAGTCCTGGAATTTAGTCATCCCAAGATTAGTTAGAATTATTTAATGTTATTTGCTTGTTTCCTCAAATATACATGCTCTCTCTGGCCTCCCCCATGTTTTTTTTTTTCCTTCCTCCTTTTTCCCATATTTAGTGAGGTTTTCTGACATTCCTTAATTTCCAGCACTGCTTCTGATTTACAGGTGAAAAAAGGCTCATTCTCCAATGGAATTTGAAATGACTGATTGCCACACAGCTGGTAATAGTGATTTTTTAAAATAAAACCAACCAATACATTACATCACTTATGTTCTCCTCCCACTAAAAATACTGGCTGGTAATTTCAGTCTATGGAGATTGACCACGGTCAAAGAAAGTACAGGAAATATGAAATAGAGTGATCAAGTCATACTAAGCCCAGACAAAAAATGTTAGGCTAAAACGGACGGCAGGACTTTTGAACACTCAGAGGTTTATGCCATTTCAGAACCATACTGCCTTCTTGCTATCAAACTACAGCATGCCTCTGTAAGGAAATGAGTTTCCTGTGTCAAAACACTTGGTCACCAATGATACATTGCAACGCAGGAAAACTGCAGCAAGGCCCTTTTATAGACCATGTGTACTCTATTTTACCCCATCACACTTCTGCCTATCGCCATGGTTTTCTGCTTGTTCTGAAAGACCAAGCAATAACCACAGAAGAGCATGATAAAACATACCGCGTCTCTGATCTGATGTCTGCAATTACACAAGTATCATTATTTAACTAGACCGTATAGCCCCCACCCCCTGGCCAAAAAATCCTGCTGTCAGATGTTTGTGAGTCATTCATAGAAATTTGTTTCAGATTCAAACTTGGAACCCCAATGAGGGAACAAAGTGTTTTCACAACACTGGACAACAAAATCATATCTGCTGTATTTTTTTTCCCTTAAGAGTGGAAGGATGGGGGGGGGGGCAGGGAAAGAAAAGTTATTTCAAAGTTCTTTTGCATTTGTATTATGGAAAAATGGCTTCAATTTAATATAAGGAGTGTAGCAAGCAACTACGTATCATAAAAATGTAAACAGATCACCATCACCCACAGCACGTGTGTGCATGTGCGTCTGATGTTAATGAAAACAGTCACCTACAAAATATGGCACAACCTCTTACTCACAAAGAACAGAAAAACCATTCCATGTCATTCCTATAGGTCAATTCAATCTTTGACCAGACAAACAGGTCTTGAACTGTGCCCTGAGGATTACTAAAAGCAGGGTTTGGCAGTCTGCCTGAGACAGCAGGTTACAGAGGCATTTCTCTCACTTGGAAAAGCCCTGCTACCAGTCATAGGGCATTCAGCAACAGACAGACAGATGTGGCAGAGTGCAGCCATCCTTACCCCGAGACTGTCCTGGACCATATACACTTTGAACTGCACCAGCGAGCAAAAGACCATTACAGTTTTCAGAGCAATGATTTTTGTCAGAATGGCTTGCTGTGCTTTAAAAGCAGAGCTGCAGCATTCTGCACTGGCTAAAGATCCCAAGCACTTCTGAATGCTCTAGATTCATTTGGCCATGTCTGAAGAGGTGGAAGACAGAACACAGGCCAAGGTATTCAGGTTAAAAACATCATCTGATATACATTCACACTAAACTTTAAAAAGGAATTTAGATGCCTAGGCTTAGAAATAGAGCGTAGGCCCATTTGGTCTTTCCGGTACCTAATATACGCTCCCAAATTACGCACCAGCCCAAGGGGTCCAAAATATTTTAAGAAGTTCGGTGGCACCACCGAGGGGCCGTCTTCACGGCCTCGTAGTTAAGGACGAACCAAGACCAATGGGGCTCAGCAACGCTTTAAAACCCCCTGCACAGTCGTCAGGATGATTAAAGCCGGTAACTCCTAAGGCACCAAAGCCGAAGTCGTGCCATTTCCTCTGAACAGCTCACCTGTTCTCCAGCAGCGTCATGCACACCACCTCCCGCACGCCAGGGTTGTTGGCTTTTTCGACCGAGCAGCTCTGCAGATTCCAAGTGGCCACCCTGAGCACCGGCTTGCCGTCCCTCACCCCGCCGAACATCTCCACGGCGGGCCGAGTGGAGATCATCTGGGTGGGGCCGCCGGGCGGGAAATCCAAGTCCTCGCTCTGGAGGCTCAGCGAAGTGGGGCTGGGGTGAGGCTTGACGGTGAAGTTGAGGCCCCCGTTGGTGTTGGCGGAAGGAGGCCGGGAGCGCTCGGCGCAAACCTGGTGCCTGATTTTGTCCAGGAAGGCGGAGTTGACGCCGTCCATCTTCACCAGGTCTTCGACGCTCCTGAAGGGCCCGTGCTGGGCGCGGTAGCCCACGATGGCGTGGGCGAGCCTCTCGGTGACGCCGCGGACGCTCATGAGCTGGGCCGGCGTGGCGGTGTTGACGTCGACCTTGCCGCCGGCCGGGGGGTGCTGCTGCTCAGGGTTGGGGGCCTCCTTGCGCAAGGAGCTGGGCGACTGCTGGGCCGAGCCGCCCTTGCTGCTCACGCAGATCTCGAACTTCACCTGCTCCAGCCGGGCGGCCCCGACGCCGCTCACCAGGGCCAGGTCCTCCACTTTCTTGAAGCCACCGATGTACTCCCGGTACTCCACGATGCTCTGGGCCACCGGGCGGCTGATGCCGGGCAGGGTCATGAGCTCCTCCTCGGTGGCGCTGTTGATGTTGAGCCGCTCCTGGTTGACCAGGATGTGGCTGAAGTTGCACGCCGCGCTGAACTTGCGCCCGTGCCGGCCCAGCTCGGCGGGGTCCCGCGGGATGGCGCGGTGGCAGCCCAGGTTGCCCCCCATGGCCGGCCGGCGGCGCGAGCGAGCGAGCGAGGCTGCAGCCCTGGCGGCGCGCGCTGCCGCCAGCCTATGGGCAGCGGCGGGCGGCCGCCGGCTCATTCCACCCGGCGGGGAAGGGGGGAGGAGCCCGCGGCGGCTGCAAACTTGGCGCCCCGCCCCCGCGCCCCGCCCGCAGCGGCAGGTGGGCGGTGCCGGCTGCGGGGCTTTGGCCTCCTCACGTGACCTCCGCGCCGGGGTTCCAAGGCCGGGCGGGCGGAACGACAGGGAGCGGCGGGGGGGGGCTCGGCGCTTATTTCCTGCCTTGCCGGGCACTGGGGGGCTGCGCGGGGGCGGCGGCGGCCAGCGAGCTGCTTGTCGGCGGCTGGTCGCCGCCGCCGAGGCTTTAGAGGCAGAAAGAGCCCGTTATGAAGCGATGCAGAGCAGGGATTTTCCTTGCACACCCCCCTACGCTCCCGGCAGTTTCCAAACCCCCCCCCCCCCCTTATCATAGAATCCTAGGGTTGGAAGGGACCTCATAGGTCATCTAGTCCCACCCCCTGCCAGAGGCAGGACCACTCCCACTGAACCATCCCAGTCAGGGTTTTGTCCAGCTGGGCCTTAAACACCTCCAAAGATGGAGACTCCACCACCTCCCTTGGCAGCTTATTCCAATGTTTCACCACTCGCCTAGTAAAAAAGTTTTTTCTAATATCCAGCCTCGACCTCCCTAACTGCAACTTGAGACCATTGCTCCTCATTGTCACCTAGTACCAGTGTTATAAGAATTTAGTGACCCACCCTACAACCCCCCCCCCAGTTTCAAGTGCTGGAGGTTAGCACCCTTCAAATCTGCAGATATCATCTTGTATCCACATCCGCAGGTACAACGCAGATATCCGCGGGCCATTTCTTGTAGGTTCAGCTCAGATACGGATCCACATATTTTTAAAGGGATAGCCATGTTAGTCTAGTCCAGCAAAAAAAAAAAAAGTCGTGTGGCACTTTAACAGATTTATTTTTCGCATGAACTTTCGTGGGAGAAACACCCTTCGAAGCATCTGACAAAGTGGGATTTTCTCCCACAAAAGCTCATGCGAAAAATAAATCTGTTAGTCTTAAAGTGCCACATGACTCCTTGGGGTTTTTTCCACATATTTTTATCTGCACAGAGCTAGAGCCCTGCAAATGTGCAGATATCCGCATTATAGCCCCATCCCTGGATACAACATGGATATCCGCAGACCTTTTCTTGCAGATGCAGGTCAGATACGGATCCACTTATTTCTAACCATGTAGGGCTCTACTGGGGGGAATACTGATGCACAGCCAGGCCTCTTGTTAGGGTACTTTCGCCAGAGTTAGGGTTATCAGATGTAAGGCAAAACGAGGACATGTCTTTCATTTTATCTTCATGTCCTCCATCCATTTTAAAATACATGATTTTGTCTGGCTTTTTACTTACAGGGGCTAAAGCAGGGGTCTCAACAGGGCCGTAACGATGGTGGGGCAGACAGGGCACAGCCCCAGGCGGCCCAAAGTGACTCAATAGAGCCACGCTATTAAAGGGGCGACTTTGCGGCACCAGCTGTGAGCGCTGCTAACGAGAAGGGGTGCGTCTCAATCAGAACGCGCCCCAGGTGGCAAAACACTGCTTTACGGCTCTGGCTCTCAAACCTGCAGCCAGCAGGCCGCATGCAGCCCCTAAAGCTATTTTCTGTGGCCCGCAACAACGCTATTGTTACCGATATTTGCAATAGCATTGTAGGAAAAGATTTCATTGTTTTGGCCCTCAGGTTAACATACTAGTCCTCATGCAGCCCTCATGGTGATGTGGGTTTGAGATCCCTGGGTTAAAGTAGGCTGGAACGCCCCAGAACACCCTATTTTTAGGCGGAAGCATTCCAGGGCCCCCTGAAAACAGAAGAATATTGAATTAATACTACATTTTCTCCATGTGTCCTCCAACGTCCTTCTTTTTGTACTTCCCCATCGTCCTTTCCATGCTTTGGTATCTGGTAACCCTAACCAAAGTGACTGGCACCAGCTCAGAGAGCGAGATGCAGGGGAGGAAGCAAGGGGAGAGACTAATTGCAGCAAGAGCTTATGTTACAAAAGTACCACCTTTTCCAAGTGCTGCACACAGACATTAATGGTACAGGGATTTCCCTAACACCCCCCACCACACACACACTAGGGTTACCAGATACCAAAGCATGGAAGGGGACACGGGGAAGTACAAAAAGGAGGACATTGGAGGACACATGGAGAAAATGTAGTATTAATGTAATAGTCTTCTGTTTTTAGGGAGCCCTGGAAGTTCCCCCCTAAAAATAGGGTGTTCTGGGGCGTTCCAGCATGCTTTAACCCCTGCAAGTAAAAAGCCAGACAAAATCATGTATTTTTAAAATGCCTGCTGGATGGAGGATGTGAACGTAAAAAGGAGGACATGTCCTCCTGTCGCCTGACATCTGGTAACCCTACCCTACACCCCCCCCATACCCACCCCCCCCCAGTTGTCAGTTAGTAACAGTGTTGTACCAAATGAGTCAGTGCCCCCTACACCACCCTAATTTCAAGTCCTGGGGAGAATACTGTTAATGTATTGATCTGATTTCCAAACCGTGCTGAGCTGCCTCCCCTTCTTGCATGGGTTGTTGTTGTTTGTCTGCCAGGGCTTTTTGGTGGCTGCAGCATTGGGACAACAGCCCTTCTGGGTGCCCTTATTAAGAGGACTTGTTTCCTGGCACAGATGCAGCCTTTGAAGTGGTGGATGGCTGACCCTAGTCCAGCTTGGAAATCACATTTTCCCAGTGCCTTAGTAAAGCTAGAGCCAGGTGTCATCTTGTATATACATCTTTCAGTCAACAACCTTGTAATTGTTACGTGTAGCATGAGGTCACCCAGAAGCCCGATCCCATATTGCTACATGAATTGCAAACACAGAGGGAAAAATTGTCTCTGCCCCCAACAAGTTTGCAGTCCATGGCATCACAAGTGGGTCTGAAATAAACCAAAAAGGAATGATTAAGGAAAAATGTAAGAAAGAGCAACATATGCTTACAGATGCCAGATACGTGCACACAGTTAAATAAAAATAGTATAACATTTAATAAAAACATCAGAGGTGAACTACTGGCCTTCTAGGTTCACAATCATAACAACAATTTGCACTTGCATCACCTACGGTAGATTACTAGAAATTATTTATATGAATCTATAATAGAAATTAATAGAAAGCAAGTGATCAGCTTCAATTTCTCATCAAATGTGCAGAAAAAGTTATTTAACATCTTAAGGAAACGCAGTCCATGGGCTGCAACGTATGCACCCATGCTTTAGCACGTGCAGTGAGTGCTGTATTATTTTACATGACTGCATACTTTTGTTTTCTGGTGGAATTTACAAGAAATGTACCAAAGAAGTAGCTTAGTAGTTTTATTGTCAGTGCAAGAAGCACGTATTCTGGTGATTAAATGCTTCCATCTGCACTGAAGATATAGTGATTTTCAAACCATGTGAACAGCTTCCAATGGATCAGAAGTCACACTAATTCTGCTGGGGTGATACAAGCACAGATTAGAACAAGGAGGTCAAGCTTTGCATTTAAAGAGATTTGAACAAGTCCCATAGAAATGAGGAAAAGTATCTTTTAGGAATCTGATTCTTCTCAGATTCAACTCAATGAGAGGTCTGCCAAATAAAGGCATAAAAATGTACAGATAACCTTCTAAAAATTAACCTCTATGTTTGACAATTATAAAAGAACACATGACCTACCTCTGTTAACTTGTTGGTTTACAGCATGATGCCATTAGTTGTGATGACGTGATGATGACACAATTATGTAACAATATCATTACTATCCAGAACATAATGCTAAGTTACTGAATTGTACTAATTGTACAAGGTACAAAATACAGTCCTGAAGAACTTAAAGTCTTATAGCCATATTCTTCACTCCTTACTTGTGTTGAGTAATGCTTACTCGCACAAATAGACTGACGTCAAAGGGACCATTAAGCGGTACTGCTTGTGACTAAGGCTTGCAGAATGTAGCCTGAAGTAAGTTCACAGTTCAAATAAGGAGCCTCATTACGTAAGATGTCGCCTTTTTGTTTTGTTTTGTTTTTAATTAAAACAAACAAGGAGTCCGGTGGCACTTAAAGATGAACAACCTTATTTATTGCATTAGATTTCATGGGAGAAAAGCCCACTTTGTCAGAAGCTTTGAAGAACTGAAAAAAGTGGGATTTTCTCCCACAAAAGCTCATGCAATAAATAAATTTGTTAGTCATTAAGTGCCACAGGACTCCTTGTTTGTTTTATTGAACAAGACTAACATGGTTGCCCCTGTGGAACTTTTTTTTTATTGTGATTGTATATAAAATTTCATGTGAGGCCACATTTAGAACTCCAAGAGAGTCTGATTATAAAATATTTACACCTATGTGTCATTGATTCTGAAGGTGTCTTTCCAAGACCTGAAGAGTTATGAAAAAGCAAAACAAAACAGTCATTGCTACCTGGCATGGGCTTTTGTGAAATGGCAGCAGCACAATGGCTCCCTGACACAGGGCATTACATGTTTTTTCCCACCTCCAAAGTTATTATTGATTAAGATTTGTGATAAAATAAACCGTAGACATGAATTGGTAATGTTTTTACATGCATTTTTACAGATCTCTGGTCCCCTAGAACTTTGCATTTGTCACTGTTCTGCCCATCATTCACACAAACTTCTCAGCAGCAGCAAGGACAAAACCCAGATACGCTGGCTTCATCCGACCACTTGAGGTAATGGAGAATTTCTATATGTTAGTAATAGATAGTCAGTGCAGACTCCATACAGCAATGGGCAGTGGCATGCATACACACTGGCCAGCTTGTTACACTATTTATCTCTGGCCATGAGTCACCTAGCCTGAATTTCAGTCCTGCAGTAAATGCCTGACTTTATAGAGTGACAGGAGGAATTAAGGTACCAAAGAATGACTAAAATATGATTCACAAGACCTGAGGCTGCAAACTGATGAGCACCCATAACTCACATCCCCAACTGACTTCAAGAGGAGCTGAATGCCCTGAGCACCTGACCATAGTGATCCTATACACAAGGCACACAAAGAAGATAGGGCACTCAGAGAGGAAGGCACATATACATACCAACAAAAATGTATGTATTGAGGAAGGGGGGCAACTTGTAGTTAGTAAAACACTAAAACTTAGTATCCAATACCCAGTTGTCAGAACTGAGCAGACAATCATCATTAGGTGAACAGAGTAGTCATCCTAAACAGGGAACTTCTGCGTGAGAATGATATTTACCACATTATAGGCATTAGAATCATGCACCACAGAGTCCTTGTTATAGACTTTTATTCAGAGTCCACATACATCTCACAAAGAGCTGTCAAAGTTGATTGAAGGGTGGAATATTTTTGACCTGCTCTTGGTAGTGACTTCAAATGGTCATGGGCTGCAGGAGGTGAGTGGTGCTGTCCACACATTATTTCAAGCACTGCCCTGCAGATGCAGGACAGTGTGGGTTGGGGAAGCAGGAGCACTGCTGCTTTTTTGTAGAGTCAGCAAGCGACCCTTGCCCTCTCTGCTCCAGCTGTTGTGTTCTGCAGACCCTCCCTGTGGTGGATTATGTCATTAACAAATGGGCACAGGGGTCGGACTGCATGGAGCTCATTTCAGGATGGCAAGTGATTGAATATTAGTGAGTTTATTGTGTCTTTTTTCCTGTTAGCATTTTATTACGAAAGGTGTTGACTGAGGTATACACTTGTGATTGACACTGTTGGCCCAAATCCTGCTTCCTCGTATACCTCAAAACACCCACTGAAATCAACAGGAAACTCAAAGGCACATAGAAATCAAAATCAAGACCGTGTGTGTCCTTATGACTTGTATTTCAAACATAGCCATCTCAGACTGGACTCTGCCACCCTTACTTTCACTGAGTAGCACCCTACCCTGCAAGTGGTTCCCTTGAAAATAAGAGAATAACTTACACAGTAAGGTACTACTCAACATGAAGAAGGATGGCAGAATCTGCTATGTTTCAAATATACAGCAGCTCATGCCAGCAGGTAAGACTGTGGGCAGGAACATCTCATTCAACTCACCTTAGTCTGCCTTGGTCCCACATACAGAGCAAGCTGTGGTTTTAAAGAGGCAATTCTGCTTAAATAAGCTCTTCATTGTCTTTGAGTATGGTGGACAGGGAAGTGGGTGAAAGAATAAAGGGAGAGAAAATTCTCTTGTGTTATATTTTATCCTTACCTGTTTGGATAAGGTGGCACAGATTTTCAAGTTCTGTTTAGATATAGTCTGGGAATTGTTTTAGATGCAGCAGCACATCTGTTTTATGGGAACTTTATGAAAACATTGCTGGAAAGAAAGCATTTGGTTTAGAGAAAAAACTTTGGTTGTAATGGCTCACTATCCTGCTTGCCATATTTTGATGTAAATAAAAGCATATTGTAAATTTTAGGAGGTCTTGTTTTCTGTTTGTGTATGTAGTGTGGCTGTAGCCATGTCAGTCCCGGGGTATTTGACAAGATGGGTGAGATTTTACTGGATCATCTTCTGTTGGTGAGAGGGAGAATCTTTCAAACTACACAGACTTTTCCCCTCTAATTTTTCTGTTGTAATTCATACCAGAGGGTAAGTTAAGCAGCAGCCCTGTGGAACTAACCTTTCTTCTCAAAAAGCAGCCAGACAGATGCTTGCACTTATAGAACAGGCTCTTTCTTTGAAGAACTATGTATTTTGAGTTTTTTACCTCAGGTCACCACACTAATGACCACCTGTCTTGAAATAAGTCTTTGTTTGCCAAAATCCTAAGCCAGTAGTTCCCAACCTTTTCCTTTATGTGGACCACTACATAGTCATTGAAAGCGTAGGTGGACCACCATGGAAGCTAGCTGTTTTAAACATTTTTAACATAACTTATGGCTGGCGGTAGTCAAACATGTATATCAAGGAGTATTAAAAACACAGCTATTTCAAATAATTTATTATGTACACTCACAATCATATTGTACTCATCACAGCCCATCTACCTGCTGTAGGCCTAACACTGGGGAAAAAGATAACATTCACCTAATGAGAAGGGATTATATTATTATTACATTATCTTCTCCTCCCACAGACTACCCACAGTACTTTCGTGGACCACCAGTGGTCCATAGGCCACAGGTTGGGAACCATCGTTGTGAGCCCTTCTTTAGCAGTGATACACAAAGCATTTAATTACAGCCATCCAGACCCCTTTCATGAGTTTCATGAACTATGCAGTGGCCAAAATAATCCTTCATTAGCTTCATTAAGTTTTATACATCAAGTAAATCTAAATTTAAATACTGATATACAATAGTGTTCTAGGGTTAATTGACTACAAGGATAGCAATCACAGGATACAAGTGGATGCACTAACATGAATTACTAAGCTTCATAGACAAATAGACACAATCATGTAAGTATTTCCTTTGAATCTAAGGTTATGTGCTCCAGAACATGTATAACAGCAAATAAACAAGATATAGCCAATCTCAGCAATACACTATAGTTATATCTGCCAAGTGGATTGCTTTGAATACATTACAATGCCTTTTGATATTCCTCTGAGGAACACACACTGGTGAGTTACCTATTGCTTTAACCTGAGCTCATCTGCCAATGTCATAGTGTTCAGAAAGGCTATGTCCAGACACAGGGAGTTAAATTGATTTAACTTGACGTGATTTAAGTTAAATTGATATAACAATAATTAAATCAATTCAACTTAAATCAATTCAACAGGTCCCCACAAAAAAACCAAATCAAACGAGCACGCCCAGGGACAGGACTTGCTAGTTTGACTTAGGAGAGGGGCACCCTGGGAGGTGTGGCAACCTGGCCCCCTCGCTGTGCCATGTTGCCACCCAATCCCCTGCCTGGCTGTCCCTAGGAGAGCCAGTGGGAGGGGAAAAAAAGCCCCACTGGCTCCAGGAGTCCAGTGGAGGAAAAGACCTCCCTCCAGACTGGCTGCAGCCTACCGGCTCAGCCAGGCATGGGGGAGATGGGACCCCATGCGCTCAGCTTCCCCCCGCACTATTTGGGCAGCAGGGGAAGGGATCCCTGTACATCCAGCTTCTTCTGTGGCTTCCCCTGCACCTGGCAAGACATGCAGATCCTTTCCCCCACGTGTCTGGCCAGGTGTGGGGGAAGCCGGGAGCACAGGGATCCCTTCTCCCATGCCCAGGTTCCACAGGAAGCTGGGTGCCACCCCTGCGTCCCCCCTCCTGGCCAGGGTCCTGATCCCCTCCCTGGCCACTGTGCTGGGGCGAGGGCTTCCTTCCAGGGTGTCATGCACCCTGGGAGGAAGAAGGTCAAACCCCTTACGTCGATATATTGTTATATTGAGATAACAGGTCCACACAGGGTTATATCAAAATGACAATTTTGATATAACCCTCATTTTGATATAATACTAGGATTTATTATATCAAAATAATTTTCCTTATTTCGAAATAAGGGAGCTTCTTATTTTGAAATAAGAAAATGTCATGTGGACCTAAACTTTTTTAAACTGAAATAACCAGAAGAAAAAGTTTCAAAGAAATTTTTAAACTTTCTTTTGTGTAGTGTGAAAGGAAGCGCTCTTCTGTTTTCCCAGAAAGGTTCCATGGAGTTTTTATTGACACTTCTTAATCAAATTTTAAGATCACATCAAAACATTTTTCTTACAAAAGTCAGCATTTTCAGTAAACAAAAATGTTCTACAAGTTCAAACAATTTTAATACAAACATTTTGAAAACAAATTTATACAAAATGTAAGATTTCAACAGTATCACCAGTTTTTTGGTGAAAAGTTCCATTTTGTGTGAAAAAGAGGCTTTTTACAGATAAATATTTTGTGCAAAAATTTTTAACCATATGTAATATCAAAACACTTGCTCCAATCACAGACTAAGGATGGCACCTCACACACGTAACTATGTAATACCATAGCATATCGGTAGATACTCTTGGGCTATGTTCACACTTAGGCAGTTAAATCGATTTAACTAGGCAGAGCTGGTAGCAACAACTGTGGTTAAGATGCCTGACATTTTCCATTGTGAGACCCTGTTTTCATCTGTTTTACCACTTTGCCAAACTTAAGTCATTTGGGATCATTGTCTATCTCAGGCTCACATTTGGGAGAAGTTACAGTAAAAACAATTCTGCTATTTCCAAGAATATATTAGGGGAAAATACATTATTTTGCCCATCTTAAAAATTCTTATAAAACTGTTTCACAGTTTCATTAAAGGAGATGTAAATGGCTCCATGCATTGGAACACAAACAAAATTTAGGAGAAGTGTGATCTGGTGTCAGCAATGGGCCTTTTGCTGCCTCAAGGAAAATTCATGCACGTTTGGCCAATATCAGGATCATATTAGCCATCTTGGCCACAGTGTCACACTGAGAGCTCTTGTTCATCTAATTATCCACTAAGACCTCCAAATCTTTTTCTGAGTCATTGCTTTCCAAAACAGAGACTCCCATTCTGTAAACATGGCCGCATTCTTTATAATATTAATTTATAAATACATTCATTCTTACATACGGGCTGGCACTTGACTCCATGACAGAGTGCTGGAAACTGTCGGGTAAGCCAAGCACCAATCAATTCCCCTGGAGAAGGCTGACTGAGGATATGCAGCTAATTAGCTAATCACGCTGATGAACCAATCAGCCACCAGTTGAGGGCCATAAAAGAAGAAACAGGAAGACGGTGATAATAGAGGACATGGGCTGTCTGAGTCCTATATGGGTTGAGACTGCAAGGAAAAGAGTGCTATGTCCTTTCCTGGCTATGTGGGAAAGGGCTAAAGGACAATGAACTCTGTAAATACACTGCTGCATGAGACTGTACAGGTGTTGAAAGAAATATAAATAAATTCACATGAAGTTGCAACTTATGAGAGGTTACGGGGTCATCAGAGAATGGGGATGGGGTACACCAGGGGTCTCAAACTCAAATCACCATGAGGGCCGCATGAGGATGAGGACGTTACCCCGAGGGTCACAGCACTGAAACCTTTTCATACAACAATATTGCAAAGATCAGTAACAGTAGTGTCATTGCAGGCCACAGGAAATAGCTTTATGGGCTGCATGCAGCCCAGGGGCCACGTGTTTGAGACCTCTGGAGTATACACCCTGTTACAGACCCTTTAAGTAACAACTGGTGGGTGGAGGTAATAATTTCATACATATAGGCAAAAGGAAGTTTGAAGTTTCCAGTAATGGCATATCTTTCCTGAGTCAGTTATTTTTTTTGAGCCTTGTGACTGCTCATAAGGAATATTTATTACTTCCTCCAGATGCACCTTATGGTGCTTTCTGTCTCACCAGTTCCACCTATGTCACAGATTTTCTCCCATATGGGAAAAGGAAGGGTCTATTGGTGCAGACAGCTTTGTGTTCACAGGCAATGTTCACATAAAGAACTGGAGACCTCAGTAAGGCCTTGGAGATCAATATTCCTCCAAACACCTTACTTTACTGGTTCCCAGCATAGTTCTTCAATAGGAGACTTTCATATATTAGACTGTGACATTGTGACAGTTTCATTACTGCAGGCACCCTGGACTGTATCTTTGCCATGCTGAAAGATACCTGCTTGACATGATCCAGGGTCTCTACTCTCTCAGACCTTCTCATCCTTCCCAGAGAGCTCTAATTTTCCTTCTTTGATCACCTCAACTCTTGTCTATGGAGCAATCTCCTCCTAAGATCCTAACAACTTTTCTTGAGCCCATCTCTGTGCTCTTCCCATAAAAGCTAAGCTCTCCGAAATGAGAGAAGTGGTCAGTGCAAGTACTCTGAATGGGCAGAATGCTTGCTTGAAGAGAACTCTATTCCACTATGTAAATGTTGCACTTTGATCAAGTGCAAAGATGGGCACTAGGAACTCTTCACCTTTAAGCTGCTCTGTACCATTTGTTGCAACCTCTGAATTAAGGAGTCTAATGGTTACCGAGAATCTCTAATCTTGGTTGTCTTGAGATCTCAAATTTGGAAGAAACCTCTGTTTTCTAATGAGCAGGAAGATACTCCTCAATCGCACAGGCTATGTCTACATTAGGGAGCCTTTAAAAAAAAAAAAAAAGTAATAAAAAAAAAATTCCAGATATATTTGAAATAATTATCTTTAAATAACATTTTTCAAAAATGCTATTTTGGGAGAATGGTCTGGGGACCGTTCATTATCCCAAAATGCTGCGGCTTTTTTATTTTTTCGAAAAAGAAAGTCTACATCGGACTTTCTTTTTCAGAAAAAAGCAAGGCAACAGAAGAGATAGGGGGGATATTTTGAAAAAAAGCCTTTTCTGTTTCCAGAGATGGCTTTTTTTGAAAAAGCTACCCAGAAGAAAGCTTTCTTTTTGGAAAAATAATGAGGCTTAGCGATCCCGAAAAAGCACTCTGGTATTTTAAGGTACCGGAGCACTTTTCTGAAAAAGCTAAACCCGCCAGCTTTTTTGAAATAAAAAGCCTTTTTTGGGGTAGCTTTTTTGAAAAAAGCCACCCCTGGACACAGAAAAGGCTTTTTTTTCTGAAATATCCTCTCTATCTCTTCCATTGCCTTGCTTTTTTCCGAAAAGGAAAGGCCGGTGTAGAATTTCTTTTTCGAAATAAAAAAAGCCGTGATATTTTGGAATAACAGACTGTTGTCCCAAAATAGCATTTTTGAAAAAAAGGTTTTTTGAAATAATTATTTTGAAATAATTATTCTGAAAGAAAGTTTTTTCAAAAATGCCGGGCAATGTAGACGTGCCTGCAGAGATTAAACCTGAGGAACAGAAGTGGGTACTGAAACAGCCCAGGGGAAAGCTGGTAACCCATAGATTCATAGCCTCTAAGGTCAGAAGGGACCAATAATGATAATATAGTCTGACCTCCTGCACAATGCAGGCCACAGAACCTTACCTACCCCCTCCTGCAATAACCCCTTCATCTAACTCAGTAGAGAATATGGGAAACCTGGAGTTAAGCAAAGTCTGCCAAATGGATCTTATTAGCAGAAGCCCAGAAGAGCGGAAGAGTTTTCTCCTTTATCAAGTGCCAGTAAGGTCTGTCCTGACAGCAGGGTATTTTATGATCAGTGTGCAAGCACACCATAGGCTTCAGCTGACAAGGGAAACAGAAAAAGCCTTACCAAAAACTTATGGATCTCTCCAGGCTGGAGACCTTGGATCTGATAAAAAACAGTATATGTCTAAAATGCTGGTTACCAAAAAGCCAGGCAAAAAGGATTCTTTCTAGCAAGCCTAACATCTGGACCCCAAAGTGGTTCTCTTCAGGGGCAAAACCTACTGCGGACGATAGCAGGAGTCTTCTCCCATTCCAGGACAATAGAGTTTTTAAATCTAAGTTTGCAAGCTACAAGGTTTATGCTTCCTCAGACCTATTGAAATAGCCACTTTGAAGTCACTCAGGTTACCCCTCAGGTTCTATCAGTTCCTGGCAACCATGGGACAGCTTATACACTGCAACCAGTCCTGGGAAAGAGTGAAAGACTCTCCCCATTGTCCATGTAAGGGACTATAAATTGGACTTCAATTCAAATCCAGTGCAATGAGTTGCCTCTTCATCCATTAAACTTAGAGGAAGATATCTCCTAGGCAGTGGAGGAGGAAATCTCTGAAGATCTCCAGCCTCTAGCCCTAGATTGATTATTTTATGATCTCACAACATGTTCAGTGCTGGGAAGTAAATAAAGTTTGATCTGTCCCAAAGAGCTTTCAATTTAAGAAAAGGAATGAAGAAAACCTGATACAACAAGAACCCCAGAGGATAAAGAAAAAAAGACTTTCAGTTAATTTCTATTTTTAAGTAATTTTCATTAAATAGAAAATGATGTTCTTGAATCTGGAGAAGGCAGTGACTTGGCAAACAAGAATAGGAAAGGAACGTGATAAGTAGGGGGTAACTTAGCATCAACAAAGGAAGAAGACAAATAGACTGGTAGAGATGGTATAGGGATTAGGTAAGCTCATTGCTACATCCCCATGGCCCATAGGGGTCACAACCTCATTTTACATCTAAACTTGTTGAACTAGTCTATAATTATTCTGCTATTTTGTGTGGATATAAACGTCACTGTATTCAAAGGGGATATGCAGGCAAAACCGGATCCAAGCAAAACTCAGAATCTCTATGTTCTTGAGTCATAAAGGGTTTCTCCAGTTCTCAAATGGAGACATGAAGTAGCACTAGAGTGTTATGGCATTCAACGTTTGTGGTACCTCAAGGGATTTTTTACTGGAGTAGTGAAACCACTTGCTCAGTTGTTTGGCTTGCCTGGGGTACAAATGCTTATTTAGTTAGACAATATCTTGATCACAGCAGAGTGTCAGAAGTTACTAAAGTCAGCTCTTGGCAGCAACAGTGCACTTAGTAAAAATTAAGGGTATGAGCTGGTAAATGCAACCCCACCTATAGCCAGCCAACCAACCCAAAAACCGACACATTCACTCTAAGTTTAAGGATTCTGGAGTTTGCAGCAGATACTGTGGGTCTAATTCTGAGAGTTCCAGTCTTGGATCTCAAGCACAAAACCCATCCCTCTTCTTGCGCAGACCACAGAGTGCTAGCAATAGGACAAAAAAGAGCAAAGTTTTGGAAAGATGTTAGTCTGTGAGAAACTGTATTTATCCTACAACAGTGAAAGGATATATTTTCCTCTTTAATGTACTCAATAATATCCATAAATTAGAGCTTCTTTAGAAATGTTACAAAGAAACATTAGTCTACTCACAGGGCTACCCCTCTGGAACTGACCTTGTGATTCATTTTTCTTTGCAGGTGTATATACCCCAAACATACTGCAGTTTTTATTTCATGCATCTGACGAAGTGGGATTATACCCACAAAAGCTCATGTGGTAAATAAATTTGTAAGTCTTCAAAAGTGTGTTTTAAAAGACTTCCTGTAAATCTTCAAAAGTAAGCCTTTAAACAAGGACTCCCTGTTTGGTTTTCATTAATCTCCTGATCTTGTTTTTGAAATAGGCACAGACTACATTTAAGCTATGATTTATAATGCTTTTTCTGCTCTTAGCAACTCGGTTCTTCGACTAATACATTAATAAGATTTAATTGTATTGTGTAAGTCTTCTCAAATGAAAGACTTAACTGCCTGAGAATTTTACCATCATCCTTTTTTTTTTCAATCCATTAGAGTGAAATATAATATCTAATTCTTCAACTAAAACTGCTGCTGGGTATTTAAGCCTGTACTGATAAATTAATGTTTATTTCATTTTAGAGATTCATTTTAGACTATGCAAAATGCAGAGTAGTGGGAATGGAATAGAACACAGTCACAGATAATGGTCTTCTGCTGTTTAACAAAAGATAAAGTACAAATGAACAGTGCTGAGTGATTTTAAAAAAAAGGAATGAATACCTGAAAGATGTCATACCATCACCACATCACTAGCAGGGCATCCAAGTGAGAGCCAACAGCTTCAGCTCAGTTTATCTATGATGCTGTTCACACACAAGGACACTGGAAAGTATTGGGATGGGGGGGGGGTGGAATTATCAAAACTAGGGAACTTTGGTCTAGTTTTAAAGTGGAAAACTGGAGATCATTTTTGCAGAATATGAGGGTAACCTTACTACCACCAAAAGCTCCCAAAGGAATCAAAGAAGCCAAGATCAGACTCACAATGTGCAAATGTTTCTCTATTAAATAAGTATAACACAATCTAGAAGACTGTGAGACCCAATCTAAATTTAAGTCTTCCACCCGCAAAGCGTTTTAGCATGAGCTTAACTTTTTCCATGTGCGAAATTCCACTAACCTCACTGACTTCAGTGGTACTACTCACACGTTTAAGCACTTTGCTAGAACAGATCCTGTCTTAGATCTGAAAGTTTCTATTTCCAGGCTTTAAAGTGACTGAGTTTGGCAAAGGCATCTGCTAAGTCTCCTGTAAGAAGATGCAAAACTTACCCCAAAGCACCTCATGCTAAGCAGTTTATGCAACAAGTAAACAAAGGAACTGTTGGCAGTCATCTAGAATGGATGGAAAGTCAAATACTTCAACTACAAGAGGGGATAAGAACTTAGGGGCAAAAGAGTAAAGAAATGGCGATGATGATGGAGCAGGGAAAACTCAAATCTCCTTCTAGCATAGTGTGTGACAGAAAAGTCTGGAGAATTTGTGGGACAAACCTGCCCTGCAAAAATATTAGGGGGAGGGAAGGCATAAGGCCACATCAACTCCAGTTTTGTAGTTGTTTGCGACACTGCTATACTGTTCTTATAGTAGGTATTTGAGAGATCTCAACTAGCTTTGAAGTTAGGAGGTAATAGAAGGGAGAAGTATAACTCATACTTCCATTGCTGTTTTTGTTCATCTGGAAATAGTTTCTGCAAGGCTGGTTTAATAGGAACAGGTTTGACTGGCTTACATTGTGATGCTATTGTCATAACAAAAAGGACAGAAGCTTCACTGAAAGAGATGAAAGGTAAGAATGTGCACTCAAAAAGCTGCCACAAATTCTAGAAAATAACCCCTAAAAACAAGGAATTCAAGGAGAGCTGGGCCCCATTTATTTAAACCAGTGTAAATCCTACTAAAGGCAAGGAGTTAAGATTACTGCAAACTAGTTTAAAGTGAGAAAGCGTTTTATGCTGGCAATTTCCCAGTATCAGTTTTCTGTTAGGATGGAATTGGAGCTGTGCTTATAAAGGAAGAAGTGCTAATCCAAGAAGTTACAACAAACAAGACATCCTGTAGCACTTAAAGACTAACAAAGTTATTTATTGCATGAGCTTTCGTAGGAGAAACTAAAGGTCATGCAATAAATAACTTTGTTAGTCTGTAAGACTATGTCCACACGTATATTGTTATTTCAAAATAAGTTATTTCAGAATGGGTTATTTCTAAATAAAGTCCTTACTTCGAAATAAGTTAATTCGAATTAAGAAAATGTTAATTCAAATGAAGGGAAAGCCTGCTACCAAAACGGCAGTTATTTTGAAATGGTTATTTTGAAATAAGGCTGTTTGGACATGTTATTTTGAAACAATGGTGTTGTTTTGAAACAACATGTCCAAACCGCCTTATTTCAGAATAACCATTTTGAAATAACAGCCGTTTTGAAATGAATGGGGTTTAAGCTGTTTCGAAATGACGGTTCTTATTTCAAAATGACAGAGCCCATCATTTCGAAATAAGAAAACGTCGTGTGGACCAAATCTTTTTTATTTTGAAATAACCAGTGTTATTTCGAAATAAAAGAGACATGTGGACATACCCTAAGTGTCACAGCTCTCCTTATTTGTTTTATTGAACTAGGCTAACACAGATACCCCTTTGGAACAATCCAAGAAGTTAGTTACTTTCTCCTGCCAAGCCCCACACCTAATCATTCTCTGTTTCCATATTTCCTGGTAAGAGTCCCTCCTCCATAGTCATGTATCCTCAAAGCATGGTAGAAGTCAGTCTCCTGATCCCCTACTCTTCTCACTGAGGAGCTCATAAAATTTGTCATGCAATCACAAGGAACGAACAAAGTAATACGGAAAAAAATGTTCTCTTCTGGCAGTCATTAAAAACCTAATTAAGGTCATTTATTTCTTAGCAGCAATCAGACCCTAATATGTTTCAAATAGTTGGAGTTAATGGCAAGTCTTTAAAATAGCTATGGTGGCATGAAACACACATTTGCTTAAACGGGGTGCTCACATAAAAAGATTCAAAATCCTTGGCAAATCATTAATTCCGTTAAGCATGCTTACTCTTCTTTCCTGTGATATGTGGTAGTGTTAGATGATTTGTCTATAGTTATAAATAAACCGGATTTGTTTACAATTTACTGTAAGTACTTCAAAGAAAGGGAAAGACAAAAAATCTTGCAAATACTGGAAATGCCTGTCTGCCTATCGTAATACACCAAGGTATTTTACTTTAATTCAATTGTTTTCTGTACTCAGATAATGGCTGATTAAAAAGCACAAGCCTCCATATTTCCTGCACAAGACAGAAAATGTTCCCTGGTTAAAAAAAAAAAAAAAGGAATAAGTGAAAATAGGTCATCCCTGGGCTTTATTAGTCATTCTCTGGTTACAACCCCTAGACATCTTGTTGTGTGAATTCACTTCACAGTTTAATGTGCTATCTTCACAGAATACTTAAAACACCTATTTTTAAAAAGACATTACAATGTATTCAGAGTTCTAGTGCCTTGTTCTGACCATGATAAAGGCTTCCTATGACACTTTGGTAGCCATTCGGGTAAGCATAGTGAAGCATACCAAGGAATTTACATTTTAAGTCTAATTTTGACATGTTCTGTTAATTGGGGGAGGGGACAGAGTAAGCTCTTGTTTAAAACATGGTTCTACTTTGAAAAGTACCTATGTAAAAACAGTCTCTCTTTGTACAACTTCCAGCCAACATGCATTCAGTCAAATCGGCAAACTTTAAAGTGAACTTTTACTGCTTTTTGCTCCCATCAGTCTTGCAGAGCTAACACTTCTGAGTGGGAGAGCTGGATTCCATTCCTTCTTACGCATCAGCAACAGCATTATTTGTTACCTTCCAATAACTTTATAACCCCATTGGTGAAAGACTAGGTGGGTGAGGTAAAGTCAGAGTGTGTTAGTTCCCATACCTGAAGAAGAGCTCAGTATGGCCTAAAAGTCTGTTTCTCTCAACAACAGAGATTGGCCCAATAAAAGGTGTTAGCTCACCCATTGTGTCTCTCTACTGTCCTGGGACCAACATGGCTACACCAACATACTACCTATAGCCCTACTGGTGGCAGTAAGGTTGCATGGGTGTTGCCTGTAGAACTTTTACAACTGGCTGTGATGAATGAGAAGAAAAGAACCAACTACCTTCCAGGATGCTAGGTTGAGTCTTTAGGGTTGGTATGTTAAAAGAGAAGGAAAAACAAACAAGCAAACCCCTTGTCCCAACCAGAAACCCCATTTTTGCTTGTAAACAAAACACCTGAATGGAAAAATAATAGAAAGACAACAAAGAATCCAGCTATATCATTTTAGTCACTTTTGAAGCAGAATCACACTTCCAGTGTCAATAGGATAACAGGTCTGCCAGTCCAGACCAGACCAGACCAGAACCATAGGGTTGGAAGAGACCTCATGAGATCATCAAGTCCAACACCCTGGGCCATTGGCATGTATGTCATACTGACATACAAGGACAAGAGTTTGTACCTGAAGCCTATTCCCAATATCCTGTGTCAGAGAGAACATTTCATTTATTCCCTGAACTTTCTTCTCTGGCCAACACCTGGACTTGCATCAGGGCACTCCTGAGAGAGATGTGTCCTCTTAGCTGGAGGGTTAGTATGAGATAGGGCCTTCAAGTGGATGAAAGGAGGAAAGAGCAATGGTAAGTATAAAAAGGGGATCTCAGAGAACATCTCCCCCCTCCCATTTCCAGTATCCTCAAGAGCAAGAGAATTCCTCCAAAAAACCCAAACTGTTACAACATAGTCATATATCAGAGTAATGGGCATTGTCTATGAAGCTAGCAATACCAATGCATATTACTACTTCATTTGAATATGCAGTCTCCAGAGTGAAGACACACTTTGCTTTCACACTTCACTTGCTAAAAATAATATATGTTCAGCAACAAATTTCTGTCTTTCTTGATCTCTGTCACATAAGAAAGTTTCATATCAGGTTGACTCTCACAGATGTTCAAATTTTTCCTGACTCAGACTGATGCCCTTCTGAGCTCAATTAAAAAATTAGATTCATTCAATTTTATTTAAGGCAAAAAAATTGGTGAACATTTGATTGATGAACAATTGATGACATGACCAGTTATTGAAGTTTAAGACGTCTAATTCTATGTCTGCAACTCCCCAAGTGTTTGTCAAAGCAAATGTTCTGAGACTTACACAAGTTCTAAGACCTTTGCTATAAAAAGAAGCTTTCAGGTGGAATTGGAGATACCAGCGTTATATCATGCAGATAATCCTGTTAGAGATTGAATGCGCAAAATAGTTATATATTAAATTTGGACTTTCTCAAAGGGACTGGTTTCCCTTTGTTTGAGGCTTGAAACAAACTTCATATGCATTTGATTATGTGATTTCTTGGTGGGTAATCTGAGGCTTTTTGGCAGGCATTCAGCACTTTGATCTGAAAATTAACTGATATCTTTATGGATTCACTGAAGCAAGATGTATAATTAGAATACCATCTGCCAGAGAGGAGGTGTAAGTCTCTTCTTTTGTGATTATACTCATTATGATACCCTAGGCTTTTGGGAGGGCTGGTAGCATTTATCATCAGGCCCTGATTCAGCAAAGTACTCAAAAAAGTCTGACTTTAAGCAAATAAGTGTTCCTAATTTCATGTGTGTGAATTTACGCAGGTGCTTAAGCATACTTTAAGGCCATCAGACTCAACAGTAACCCTACAGTCCTGCCCAAGAAAGGGGAAACAAGAGCTCTGGTGTCCTACAGGGCAGCAAACCTCATGTGGCTGAGAAAGTCATAGTTGGCTTTTGCTTTCCTCTTGCTCTTGGAGCAAAGCAGAGGGAAAAGAAGAAGGAAGACAATCAATGCTTTTGACGGCACCGATTACTTTCCCTTCTGTGCACTGCCGTGTTGGAAAAAGAGTCAGTGAGATGCCCGCTCCTGCTCTTATGTATCCTCTTCACAGGAGGGGACATAGTTGCCCCGTGGCAACTGCTCTAGCCCCCAGAAAAAGTTAGCAAGATGGCTCCTTAGCTCCCTTACTCTTCTGCAGGAATGTACTGCAGGGCTCATGCTTAGAGATAAGCAAAAGATTGAGGGACAGTCAACACAAAGTAAGGTTTTAATGCTGCAGTTAAGTGTTACTAGCAGCATCTTGAGTGGAAACAATTAAATTAGACCTCATAATTTTGAATGTATGTTTGGGATTGTGTTTTCAATGTGTATTACTTTCCATTTATCAACACAGAATTTCATTTGCCACTTTCTTGCACAGTCACACAGTTTTGTGAGATCTCTTCCTAATTTTTCACAAGTTCCAATGAGGTAGCTGTGTTTAGCAAAACAATCAAGGAGTTCTGTGCCACTTTTAAAAACTAACAAATTCATTTATCACATGAGCTTTCATGGAAGAAAATCCCACTTCATCAAGTGTGTTCTGATGAAGTAGGATTTTTCTCCCATGAAAGCCAGTGCAATAAATTTGTTAGTCTTTAAAAGTGCCACAGGACTCCATGTTAATTTTTCACAGTCAGCTTTGGACTTAAGTATCTTGAATAGTTTTGTATCATTTGCAAACTTTGCCACCTCATTGTGGCACTCCTTTTTCTAGATCATTTGTGAATATATTGAAAAGCACTGGTTCCAGTATCGATCCCTGGGGACATTACTATGTGTTGCTTCTATGGTGAAAACTCACCATTAGTTTCCTATTTTTTAACCAGTTATTGATCCATGAGAAGACCTTGCCTCTTATGTCATGCTTGCCTACATTGCAAGAGTCTCTAGTTGAAGGACCTTACCAAAGCCTTTCTGAAATCCAAGAACACTGTATCCACTGGATACCCATGTCAACGTATTTGTTGACACACTCAAAGCATTCTAATAGATTGGTAAGACACAATTCCCTTTATGAAAGTCTTATTGACTCTTCCTCAACAAATTGTGTTCACCTTGTTGCCTGATCATTCTAATACTCGACTAAGAAATTATCTTCATTCTATAGTGCTGTTTCTAATCAGGCATTCACAAATTTGCTGACCCCTGAAAGGTGTCTACTGTATTATTCTGACTTTGGCTAAAGTGAAGAGAGATCAAATAAGAGCCATTTGAGACAATTGTTTCCAGTCCTCACTGATGAATAGGTATTCCAAAGACAGATACCTGATAAACATGCTATTTGTAATTTCTACCAGGAATTACTAGAGGATTTAAAAATTCAGAGCAGGAACTGTCATGTATTGCATGTAGAGGTTTAGACAGCAGCTTAGGCTCCTCAACTTCAGATACATTTCCGACTGCTGCAGGAGACATTAGAAGCTTTATGCAATTAATCATTGAGCCAAGTTGCTATGTGTTAAGAGTGTGATTCTGAAAAAAATCCAGTTGTGAACAGCTAAAACTGAATTACTTCTATAAGATGGCTCGGTTTCCAACAGCCCAACAGGGGCTTCAGTGTCCAGATGTTTCCACAGAATGTGGATGTATTCATTACCCAAATAGTCAGATGAAATGCATTGCTAAATGCAAATCTTGGATGTCATAGTCAAAAAAGGACAATCATTTCATGAGAGATGTGTGTGCAAACAATTATTCCTAGATCAGCCAGTTAGGTCGGAAAGAATCCCTGGGAGATGGCAAGTTAATTCAGATACCATTTGAACTTGGTGTGTAAGATCTCAAGTGACTCTGTAGTTCATTGACTATAGGTAATAGTGGTTACCCTTTGAAGTTTTGGCTTATGGCCATTCTATTCTGAAACCCCAGTTCTCTGCTTTGGATGCTTTCCTGTGTTAAGTAGGAAACCCATTGTTTTTGGCAATGATTCTTGTCCCAAAATAAACTTCCCAGGATATTTGGTGTCTTTTCTGGGAACATGGATGCCACTCTGCAACAAAATACAGATGTAGTTCAACAATTAAAGCCTCTTTCAGGAAGACAAATGAACCATAGCCAGATTTGTATCCTTTGAGTCCTTTCATGTTCCCCTCCTCAGTTCTGCTACAGAGAATCACCACTTCCTCGAGGAGTGCCAAGACTTGGCACACTTTGACTTAGGACTCATCTGTGCTAAGTTGAGGGACTCCATTGTAACATGCTTGTCTCTGACCTGGCTACAAGACACTTAAAATGGAGAGTGTGTAGAGACCCACCTATCTTCCCTTGACTGTGGTAAAGCCTTTGACAGTTCAAGGGTTCAGCTGAGTTACGGCGTCACAGCTCTAATTCACACTACAGATTTTAACTGGATCTCTTGATAGACTTACAGCAGGGCAGGTGTTAGCAGGGCAAGAATAATTTACTTCATTCATTCTCACTGTGGCTGCTTTGGCAAATTTTGTGGTTGGTGCATATGTCTCCAGGTATCAATTTGCTGCTTAATTTGGACAGGGAGTATTCTCTCCCACCCTCCCTCCCTCCACTCTAGACTCATTCAGGGTGACAGAGATCAATCTAATATGTCTTTCAGCATTCAACACAGGGATGATGTGGCTGTGTTAACTTGAATGTGGCCTTAAATGTTAACAAAACTAGTGCTAGCTAAACTGACTTCTAAACGCAGCTTGCCCAGCCAACATGCACAAGGCCAAGCTTTGTCTGAATCAGCATTTAATCAAATACCATTATTAAACATGACCCTAATATTGTTTCTCCCCCTCTTGAGCTGGTTTAGTTGGAACTGTGTTTCAGAGTTCAAATTGTATTCCTTAACTTGGTTTGTGTTCCATTGTTGAAGGCTGGTAAATTCTTTTAGCTGCTCCTGGGGGACTTCTGCTTCTATTCGTGTCTTGACTTTTTCACATGAACAGACCAGAATCTTGGGGTTTGCATCCCTTATTCTTCCAGCCCAGTGATGCCCACGCAGCTTGTTCTGTACTGACACATTATTGCAGATGAGTGAAGAAAACAGATGCAGAACAAGGAACTGCAGCCACAGATTAAGAAAACCACCACCAAAAAGAGAAGTCTGGCTTCCCCCGCACTGCTGTAGTCTACGGAACTGCAAACTTCAGTCCTCAGTCTCTTAAACCTTCTTCTTTAGTTTTATCTTGCTTATCAGACAGGCTTTTTCAATGAAGTGTAAATCAAGCTGTTTAAATCAAGGATGTTCATCTACAGATCTTCCTATCTGATCTTACTTCAGAACCCACTAATACATTTCAGACCAAAGCCACCTGCATCTTGGTGGCAAAGCAAAGCTTTGTGATACACTAAAATCTGGCTCATCTTCACTCCCATAAACACTCAAAATGTAGAGAGTTGAAGGCAGTGATGTGGGAGGAGGAGAAGTCAGAGAGAGCAATTAATGAGCACTGAAAAGACAGTGTAACCAACAGTCAAGGAATAGGTTAAACATTGGCTTAGCAAAGCTGGTTTTCTTATTGAATTTCCCCCAGGGCAGATTTGCTGAGGCCTTGGGGGTCTTTTGCCTTCTTCTGTGGCATGAAGCATGGTCACTTGCTGGTGAAATCTCTGTACCATGAAGTCTTTAAACCTGATTTGAGAACTTCAGTAACTCAGGCCATTTCTACACTGATAGTGGCAAATTTGCTGCCATCAGATCAATCTTTCCAGATCGACTTAGCCTTCCGTTAAGACCTGTTAAATCAATCTGGAAATCAGCTTAATAAACCACCCCTTCAAGTGGTGTAGCACTGCATTTCTTGTTGGTGCAGTGCAGTGAAAATACCACATTGAAGGGGAGTTAGGAATTTGACATGAGTTGTGCAAGCTATTCCCTGCGCAGTTTGCGTAACTCCCAGGAACTGTCACCGAATTTTGCTGTCGGTGTAGACCTGGCCTCAGTCATAGATTAGGGGCCTGTGAAAGGAGTGTGTGGGTGAGGTTGTATGGTCTGCATTGTACAGGAAGTCAGACTAGATGATCCTATCGGTCCCTTCTGACCTTAAAGTCTATGACAGAGGTTGGCAACCCAAAAGATAAAAGAGTTATTTTTTAAAATTACTTCAATAACCCATTGAGAGCTGCAATGGGTGGAGCCTCCTGGTGGGAGTTGGAGCAAGCTGGATCAGTGTGCCTTACACAGGGTACCATGGCTGGGGGAGGTAGCCTGGCACCAGGAATGGCCCTGCCACAGGGTCCCCCAGTTATAGTGAGGAGCCTGGAGCCAAGTGCAGGACACTAGCAAGGTCCCCTGGTAGCAGGGTGGGATCTGGAGCCCAGAGTCACAAGGGGGCCTCCACAGAGCTGCATGTGGCTCCAGAGCTGCAGGTTACAGACCCCTGGTCTGTGTTCTGAGCCATTACCTACTCAAGTATTATTGTTGCTGAACAGAAACCAGCATTTGGGAGATGTATGCCTTGGTGTTGTCCATACAAAATCCAGCACAATGGAGAGTCAAGATAATGTGTTCAAAAACAGGAAGCAAACAGCCACCTTGCCTGGAGCTTCCACCCATTCCCAAGAGCATTGCCAGGAAAAACGGAGGTCCTTGAGATGCTCTGAGCATTAGTGTGTGGCAAACACTCACAGTTTGGCATATTTCAGTGTGTGGTTTTTCCAGCTGGCATGGCTATCTTATTGTTACACCTTTCCTAGTGCAATGAATCTGTTCTCAGCATTATGTATTACCTTATGGGAACCCTTGGTCCCTAATTAAAGTGCATTTACCCCCCGACATCATATGCAGAATGAATAGACAGCAGGAACTAGAAATGACTGAGCCTTCCCTCCAAAATGAAAATGAAGTATATTGGTAAGTGCATGTGTATGTGTGTGCATGCAAATCCTTTTTAGATACAATCAGATTGTTCTCTACTTCTCAGCTGTGTGTGTTGGGTCTTCTACTGCCAATTCCAAATGGAGATTCATCTTGCTGGTTTTGAAACCATAAAGGTCTTCTTAGCTAACAGAAGATTTCCTATCATGCTAGGTGACTAACACTGACTGTATCTGAAGGGGAGGTGGAATTTTAGTGCTTGAGGGCTGTAGTTGAAATTGTAGCAGCCTTTGCTTTTGAA
The DNA here is from genome assembly GCA_007922195.1 of Podocnemis expansa. Taxonomy (NCBI): domain Eukaryota; kingdom Metazoa; phylum Chordata; order Testudines; family Podocnemididae; genus Podocnemis; species Podocnemis expansa. The sequence goes on along the minus strand of ML682034.1, from coordinate 12,628,726 downwards.
GCAGAAGGAAACAATTTTTGTCTCATCTGTCACCATGAAGTTCTGAGTGATCTTTGTGTGCAACCCAGTGACAGCCATTAATTCCTAGATGGCCAGTTTCTGTTGCATTATTGTTTCCAGATATACAGGGAGTGAAACAGAAATTTCCACCTGTCTGCTCTTCTGAGTGAGCTAGTGGAATACACTCCCACATTCACCATCAGTTTTGCTGTTGATTTGACAGGCATGGCTTTTATACGTTCCATAAAGATGAGCCCTTGGTTTCTTTCCACATCTGCAAACGCGCATTGTCTCCAACAGCAGCATATAGCACTGTAGGAGTACATATAGTAGTAGCATATTCCTGCAGGGATGGAAGAACTTGTTTGACTTAATTTCAAGTCCACTCAGATAGTCTATGTTTGAAAATTTAGCTCAGACTCATACATTCCTCTTTTTTAATTCTGCTTAGAAGAGACTGAAAAGGAGAGCATGCAAGGTGGAGAGTGGGGAGAAGAAAATCCAGTGAAAAACAATGCAGAGTTAATAAAAATACAATATAAAAATGTGAAATTAGGAGCTGAAAGGGGGACAGCAAAATTCCAATGAAAAATAAAACTATATCATATGCAGGGCAACTACTTGCATCTGCTTTTAGTGCGAGAGAAGAAGCTTCTTTAATGTTTAATATATAGTAAAACACACCCTATAGTTAGAAAACTGTTTTGTTCTATATTGAAGAGCTATTGTACAAAACCATAGACTTAAATTAATAGGCAAAAAGTCTAAATACAAACTAAATTTGGGAACCATCCAAAAATAATTTCAGAGGTTTGCAAAACCTTTAACTCCCTGAAGTTCACATACATTCATGTTTAGTACTATACTGTAAGCTACATTTATAGTAAAGACATGCTATCACCAAGATAGTATCTGCCCGTGAACTGATATCCCTAAAAACACTCTGGAAGTGTCATCTGCAATCCTATAACAATCTGCTTCCAAAAAGCATTCTAGTTTGTTGGGGGCCCTATTACCTACCTAATCTGTAATAATATGTCACCATTTTAATTCATACTGTGGATCATGAAACTCATTGAAATAAATATTGTTTTACAGATAGGAAACTGAGGCACAGATTAAATGGGTTCCCCAAGATCAAACAGTAAGTGGCAGAGCAGGAAATAAAATCCAGGTCTCTTGCCTCCCAATCCAATGTTTTTTTATCTTGAATGATGTTGGCTGCAGAGATGTAACTAGCCCATGTTCCTGTCATTGGAGGCCCATTCATATATATTTTCTTCTTGGTCATTGCACATATGAATCCTTGCTTAATGCAGAAAGGATATGCTCTATTTTACAGTATACTGATCCGACACATTTCATGGACATTATCTGCAAGTCTGGTTATTTTGCCATCACAGAATGAATGCCGCTCATACTCACATGCGGCTGTAAGCTCTGTTATGATTACATAAAAGATTAACTAGATATTATATAAGCTAGGAAGTTAGGTTGCTAGATAGCTTTAAACCTCTCAGTATTACAGTTTCCCACTACATGGGATCCAAGCCACACAAAAAGGAAAGTATTATGAGCTCAATTATGCAACTGTGATGTCAGACTGACCTAGCAGCTGCTTTTAATGCTTAAAGCTGGGTGATTTAAGTACCTTCAGCTGAGTTCTTTTTTCAACCCTCCCTCCCTCCAGTGAATTTCACAGGCAAAACAGAACATGTGCAACATTCATGATGTGGCAACAACAAATAAGAGTAACACAGGCAGAGATACTGTCATTTAACATACTGCTTTCCTCCCTGCTTTATTCTGAAGGCAGAGTAAACTCCCAATCTCTCAGGATGTCAACAGCAGCAGAGAATAAAAACAGGTTATATTTTGTTCAAAATCATTTGAAGGAAAAATCTATTTTTCTTCCCTTATGTTTGTAGTTAGCTAACCTGATGGCAGCCAACGAGTGGTCAAGAAAAGCCATGCTCAGATACAGGATCCCAAACTCCTCAGTGAGAAGGAAAATATGGCAAAAGGGCCAAATTTGGGGTATGGGATAGAAGTAAAAATCAAGGTCCTAACCAGTGCTGTGCACTAGTTTCATATAGAATCCTGAACTCAATTGAATTCAGGACATCTGCAGGGCCTATTGCTATTGAAGCCTCAGCCTGGGTTCAGGAAAGCTTCCTAAGTTTGGACAGATGCTTTTCACACATTTCTATCCACAATTAATTATCCTCCCAGTATAGTCTTTCCCTGAGGGGCTGACTGCCCTTAGCAGATGTCTTTGGAGCAACCTTTTTGCTCTCTTCTGGGTTTGGATGCTCTGCCCTGTCCCTGACAGGCCTATTCTAGTTCTAACACGGATGGCTTCTGTATTCTTGGCCAATTTACAGCAATTGTAGGTGCTGACCCCTTGCCATGATTTTCTGGGTATATCTCACAATCATTTTCCTATTGTTAGGGGAGCTTTGAGCTCTGGTGTACCTCAGTTCCTCCTGTTCTTTGCCCGTGCACATAACAGTCTAGTTACCTGGGGGTTGTTATACTTTGGTCTTATTTTGGCTTTTGTGTTTAGTGTGCAGCTGCTGGGTGTTGTTGGTGGCCTGTGATATAAAATACATAAGACTAGATGGTCTACTGGTGGTCCCTTTTGGCCTTAGTCTTTATGATTTCACATCCCTGCTTCAGTTTCTCTAGCTGCAAACTGGAGCTAACCACATTTATTTGCATATCTTTGTGGGCTACTGTGGGGGTTAGAGCATGTTTGTAAAGCACTTTGAAAATTAGGTCTATTTGAAAAGAAATTCATCTCCATCTTTTCAATTTCACAGGCCATACCATAGGCTGTGTCTACACTAGGGCTTTAAGTTGACCTCAGCAAATCCCTGGCCACATTTGGAGTTCATTAAGTTGACTTAAGCACTTGCTTAAATCGACTTAATAACTCCTGCCCTTAAAGTCAACTTTAAGGGTTAAGTTGACTTTATTGAGTTGACTTAACACAATGTGCCCATTAAAGTCGACTTAATAAAGTTGACTTAACACAATGTGCCCATTAAAGTCAACTTAATAAAGTTGACTTAGTGCAGTAGAGCCTTTTATGTTGACTTTATAAAGTCAGCTTATCCAAGGTGACCCATTTAAATTCAACTTCAAATGGGTCCTCTTGCTTAAGTCAACTTTACAAAGTTGACAAACAAATGGGGCCTCACTAAGTTGACTTAATAAAGTCGACTTTAAGTAGATCTTATTAAGTCAACTTACCTGAGCCCTATATTTTGGACATAGCCATATATATTATGCTGCTGACTTGAGCTAGATACATGTTGTACACACAAGATTCTGCTCCTACTGTAGAAACACAATATTGTTAGACCTCAGAATAAATTGTAAAAAAAATAGAGTGTTATAAAGAAAAGGAATACATGAAAATGATCAAAAGCACGTTATTGAAAGCTCTCAGGGCAGATTCATTCCCAGTATAACTCCAATAAAGACCAGAAATAAGGTTGGATCACTGAATACACCTTAGTTCTGACCTGTAACCATTTCCATTTGGAGGTCTCTCTTAAACCAACAGAAATGGTCTCTAGTCTTTATTGTGATGTATACAAATGGGACTATAAAATGATATTGTCCAACTCTTTACTCATGACCAAAGCAGAGATCTGAGCACAAACCTCTGGTAGTGACAGGCTAGCATATTAACTTATTGCATCACTTGATCCACATCCACCCCCATATGATATCAGAGGATATGCTCCCTGTATGGTTTAGATTTGAAATGAATTCCTACTTCATGCCCAGATGAGACTTGTGCTCACAGAATATGCATGAGTTTCTGTTAAGTGCCTGTGTGGCTAAAGACTACTGCAAACAGCGACACTGTAAACATATTCACTTGGCCAGTGGGCACTCTTGTGTGAGGTTGGCACCTTGCCATTACAATGCCATATCATAATAAATCTGATGTTGGTAATGAATTTTTCACCTCTTCCCTGATGGCTGTCGTCCGTAGCTACAGAAAGCAATATTTTGTGGCCTTGCTGGGAATCAAACAATCCCTGAACAAAAGTGTAACAGCTTCAGGATCACTTGAGATTTCAACTCTGAAAATCCCTTTCACTGGCATAAATTCCATTCTGACTTTGCCAGTGGAGGAAACCTCTTGTGATTCTTGACATTTCAGACAAACAAAGGCATTTCTATTTCATTTTGAAACAATAAGAAGATAAGGGTTTTGTTAAAGCATTTCATCTTGATGCACGCTTTGAGAGAGAGGAGTGCTTCCTGGTAAATTAAATTTTAATATGCTACAAACCTCATTTATGTAGTATAACACTGTTTTTCAGGTCCTATAAATCTCATTTGGCTAGCGTCTGAAATTTGCTCCACATAGGAAAATCCTTTGAGAAGAGTAGGTTTTAATTTTTAGATATATAGTGGTTTAAAACCAATCCTGGTAACCAACAGTTGCACAGACGTCATCAAAACTGTAGTTGCCGAGTTTTCCTCCATGTAGTTAATTGCTGCTGGTGGCAGTGGTAATAAAATGCATAAAGCATTCAAGACATCCAGGAGCTGGATAATGTAGTTCTATTTACCAACCTCAGCTAATGCTTGGTATTGATAAGGGAACCAGTGTTGTGAAAATAATGCACAAATTACAGTAGTTTTGCCCCTCTGAAGTTGCAAATTGGAATATCTGACTATTCTTAAGAAAGAAAGCATTTGCAATAATCTGCTGTGATATTTAATTTTTCCGCAAGGTACTCTGCATATTGGTGAAAATAAATGGAGGGGTCTTCTGAAAATAAATGGAGGGATTATCTCAGGGCTGGCCCAAGTTTTTTTGCTGCCCTAGGTCAGCAGGGATTTTGGAATCCTGCTCCCTCTCCTCCCCTGCCCGGCCTCCGGTGGAGCAGCACCACTGCTGGGATCAAACCACAGGTGGGGAACGGCACTGTCTCTGTTATCCAGCCACAGGCAGGGAGTGGCGCCACAGGATCTAGCCCTGGCTGCAGATCTGGGCACAGGAAGGGGGAAGTGTCGCCGACAGGGTCCAGCCACGGGCAGGGGTCCAGCCCCAGCTGGGGAGTGGCACCACTTGTGGGGGTCCAGCCATGGGTGGGGAGTGGAGCAGCCCCAGACCAGCCCTTGGCGTTCCATAATTGTTGGTGCCCTAGGCGACTGCCTAGGTCACCTCTATGAAAGAACCAGCCCTGGGTTATGAGCATATCCTTGTTTCTTTAGGAATGCTGCCCTTTGTCTAGCAGGCATGCTGTCCTGCCTTCTGTTTGCTCTGTACCAATAACGTCATTACTTTAAAGCATTTTCTTTGATTCTTGTAGATTTAAAGCAGTGGTTCCCAGCCTTTTTGAATATGAGGACCCCTTTTTAACATCAAAAAATTACGTTGACCCCCAAATGATAATAGCTGTTATCAGGGACTCACTGCAGGCAGTGGTGCTGCAAAAGGGCAGTGGAGGACCTGACCCCTGCCTGCTCCCAAGTGGCAGGAACATATCCAGGATGAGGCTGCTCGCAGCAGGCAAATACAATTCATTCAGAATTTTAGAGCCTTCTCCAACATGAATTGCTGGTCGGCAATGACTGGGGCCAGATCAGGCCCAGGCCGCCTGACACTAGCCAGCAGCGACTGGGGCCAGACGTATTCATAGACCCCTTGTAATAACTCTGTGGAACCCCAGGGGTCCCCAGACCACAAGTTAGTAACAACTGATTTAAAGGTTTTCTTTTGGAGTTATGTCATTTCCCAGGTTACAGATTGCAGGCTGGATCCCAACGGTTTGAGGATGAGGTTGATGCGAGTATTACAGGCAGGCGCTAGGTTTCTGTATTAATATTTCACCAGTAGATTCTTCCCTTAAAAACTTGTGCACTGGAATTCTGAAGTCCTGGTCCTCTGACTTCAGGCACAGCCATTACCAAAGGGTCAGGAAAAACTCATTGCCCCAAAAATAGCCATGAAAGGGATTGTGACTCTAAGCCAGGGGTCTCAAACTCAAATCACCACGATGGCTGCATGAGAACTAGTACATTAGACCAAGGGCTGCACCCAGGGGCGTCACTGGCGCTGGGCACCCCAGGGCACTTGCCCTGAGTCCCAGTGCCAGTGCCCTGGATCTCCGGCCCAATTGGGCTGGGGATCCGGGGCCCAGCCGGCTGGCCGCCTGCAGCCACAGTGGCCCCACCCCCATCCAGGGAGCTGGGGCACGGCTGGCCTCCCGGCCGGCCTGGCCCCCTGGCCAGGGATAGGGCCAGGCGGGGCCGTGCCACCATGGGCGGGTAGGCCGCAGCCAGGCCGGGCCAGAAGCAGCCACAGGAGGCTGGGCCGCACGCCGCCGCGGGCGGCCAGGACCCCAGATCTCTGGCTGGGGATGCGGCATGTTTGAGACCCCTGCTCTAAGCCAAAATTCCCTCATTTCCTTCTTGCTCTTAGAGTAGCAATTTGCTGCTCTTCCACGCCAGTGCCAAGCTGCAACACAAACCACATTAGCTGGCCAGGGTCACTAAGCTAATATTGGGGGCAGGAAATGAAGGGAGGTGCTAGAGCCAAAGGCTTCATTTATTTTATGGTCAATTCTTTTTCTGCAGTGAGCAAGTGGGAATGCTGCACCTACTTACTTCTATGAACAATAACACAAAGTGCAGGTGGCCTGCACTGGAGCATAAAGGGACTTAGGTGGTCCAAGTCACAATCCAGCCCATAATGATACAGAAGTTTAAGGATAATTTCATTTATAAGTCTACCACAGCAAAGGATATTCTGTGTACGAAGGCAGGAAGAAATTCACTCATTGTCCTGCAGTAACCCAATACAGACAGAGACCCTTACATATCTTCCTTCACGTCTGGTCTACCACATCCAGGATTTCAGGCAGGCCATAAGAGCTGTATTTTGTATTCACAGTAAGTCTCTAGTCTAACTCAGTGCCAGGAGTGACACAACTTAAGAAAAGGCAACATGGAGGATTTTTTTCATGATGAATAAGGATTCACTGATGTGTATAGTAAGATGGTGGAATGATATGGAGCCTCTATTTAATGTAACATTGAATTTTAAAACTTTTATGTCGGATGAACTGATTGCTGGTGAAACAAGTCAGTCTGCTTGACCTGGATCAGGGTACAAGGCTGCACCCCCAAAAGGCAATAGCCTCCTAGCCAGGTAAAAAGGGAAGGAGCCACAAAGGGAGAGAATGAAGCATGCTAGTGTATTTGATTACTAGGACTGGTGGACAGAGCCTACCAAATCATAGACGGCTTACTCCCACCAGTGAGGGACTGGCCACAGAACCCAGATATGAACTGAGCGGGGCGGGGGGATGAATAGAGCCATGAGCACAGGTCATAGGTGGCTAAAGTTGGCAACCAGAAGCAGCCATGGTGCCAGGAACTCCAGACAATGCCCACTGCTCCAAGAAGGGTACCAAGGATCTCTGCATGGATGTGTTCACGCACAACGGTCCAGAAAGAGGTATACTTTTGCAGAGACTCTTACCCCATTCAGTTTCCTCCTCCTGGACTGATGGATGGCCGTCTTGGTGAGTCTCAGGAGAAAGCTGATGAGGGAGGCTGATTTCCTCTACACAGAACAAAGTAGAGCATTCTCAGAAGCAGCACAATCTTCCTAACAGATCCCTTTCTGCCCGTGTGCTTCAACTCTGCCCTGAAAAGACCACCTGTAAGCAGGAGAGTCACTGCCCCGGGAAAGACCCAGGGCATGGGCGTGAGCCCTGCCCACCCCGATTCTCCACTGGGGCCCGATTCAGCCTCAGGCTCCTGTCACCACCTGCCTGGCCCTGGATCCCCAGCTGGGACCAGGCACGGGGCCAGGAGAGGCTGGTGCTGTCGCAGGCAGCCTGGCCTGAACTGGGACCGGGCTGGGAGCTGCAGGTGCCACCGTGGCCGGGAGAGGCAGGCACCGCAGCCGGTAGCTGTGCCCCAGATCACCAGCATGGGACAGGGCTGGGAGATGCAGGGGGTGCCCTGGACACTCGGGGCACTGGTGCTGGGACTCGGGGCATGTGCCCTGTGTGCCAGGCACCAGCGACGCCCCTGCCTGTAAGTTCCATTCAGTCTTTGGACCCCCTGACTAGACTGTGAACTTGAGTGCCAGTTAGGTGTACATGACACAAAAACTGCCTTCCAGCCCTGCTACCAGCTTGAAAAAGATAAACAGCCATCTAACAGAAAATGCTTAACTGTCAGACTGTACACATTTTTGAGCACTACAGAATTGGACTGACTTACAACAAGGAGCCAAGAGGCAAAGGAGTCTAACAACTTCCTGAACCATCTTCTGGGGAACTGCACTCCAGGAAAATAAAGCCAAAGTTGGCCATTAACTTCCACTTATGTATCTTTCTGGCAGTAAGTCAGCATTATCTATAAATGTGGATTACTGGTTTGGTTAATATTTTATGATGTCTATTAGTCATTTATATTTTTAGAAACCTAGGCCATAAAAACCTACAGGTCATTTTTGCTTCAGTCTGCTTTGGGATGAAGAATCTTTTCTTCTACATAGTACTTTATTAAAGCTTTCTATGGCTGAGGAAAGACATTAGAGTGAAGCTTAAATTTAGTCCTATCTGGTTTTGGATGCTATTTTGAAATATGACTGTACCAGCATGTGTGATGGAAAACGATAACAGTCTCATTAGCCAAGTTCAAAAATTTTCCATTCCAAATCTCCTCTCAGCAGCAATTGTCCTAAATATCCTTTTTTCATCCATTTATTTCCTCTGAGACCTCCTGGTTCCAAATGAATACAGTGACACTACCTTTTAATTTTTAGAAAGTAATGATGTGTTCCATGATATTTAAAGACATACTAGCTTTTCTAATATGGTTACTTCTAAGCTAGTATCTCAGCTGCCTCAGTCAAGTCACAGAGCAAGAAAAGTGAGTACATTTTTTTTAAAAGATTAGATAATATTGGCAGTAATGAGACAACACAATCCCATTGGAATTACATAGGCTAATGATACTATCATGAACTACAGCATAATTTTCCACCTGTTTTCATTTGTGGCAGGGTTGTCAGCCTTGCATTTTAGTTTTTACTGACATAAAGATCTGAAATCGACTATTTTTTTTTTTTTTTTTTACTGACATGGTAGACTTTTTAATGGCATCACTAAAAATACTATAAACAATATAATAATGTCATAGAAGCATGTGCTCACACTGGGTATGAATACACTGGAGGCTTAAGTTGACTTAACCTGGCTTAAGACATCTTAAGTAACCCCAGGGCTATATTTAGAATTTACTATGTCGACTTAAGCACTTGCTTAAGTCGACTTACTAATGTCTGCCCTGAAAGTCGACTTAAGCATTGCCAACTTTCAAGGGCAGGAAGGGTTAGGGCCCAGCCCTGGCCCTGTCCTCTGCCCCACCCTGCACCCCAATCTGGCTGGGGGGCCTGATCCGGCCCCAATCACTGCTGGGTCTGGCCCTGAGTTGCTTGCCGCAAGTGATTCAGAGCCCAATCTGGCCCTGAGTTGCTTGTTGCCCCCAGCAGGCAGCTCGCCAGCCTGGTCAATTTCACAGGCTATTCCTGATCTCAGGAGTAGCCTGTGAAATTGACCCAGCGGGTCGCTGGGCTGTCTCCCTGGTGGCAGAATAACAGGAATACAAACAACACTTCAAGGCTATTTGGAAAAAAGTGAACAGAAAGGTGCCATTAAAATTATGCTTGTGATGGAGTCATATGATCACCTGAGTTTTTGCTATGGATTTCTCTTTGTGAAAGGCTAGTGTGAGCCTCCAAAAGTTCAGCTGAGACTGGTTTAGATTCAGTCGGCCAACTTCTGCAGCTCTTATGGATGCATAACCTCCAATGAATCTGTAAGGTCTTTGTGATCTCTTACATGTGTTATACGACACTTACTAGATTGGAGTCCCAGTCTTGATGAGGGCCTTCAAGTCCTTCCCCAGTATTACAATAAGATTAATAATAAATAATAACAACTGAGTAAATAAAAGCTCTCAGTATTTGGGCTGCATTGCTTTATGCAAATAAAGAGGTTTTAATGGCAGAGACTGTATGAATGACCCAAGGCTCAGCAAATAACCCTTGTTGTTCAAATATGTGAAATGTTATGTAAACAGCTCAATTTCATATTCCAAGCACCGAGAACCTTCACGTAACATCAAATAAGATAGGATACGTGGCTAACAGGCAAAAAGTTTTGATTTCAGTGTGACAAACTCTTTGCCTCCCTTTGTTTTGCAAATAGCTACAGTGATATGAATCAGGAACTGGGGGACTGGATGGCTCAGGAGATGCATATAGCTAAGTAATGTACCTCAAATGAGTTCAATCTATCAAATCATAGAGTTAGAAGGGACCTCGTGAGATCATCGAGTCCAACCCCCCCAAGGCTTGAACCCAGGACCTTCTGCATATTAAGCAGAGGTGCTAGCCACTACACTATTCACAGTGTAAGGCTAAGTTCAGTTCCTAATGGATAGAGCCACATCTCAAAACCCACCATCAATCTAATTTTTAGAAGGGATCCCTCCAGGTCCAGATTAAAGTACTTTGACTGGGCAGAGCAGGGAAACTTGCACTGCCACCATGTTTCATGGATACACAGAGAATTTTTATTTTCAAGAGTGACTTACAGGCAATTTTGCAGCAAATATTCTGTTCATTACCAATGCACTGGAACTATAGGAGGTCACAGCTAACCACATGATGGCAACTAATTTTGGGAAGCAGTGGTTAAAAGTTGGCATAGTCTGGGTTCCAAAATCAGAAAATATACATTCTTTACATACCTTCTATTGCACCTGCACATTCTGGGGATGCAAGCCTGTCTCATCATCCCATGAACACTCAGTTCCTTTTTAAAAAAATCTAATCAGACATCAAAGAATCCTGCAATGTGAAGTCTTTACTTTGGGTCACTTTTCACTTAAATTTAAGTCCAAACTGACTGAAGTGAAAGAAAATTTTGGCCTTGATTAGTTATTCCTGTAACATGATTCTATCACATTTCATTGAAGTTCTTAAATCGAGGGGAGTGGTCCCAGAAATTAAATGTGGTCAGAAGTTTCAGTACAGGAGTAAAGAAAGCTCAAAGTCACTAGGTGATAAATCTTTGCTTCTATAATCAGATCTACCAAAACCTCTCTTTTTTCTAAAATTATCCTGGCTTAATACAAGTGAGAAAGAGCATGGCCTATAAATCTTGGAATGGGACCACGGCCAGTCCGCCTATAAAGGGGACCTAGACAGTCGCCTAGGGTCCCAGCCTCTAAAGGATGTCAAGGGCTGGGCTGGGGCTGGGGCCAGCGAGCTTCCCACCCTGCTCCATTGGCATCAGGCTGTGGACGGGGAGTTGGACCCAGTCAGGGAAGCGAAGCCACCACTGGCTTTGGGCCGCAGGCAGAGAGCCAACCCCAGCCCGGGAAGTGAAGCTGCTGCCGCCTGCCCACCACCTGTCCAGGTTTGGGGGGGGCGCCCCATCCGGTCCCGCCCCGTCCCCCCGGGGGGGGGGGGGGGGAATCCCAGGCGCCAAGGGTGCCAAAATACCTTGGGCCAGCCCTGAGCGGGACCTCATTGAGATCCTTATACTTAACTTTTACTCTCACCCTGTGTGTGTAAGGTATGTGAAAGAGAACAAAACCATAAAAGACGACTGTGGCTGAGCAGGATGCCGCCCTGGTTGTATATAAGCGCTTTCCTCCTACTGCACAAAATACTTGTGCACAGTTCTATAGAACCTAGGCTTGAGGGGAAGGAACCACATTAACAAGATTGCCCCATCTTCTCAGAAGCCACAAGACTCCTGAAGCATTAACTCCCACTGGCTATGTCCACACTAGAGAGTTCAGATAAGTCTACTTAATAAGGTCAACCTAAAGTTGACCCTATTAAGTCAACCTAGAGAGACCCCATTTGTTTAAGTCAACTTCATAAAGTTGACTTAAGCCAGGGGACCCATTTAAAGTTGACTTAATAAAATTGACTTTAAATAGGTCCCCCTGGCTTATGTCAACTTTATAACGTCAACTTAAAGGCTCCCCTGGCTTAAGTTGACTTTGTTAAGCCGATTTTAATGGACACATTTTGTTAAGTTGACTTAATAAAGTTGACTTAACCCTTGAAGTTTACTTTAAGGGTGAGAGTTATTAAGTCTACTTAAGCAAGTGCTTAAGTCAACTTAGTGAACTCCAAATGTGGCCAGGGAGTTGCTTAAGTCAACTTAAGCCTCCAGTGTAGACATAGCCACTGTGTGCTGTATGATCCTCTCACACAGAGTCACAAAATGCAGCCTGTGCCCAGCATCCAATGGCAGAACAGCTACTGGTTTTTGTGGTATAACAGCTAGGACAGAGACTCAAATGGGGGAGTCACGTGTGCATCTGAATCTGGGATCCAGAATCTGTTCTTTGATGCCTTTTTTCAACTCTGTCCTTTACTTTTGCTGCAGTCCGAGGCACTTACAACAGTGTCACAGAGTGGAGAAGCAGGTCCATATCTCTGTAGCACCCTAAACACTTTTTGTATTTGCAAGCTAGATTTTATTGTGTCAAGTACAGAACACATTGGCAGGTTCTTCATTTTAAAGAAAACTGCCCTGGTATGTAATGAGAAAAAGCTTATAATATTTGTGCTGTTCTTAAGTAAAGAAAAAAAATTATATATGGAGATGCTGCTAAGCAAAGTAAAAAGGAATTTCCTGTTAGGCCTCATCCAACTCCCATTCATGTCAACAGAAAGACTCCTCTTGACTTTAACAAAAGTAGGATCAACTTTTTAAAGAAAACACAACTTTAAAAGATTGTGATTGGCTGTATATGTCTAATACACATCTAGTAGTTTCTGCAAGTCATCAAACTTAAAAATAAGGAGGAAGGGACAGAGGACAGGACTCACTGTGGATGTTTAGTATTAGAAAGTCTACTTTAAGGAGACCTCATTGCAGCCCTTGAGGGGTGCACTGTTCTCTTTGCTCTTAACAGTTGTAAACACTTGCCAGGTGATCAGAAATGCCTGTTTTCATAAGGTTGGCTGAACTGTCAAGTCCAATTCCTGGGCAATTAAAGTTCCTAAGCTTAGATTTGTTGTTCTTTTCAGTATAAAGCAATACTGATTTAGATATTTTGATGATTAGTTCCAATCAAAGGATTTGAGTGCAATACCTTAAGGTTTCATCTTGCTCAAGTTTTTTCCATAATCTAGGCCAGAGGTCTAGTTTCATGTCATCCAGGCCATTGACATCAGAGTTTGGTTGTTCAAATACAAAGGATCAATACTTTCCTTGAATCATCTCAGCCTCTGTCCTTGAAAACACAGGATATCTCACTGACAATGTGACCAGCATTAAAGTTTCCCCAGGTTCCATTTTTCTGTCACAGTTTTGCTACAAGCTTAAAATGTGCTTGTCAGTTCCTGGATCTGAAGTCAAAATGAGGTGCCTTTACTACCCCAGCTTCAATTGCTTCACAAAGACACAATTCTTAGGCCTAGCCTACCTCGAAGTTATACTGGTGTAGCTATACCACTGAAGCTAAATGTATATAGTTATATTGGTATAACTAACCATCTTGTCACTGTTTTTGCTTCAAGAGTGACTTTTTTCCATTTAGCTTAAATCCCTTCCAAAGGAACATAAGCTAAATAGTAAAAAGCCATTCTTATACCAAAATAAATGCATCCACATGGAGACCTATACCAGAATAATTCTAGTGCTTTAAATATACACTCTGAGTTTTATCAGTATGGTTGCCCCAGAAAGATATATATTTAAATAAACGTTAAAGAGTGTGTATTAAATAAGCATAAAACTCTGTTGTATATTAGTAGGTTACATACATAGGGCCAAATTTTAGATAATGTAGGACAAGGGACACAATCACACAAATAAGTGCATACTTTCAGTCAAAACCTCAGTTCATAAAAATGAGCAAAAAACTCTACCAAAGTCAATGGAGCTATAGCCATTTACACCAGAGTTTTGGCCAAATACATATTCTGCAGAAGCATTAACATTCATCCATTTTCAGCCAAAAAACCCCCAATCAAATAAAACAAACACACAAAAAATACTGTGTGTATATGGCTTAGTTCAGCTGAGCACATACACACACACACATGCATGCACACACGGAGGCCACATTACTATGTTCTCTTAACATCCATCCATAGCTCATGCTTATGCAATGGCCCATCTGTAACTTTTTGGAGTGCTTAACTATGGCTGCATGCAACAGCAGCGATTACAAGAGCTGCAGAGTAGACATTTATTCATATTTTATTTTTATGGCATGGCCTCTGTGTATTCCCTGACAGCAGTGTGATATTTTGGCCATGCCTTCATTTCAGTTGAAAAGAAAGACAAAGATTGTTCTTTTGCTATTTGTACCTGATTTCTATTCATTTCTCCCATTATTAATTATTTCTACAGTTTTTTTTTAATTCTTGAAGGATTTTGCTAGAGAGCTCCAGGTTTTTTAATCCAAGACAGCTTAACATTACCAGATCAACTAGTATAATAGCAAAACAAACACTTTACTGTCCAAACAATTTTAGATGAAAATTGATAGATAACGCTGACTTCCTATGAGGCACTTTATCTTCAGAGACTTCACCTACATCACAGCATGTTGCATTTTCAAGAGTTCCCTTTTGTCAGGTGTAGAAATAAAATACATTTCACTCCTACATTTTAAGTAGCAGGGGGAATTCACCAGGACAGTTTGTTGTGAGTGCTATTGTAAGCAGCTGGCAAGTTGCTAGCTTATGATAGGTGATACCATAAATAATAATAATAAAGTACGAGATTTCCTAGTGAGCATGAAGATCAAACCTGCTATGATGAACTGCAGCTATTATTGGCCAAAACATACCAGCCCCTTACCCAAACTATATCATAATTAAGTCAATGAGTATTTTGGTAAAGGACTGCAAGCCACATACTGCTTGGATGCCCTCCATGCACAACACACACATTGACTTTAATTAAAGCAGTTGGTGCAGAGGCCTCACAGGATCACACACAAGAACCACAGCATTTTGTTCGCGGATGTTGTATTTTCAAAGGAAGTTTTTGAAGAGGAAAGAACTGGAACTCCCATGGGGCAACAAACCAAAATGATCAGAATCATTTCAGGAAAAGGCAAGACATGGAAAACCCACTTTGCCCTCAGCATCCATGGCAGCCCTGCCGTTCCGCCTCCCTCACTTGGACACACACGGAGGCAGGCCAAGAGCTGCTTTGGCACCAGCCTCTCCACCAAGAAGTGCAGTGTGGCTGTGCCCCCCTCCTGGCCCCACACCTTCCCCACACCCATCTTCCAAGTGGGATGAGTGCATTGGTTAGGAGCTGCTCCTGGTCCCAAACAAGGCTGCACAGCATCCACTCCCCTGACCCTTCCTGTCACCCCTCTCTGACCTGGGCCGGAGCTGTGTGTGATGTTTCTCATGGCCTGGACTGTCTTCTTGTTCTGGGTTTGCATGGCAGTGGGGTCCTGTTCCACGACTAGGGTTTGTTGCTGCTAAAGGAACACTAGCTACTATTACTACTGCTACTACTACCCAAATGCAGGATTAGGACCACTCTTGTTGTTAGGCATCACTGGTAATGTCTAAAACACTGGCTTGGGGAGTCAGGAGACTCAAACTGTATTCCAGAACTGGTTACCAACGTACAGTGTAACATTAGCAAAATCACATCACCTTTCTCTGCCACCATTTCTCTATTGCTAACATGGGGATAACAACAATAGTTTCCTTTGTAAAGCTTTAAGGGGTGCTATATGAGAGCTAAATGTCAAGTTTATGGAACAATATAAACTTCAATTAGAAAATATGAAATGAATTACCAGGGGCGTCGCTGGCTGGGGGAGGGACCCAGGGCACGGGCCCAGGCCCCACCCCTGGACCACAGGCCCCGCCCCCAGCCTGCAGGCCCCGCCCCTGGCCAGGGACAGGGACAGGCACTGCCATGTGCAGCTAGGCCCCGCATCCCCAGCTGGGGATGGGGCTGGAAGCGGCCGCAGCCAACGGGGTCCTGCATCCCAGGCCGGGGATGGGGCTGCCACCGGTGCGCGCGGCCAGGCCCCAGAACCCCGGCGGGGGATGTGGCCGGAAGTGGCCACAGGAGGCCTGGCTCCACATCCCCAGCCGGGGACAGCCCAGCTGCGGCCGCGGGCAGCCGGGCCCCACACCCCCGGCTGGTGATGTGGTCGCCACCGCCACTGCTGGGGTTCGAGGCACATGCCCTGGGGTGCCCAGCGCCAGCAATGCCTCTGTGAATTACTCTCTCAAAAGACTTGTCACTTTATGGCAATACTACAGGTAAACATATAATTGCACTAGCCCTCACTTTAAAAGGTTTTCTTTCCCTCACTCTTTATCTGTAAGCTAATACAGAACTGTGTAGAGATTCTCAGCAGCTCCCAGCACAAAGCATCTGCATGGTTGTAAAATAAACTGCAGTTCACAGATTATCGTATTTCACTGAGTGAATGACCTTTACAAGGAAAAAACCCTGTCATTGAGTTTAAATCAGCAGCACATGGGAGGGACAAAGGGACAAATGTTTATTTAAGCCACAAATTCTCAGAGCAACAAAATACCAGGAAGGAGGAGGATGAACAACATTCAGCTAAATAATCCGTATGGCATAAAACATCCACTCTTTAAAGCACTCCTACTGCACAGAAGCTAAAGACGTGAAAATCTAGATCAGGGGTCTCAAACTCAAATCACCACAAGGGCCGCATGAGGACTAGTACAGGGCCACATAAGGACGAGGACATTACCCTGTGGGCCGCACCACTGAAACCTTTTCATGCAACAATATTGCGAATATCAGTAACAATAGTGTCAATGAGGGCCACAGGAAATAGCTTTAGGGGCCACATGCATGTTTGAGACCCCTGATCTAGATGGATAGTACATTCTTCAGCTGAAAGAGTAAACTCAATATGCTTAGCTCCCAGAGTTTGAGAGTTAAAGAAATGCCAACACTTATGACTTCTTCCTCCTTCAGTATACAGTGCATTAAACATCCAGCCTGCTCCTCCCTACCTTATCTGCTACTAAGGCAAAGGATGAATCTGATTTGACTTATGGTTCACTCTTAAGAGGATCAGCAGTAGGTGACCCCACATTAGCTAGGTATTACATGACACTGAATATGGACAGTCAATAGTTATTCTAAACATAGGATCCTTGTGGACGTGGGTTTACAGCTAGTGATAACACCTTCTAATCTCAGCTATCTAAAATGAGGTTTTCACAATGGAGGAATCCTCAGTGGAAAGATTTCTGCTTCTGAGTTCTTCAATGCCTTCAGCAGCAGATTAAAAAAAGTGAAAGAAAACAAGAGGGTGTGAGAGCCATAATTAGCTCTGTTAACTTTAGCTACAATCAGTAGATGAGTCAGTTTGCCAAAATGAGCAATGGCTGGCTGCTTAATTGCAACACCACCTTTCATAAAAGTTAACCCACAACCTGAATTAGATACAATAAAATATAATGTTTCTGATGGATTTTTAAACTTTACACACAATTTTTGTAAATTCAGAACAGATCACTGTAACCTGAAATTTCTAATAAAGTTTTTACTGAATCCATTATCAATACACATAAAAACCAAGCTTTACAAGTTCATAAAAATGGTGGGGAAAGGTTGTTTCATTGATTTTTTTTTAGTTTAAAAAAAGCTATTTATTACAAACACCACAAAGCTTAATTTGAAAGATTCTGACTTACAATATCCTATGACTTGATTGGTCTAAGACTTTGAGATGTTGCCAGTAAAGTGTGTCTTATATTGTATTTTCAAGAGTTTGAAATATAAAACAAAGGTGGTGCAGAATAAGGATTCAACCAGACTATGCTAGCAAAAGCTAAGGTCTCTTTAAGAGCTATTTATCTTGTTATCATACACAATACATAAATACCAGAGAATAACCACTTATAATATAGAACCAGTAAAATGTATTCAAAGTGAGAAACTGCAGAAGTGTAATTCATCTGCAATTCTAAATCTGTCTCCTTAGGACTAATTAAAAACTTTGGATTTTTTTTCTCATTAAAAACATGTGAACTGACCTCATCTTCCTCTGTATGCTGTTCCCCAGTGTTTGAATCTTAACAACTGCTTTGTCTTGTTACAGTGTGACTTCATCCTATGACTTACACTTCCCTGCATTTATTTTCCTCCAATTCTGTAAGTTCCCTCATCTTCAAAGTGTCTGACGAAGTGGGATTTTCTCCCATGAAAGCTTATGGGATAAATAAACTAACTAGTTCTATATAATTAATTGCTCCAGGTCCCAAGCAAGTGGACCCTTATACATGAGCAGAGCCCCCTTTTGTAAGATCAGACGCCGTGTTTGAAATTTAAATAAACATAGTTACAATAGAAGTTTTGCTAGTTGTATTTTGTTGGAATATGTTTTTGTTATTTCAATGACAGTATGAATGGGAGAAAGCAATAAGACAATGACCTAAAAGATGGTCTTTGTCTATACAGAGGTGGCTTGCCCTAGCGTTCGCTACATCAATGGGATGGTACTAACGGACTTTAAAATGCAAAGTAGAAATACTGCACAGCTTTTAACACTAAGCTTGCACCAATGTAAATCAAATAAGTAGGGTAAAGAACACCTGTACAATACTTCTTCATGCAGAGTTTGCATCCATTGTTAAATAAATCATTACTGCTAATTTCCCTAAGCAAGACAATCCCACAGTGGCCTAGGTGTTCACTTTCCACTGCTTTGCTACCTCTACATTTCCATTTATATAAAGCAAGGACAAAATGCTACCTCTGCTGTGTGCATGAGGAGAATTGATTGGCTAGCCTCCCATACCCACTTTGCACAGATGTAAGTGATCACACAAGCTGGATGGTAACAGAGACCCAAGTAGCCTACCTCCATGGTCACAGTGGAGGTGGTGGAACAGGCCTTATAGTACTACAGACCTCTGGCTGGGAGGAGGTAGGGTTTGCCTTTCTTCACCAAACAAAATACTTTTGAAAGAGGGAATTCCTCAAGTATCAGTCACTAATTCTTTGCATCATTGCATCTGCCTCTTAGGCTGTGGTTAAAACATAGAGAATGAATCACAGCAATATAAGGGAAAAAAAAGAAGCACGAAAACCAGTTATTTTCAAGAATGTGTCATTTTGCACAAGTCCTAAAATAGCCAGAGCAAGAATGCATGAACTAATTTTTCAACGCCCAAATCTATGTCCTATCCAGACAATAAACCCAAACCTTTAAGGCTCATATCGGGTTGAACAAATTACCTATTACAAACAGATACTCTGTCTTATCTTCTTCCTTCCTCATACACAGGGGCCAGTATACAGTAACAACAGACCAAGGGTTCTCAAACTTTTTGGACTGGATCCCTGTGGAAGATATTTCAGGATGTGATAATACCCCCCACCTCCCTGCATGTCATGCCACCCTTACTGGCATACACCCGGCCTGAGAGCTTGCAAACTCCATCCCACAATAACCTCATGATCCCTGGTTTGAGGACTCCTGCCATAGACTAACTGGCTCACACTCTTGGCAAATACCTTTCGGCTCCCTCCGACCGTCTCTCAGATTTATAGACAGAAAGGTGGCAATGATAAAGCTACTTCATAACACTGTTACAGAGAAGCCAGTAAAATCAGATCTCCGGTGAGCTGCTCTCGTGTTGACCTAAGCCAAAGGTTGGCAACCCAAATAGGGCCAGTTCTTCCATAGAGGTGAGCTAGGCAGTTGCGTAAGGTGCCAAAAATTAGGGGTGCCAAAGGCTGGGCTGGGGCTGCTCTGCTCCCCAGCCATGACAGGACCCCTGCCTATGGTGCCACTCCCTGACTGTGGACAGACCCCTGCCCGGGGCTGGATCCCAGTGGCAGTGCCACATCACCGGCTGTGGGGAGGGGGGGGGGGGGCACCAAAATCCCTGTTGGCCTAGGGCAGCAAAAAGCCTTCGGCTGGCCCTGAACCCAAAAGATAAGAGCAGCTATTTTTTTTAAAAAATTCTTTCAAAAACCAAGTGTTTTGAGAGCCGGAATGGGTGTAGCTTTCTGATAGGGGAAGCTGGAGATGGCCAGGGTGCCTGCTGCAGGGTCCCCTGGTGGGGAGGGGGAGCCTGAACCCAGGAGCAGGCCTCCCACAGGGTCCCCCAGTGGCAGGGGACTCCATAGCCAGAAACAGCCCACCCACAGGGTCCCCCTGTGGCAGGAGGCCGACCTGGAGCTCTGAGCCACAAAGGGGCAGGCAAACAACCACATGCATTTCTGGAGCCACAGGCTGCAGACCCCTGACCTAAGCCATTCTCCAGAATACTTGCAAAAGCAAAAATAGAAAACAGCTTCTTATCATGTAGTGTTTTCTTTCACCCTCTGTATGGTGAGTATTGATGGTGACAAATCCCCATGTTGCTATTTTCTCCTTCACTGGAATTTTAACCAAGCTTTTCTCCCCAAGCTGTCACTGCAACATACACATCAAGACAGTTCTCTTGCAAGCACATCATTCCATATGCCCACTTGATGCACGCTCACTCACCAACTCAATGTGTCTTTATGCATTCCCTTCCACTCGTAGTCACAAGTGGTATGTGAAGTGAATGACTAGATCCGAGGTCAGAAATGTGAGCTCAGTAAACCGCCCGTCACTCCCCGAGTGTCGCCTTCCAGCTCCCTGGCAATCTCCTCCAGGGAGCCAGGTGTGCTCCGGGGATGCCGGGCTGCAAGGGGGACTCCCAGATGGCCCCAGCATCGGAGCCAAATAAAGTGGCTCCCAGCTGGCGCAGGCCCCCCACTTCTGGGGTGCCGGGGTCACCCCCACCCTCCCACCAAAACCGCACGAGTCCAAGGCAGTCCAGTGGCCACACCACAGCCCCTAGCACTGGCATGGGTGTGTGGGCAGGTGTGCAATGTTCTCATAGGCTGTGTGCGCAAAAAGATTCTTTTGTGCAAATTTTTGGAAGCAGTGTGCAAATTTGTGTGCACTCCAGCGAGTGTGGTCAAACTTGTGAGCGCAACAAAGCAAGTGTGTATGATACAAACAAAATCTAAAATTTTATTTTGATATGGTGATGGAAATGATTTTATAAATTACGACCCCTTATTTGAAACATGCTACTTGAAACTGCTTTCATAAAGTGGTATAAAAATATTAGCACTGTTTAATTTTGTTGTGCAGGCTTTATTTGGTTGTGTGCACAGGTTTTATGACCTGTGTGCGTGTGCACACGCACGCAGCTTAGAGGGAACATAGGCTGGTGGCCCTCCTTTCCTTCTTCCATTCCGCCCTCCCTAAGCCAGTGGGGCAGAGCAGTGCTGCCCCACCTACCCGCAGCCAGCTGTCCCTCCTAAGAGCGTCCGGTGGAGAGTTGGGCTTTCGGGGCTGGGCCCTGGAATGACCTGCTCCGAAGAGTTCAGGCCGCTTCGCCCCTGGCCACCCTGCGGCTGAATGGGCTCGATCCTGGATCCTGGCCAGGGGTGAAGCAGCCTGAACTCTTCAGAGTGAGCCAATCCAGGGCCCTGCCCCTGCAAGCCCAGCTCTGTGCTGGTCACTCTCCTTTGTCCCCCTGGGGAGGCACAGCCAGCTGGGGTAAGCGGGGAGCACTGCTCCACCCCGCCAGTGGAGCGGAGGGAGAGAGGGAGGGAAGGAGAACTGCCCATATGCCCACCACCAGCCCTAGGGGCCATGGCACAGCCACTGGGCCAGCTCAGGCTCATGTGGTTGTGGTGGAGGAGTGGGGGGAAATTGCTCTTCTCCATTTTTGGGTTGCTGACCCCTGGGCCAGATGCCCAGTTTAGTGATGGGGTCAACTGAAACTTTCACTTCCTGTTGATCACTATTATCGAACTACGGTGAAGAGACAGTAGCAGCTTGATAGCTGGCTTCTATATAATGTTTAGCAGAAATGCATTAATCTCACCACACAATTAAAAAAAACCCATCAGAACAGCGAGCTCTGTTCCAGTTCAACTTTTATCATTCGGACTTTTTTTGGAATGGAACATTTCAGTGTTCTGTTTCTCAGCAACATTTTTTTTTTGGTTCCAGTTTTTCATTATAATTTAAAGTATTTATGGAATTGAAATCACAACAGAACATTCCAATTTTTTCACAATTAAATGTTTTATTGATAAGAAAACATATTTTAAATTTACATTTCATCAAAATTTAGTCTTTTTTGGCTCTGTTTTCAACAGAAAAACTGTGGAATTTCTCATGAAATGGAAAACACAAGCCCAGTACAGCTCTTATTGTTTCCATTTTATGCATGGGGATGGTTCAGTCAAGGTTTCCTAACTTTGGAGCACTGTAACAAGGCTGGAAACAGAACATATAGCTTTTGACTCTCATACATGTGCTTTAAATGATAAACAAGAAGTCATTTAGAAAACAAATAGACATTTCTGCTAAATGTTATAATTTTGACAAAAAGGCATTTTCCAACAGCAAAATTGTTCTGGTGGAACAGTTTTATCAGCTCTCATATTAGGCATCAATGTAGCCTTTTAAGTCACTTTGAACATGATAAATGCTTTGCACAGTCTGTGGCATGGCCAGCCATCTCTCATGCAACCACTCCTGGCCCAGAGTCACAGACAGGCAGCCTGTCTTAGTTTGTCCTCTTGAGTAAACTCAAGAAACACTTTTCTCTAGGACCTCCCTTCTTGGATTACGCCTTATTAATGAACAAACATTCAAAATAAAGTCTTGAAATCTATCCAAAAGCCATACACAAAGCCCTAACTTCCTAGAGTCTCAGTGCTGGCTGGAAGCTACTCATTCATAGCAAGTCCTAAGCATTGCAAGGTTATTTTAATTTTATTCTTCTCCTTCTCTTCATTGTAGCATACTGCTGTTCTTCAAAGGGCAGTCACAATCTTTCCCAGGTGTGGCTCATTCTGTATTCATGGGTGACTAGCTCCAGCCCTCCAAGTGCAAGCCACTGCATTACAGGGATAAATATTACCTCATTTTACAGATGGAAGAGTGGACTCTGATGTTTCAGGATCACAGAGAGTCAGCAAAGAGAGCTAGGCTGTGAACCAACACCTCTTGTCTACCCAGCGTGTTCACCAGTAGAACATGCTGTGCCACTAGGTTGTAGTCAGTACAATATTCTCTGTATATCTCTGAGAGATGGCTTGGTTCAGTAATGTGTGTATGTGTATATAGATGCATGAGAGTATTTTGAGCACTTCTTCTCAAGGATGATTGGGAACAGGGGTTGGGATTTTTCCCCCCTCAGTTTCTTTCCCCCCTGCTCTCCTTTTTCATCTCTCCCCACCCCCCATTGCTAATTGTTACTGGCTGCCTTAGTCACATGGTAGATTTTTTTCTCCCCCCAAAATGAAATGTTTCCATTTTGAGGTAGAAGATTCATTTTTGTAAAATCCAGGTTTTGACCCTAGAAATATATATCATGCAGCTTTTAAACAAGTTCTTTGCACTCAACCTTTTGCAGCAGCAGGAGATGGCGCACGATACAAAAGCTGCCACTGTTCAGTTATTTGTGGGCAGCTCTACCCAAATTCCACTCTGCATAAGCTGCAGTGAAGTGAAGGGAACCAACACCTCCCATTTTGTGGTTTCTAGCCATTTACTTTTTTGCAAGGACATAGAACAGGTGCTTGTCTCTTGCATACAAACTACTGCTTTGTTTTCTGCAAGTCAAGATATTAAAAAAAATTCCAAATGAACTGTAATGGTCATGAAAGTGAGACACTAGTGACACTCGCTTGAAGCACTTGTGCTCACAGCAGCAGTTCCCCATACAACTCCATCAGCGTACCTCAGCCATGATTTGCAGTACCCTGGCTGTGGTTTAAATCCTAGGCCTTTTAAGTTTCTTGTGTAGATAGCACTTCCAGACATAGGGCTAGATTGTGCCTTTGCCAAGAGCAACATGATAATGCAGACATGTCTGTGTCACAATCAATGTTCCCTCTAATTTTTCATAGACTGTGTGTGCAAAAAAAAGTATTTTGTGCAAATTTTCAGAACCAGTGTCCAAATTTGTGCGCTAACATTAGCACTGTTGAATTTTTTTGTGCATGCTTAATTTTATTGTGTGTGTAGGTTTCACAACCTATGTGCATGCACACAGCTTAGAGGGAACATTGGTCACAATTCACTTCCTGATTGATTTTCTCTGCTTGGGTTAGGCTGAAGGAGAATACCACCATCTTTCCACATTGTCACCATCAAAATCTGAGAAGTGCTTGAGGTGTGGGCACATTACTCCATTTTACTTTGCCACAGGCAGGTCTGCTGATGCGAGGCCCAAAAGTGATAATTGCCTGGGGGCTTGGTGATCTTTAAAAGGACCCAGAGCATTGATGGTGGGTGAAGGTTCCCCTCAGGGAGACTG